>JARHVA010001906.1:2502500-2975859 GCA_037957365.1 Torreya grandis | reverse complement strand
AGCTCTTGAATTCCTCTTAATATGGCTCTCTCACTCTATTAATCAACCATGTTCTTCATGCAAGTATGCATACCATCTCTAAATATCTATGTACTCATCCATAATCTATGTACATACTAATCCATAATCAAGTGGAGGCATCATATGCCTATCTAGCTCAAATATTTTTCTCCCACTAACCTAATATATGTAGCCATATATATAACATCCCTATAAAAAAATGAGCATAAACACCTACTGTAACTATCGCACACTCTATCAAACCCTCCTTCAATGCATCATTAGGAACATGCCATGTAAGCTCTTGGGATGTTGACTCAATGATGGTCTCCTAGAACCCATCATCTGCACCTCCTCCTCTAGTAGGTGCTTCATCCTAAGCACCTCCCACTCCACCTACATGCAAAAAGTATAACACTACATTAGATATACATTCTCTAAACAACCTAAAATAAAAACAAACTTATACATAATTTAAATACAATCAATACTTACCTCCCATCATCTGGATCATCACATGATATTCATATTTGGGGGCATCCCCTCCATAATAGGATATAACAAAGCCCATTGATGCCTCATCCACCATGTGGTATATGCCTCTATGCATCCAACATCATCTACATTAGGAATATCTATAGTCATGTCTAGTGCATCCAAAGATAATGGTGATAACTCAACCTCAATAAGCCTCTCACAAGTTCCTACCCTCACTGGTGCTCATGCACTCCTCACCCATACCCATGCTATAGGGGGCATATCTTGTGGTACCCTAAACTATCTAGTTACATGATCATACTAAAAGTGCTAGTACACTCCAACCTAGTGATCATGTAACCAACAAATGACCCTTATGTACAACAACTACACTTTATCATTAGGTCACCCAAGGAATCCTCTATAGGTCCTATATATGATATCTTAAGCCACCAATTTGTCTAAAACTCATCTATAGTGATCTATCCTAGGAGACTATATAGCTAACATACTCATCCACCACTCTCCAAATGGATGTGAAGGTACCCACCTCTCCCTTGATAATTCGATCAATTTCACAACCGTTATGTGCTCATAAGCCCAACAATGCAATAAAGTATTTATGCTCACACAACCATTGAATGCCTCCTGAGTAAACTTGTAAATGTCCTTGTATAGGTGGGAAAGCATAGTCCTACCCCATGAGAATATAGTCTCATACACCTCTATAATATGCATGATCCTATGCATCTTATATGCAATCGATACCTCACTCCCATTCACAATTATAAATGAGGCCAAAAACATGGCCAACCAATTTTACAGGCACAAAACACTCAACTAAACTATAATTGATAGCAACACATCACTATCACTACCTGTATATTGTATACCTAAGGGCATACCATCAAAATACAAGGATGCATGATCAATAACATCCATGCCTATGTCAATCATATAATGTCACCCATTGTCTACTAACTAGAAAAAGAAAAATATGGTACAAATCCTCTAGATTAATCATAATATTTGTAGTAGGAATACAAAAAGTACATGTATCTACATTATACCTCTCATATAAGGTGGTAATCAGATACCTATCCCACTACATAATACCTATGTCACACACATGACCCAGCCCTACTTTATCTATCACAGTTCTCTCATCATCCAATAAAGGTAACAATCTCAATGTCTCCATCACTTGGCCTCTATAAAACTCCCTCATCTATACCTCACCTTGAAAAACACCAAAAAACTATGTGTACATCAGTTCACCATGCCAAATCAATAGCCAAGAAAAAATCTAGCCTCTAGGACAACAATGTTGGTATAGGACAAAAACACTAGAGGATGGATAGGAGTGTTGGAACTAGTCAAAAATTTCCTAAGACTCTTAAAACAACTCAAAAATGTCTAAAATAGGTTTCTAAAAAGCCAAAAATCCCATGTTTTAGCTACTTACTAGGGTAACCTCCCCACCAACCTCAATCTAGGCTACCAACTACTCAAATCAAGTCACAACAGGTGTTCATCTCCTCTACATATCTCTTACTCTAGAGCTTAAAATCTCAAACTACTCAATGCACATATGAATCAAGAATCAATCCAACTTTCCTATATGAAACAACTTTTTCATCCAAAGCAAAATACCATTTTTATTATAACTTCAACCCTGTAGCTTCATTTTACAAACTAATTTTTTCCATGAAATCATAAAAATGATACCTTTGATATCACATGAGCCTCGATCACTTACTACATCATCTACCTACTATGGAATACACATCTCAATACCAATTTTTACCCAAACATATAATTTGGTCCTAACCGATCAAAGACTCATTCAACTATCAAACAATTTAGCCTAACTAATCAAAAATGCTTTCAACTTTCAAAATAATTTAGTCTAATCAATTAATCAACTTTTCAATCAATTCAAACTATATCAGCCTTACTTCTATCATTATACCACTAGTAATCACTTTTGGCTGAAACTCCTCTATCATGAGATCTCATCCCTATCCTCAAAAGGGTGGCATCATTCTTACTATTCCTATTCTTACACTTACCCAACATAATCCATCCACTCTTATAAGTGGATACACCATATTTCTTACACCTCTAGTAGTTAGATCATCAGGTTCAGCTTAGATTGGTTGAAATATAGAGTGATTTAGACTACATGGGTCACTTAGCATGGTTCTTACACCTCCAACAGTCAGATCATTATGTTTAACTTAGATTGGTCAAAATAAAAAATGATTCAAATTACATGGGTCACTCAACATTACTCAAGACATTCAAAGGGACATACCTTCAATTTATAGATACACAAATTAGTCATATATATATAATGGTTTAGATTATATGGATTCATAGTGACTTTGATATAGATTTAGACCAGATACCTGATTCAGGGGCATGCACATTACTACATGTCTCACACATACAACTTTATACAACATGACCCAATTATAAGACCATATAATAGATTATAGGCATAGTGTAGAGCACAATGTTTTGATCTCTAGTTTTGAAAATGGGGAATGGCATGATATGTCATCTCACATATGGTTATACAAATTTATATACTATACATACACATCACTCACATACAAGATTTAGGGGCATGGCACAGATGTTCATGTTCTTAATCATCTTGGATTATATATATTAGAATGGTAAGACATGTCATTCTCTTCTTACACATTTGCTAGAGTTTTAGATTATACCCTGATGTACCCAAGTTGTCACTAGGCTAGACCATATGATCATCTATAATGGTTGGTCTATAGCATTACCCAAACCCAAACTACACAAATTTATGTAGGATAAATGATAGACATTGGTTTTAAGCCTCTAAGCACTTATGAGTTCCAGTTAAAATTATTCAGAGTGGAGGCATGATATATTTTGCTCTTCATAGTATACAAATTCTATGCACACATTCTATATTACATGAGTTTATGTGGGATAAAGGATAGACATTGGTTTTAGGCCTCTGAGCATATCTTATTCTAGTCAGATTTAACATAGGAGGAAAGCATTGCCTTGTTTCTCCATGTTATATAGATTCCATTTTTAGATTTAGCACAAGGGGCATCCATTTCAATGATTCCTTCTCTATCCAAGCACTATTCATCTCTCCATCCACTTCCCTAGACAAGAAGTGATTTGGACCCTTTTTCAACACACTTATCTCCATGTAGGTAGGCTTAGGTATGCATTTTCTTTTCTTCCTTTTACTCAAGTACTTCATTTCATTACATCATTATAATAAAAGGGGGGAAAATGTATACACCCTAAATTGTTTAAGCAAACACACATATCATGTCTTTTCACAGTCCTTTCATAAGAGATTTTGACTGAAGAATATGAGTTTTTGTTCACATTTAGCCATTTCTTTCATTTTATTCATTTGGGTCTTATTCTATGCTTGAATCACTATTTTTCCTATACTTAATCATCCTGATCCTTTTAAAGACTCATTCCACCTTAGCTAGATTAGGTTTTCTATCCTCTTTCCATCCCCCTAGGTCTTAAGACTATAGGACATGAGCATGGGGGTTGGACTATAGCATCGGTGCCACTAGTGTCTATTCCTAATGCTCTTGTCTAGGGCCATTTTGAGTTCTAATGATCAGTTTATTTCATTAGTTGAGTCTTCCCCATTTTCTTTGCTTCACCCTTAAGTTTTCCCATGTTGAGCTAATGGGAATAAAACTCCCAAATTCAAAATAAATAGTCTCCTATATAAATGACTACATAATGCATTTTATATCTATCACTTACTACTTTGGCATATTAGACATATTAAAAATTATTCAATAGTATAGCTCAACATTCTACATCACATATAGACTTACATGCTTGATCAAGGAAGGGCCTAGGCAAAAGTCATTCTTGTATATATCATGCACATTGATTATGTGTGTTCCTTAAGGGAGAACTACATTACATCTGAGACCCTAGCTTAAGGGTTAATGTAGGTAGTGATTAGGATAGAAGGGGTTCTAGATCATGTGATCATTCTTTACCTAACCTAGTTTTTCCCCCTTTTACTTTTGATGCATTTGTTGTTTGCATGTGTGTAGATGAATATAGGGTTTTAGAGATTAAAATGGACCTACAATGAGCTTTATTGACTTCTAGCCTCCAAAATTTGGTACACAAGGTCACACTAACATAGTGAACAAAACATAAAAATATTTGATCCTTAGGATAACAATGGTAGAGGTGGACTATAGCATCAATGCCACTCCTATCCACTTTCAACACTCCTATCCAATCATAGAATGAAGGCTAGATCCAGATTTTAGATAGTGTACTGGTCCTACATATTAATTTTTAGCTTTTGAATCATTCATTTTAGTTCATTTTTAGATAAGTTTACTTTTCTTCCTCATGCAAATTATGTTATAAAAATGTATATTTTACCAAATTAACCTAGATTTTCCCCCTTACTCCAGACCCCTTACTATTTAGGAACTAAATAATAGTTTCCCAAAAATAATAAAACAAGATTCATCAATGAAGCCACATGACTACACATTATGTTTATCCTAATCAATAATATTGTATGGGATTATAACTATAACATGGAAAATGACATTTTATCACATGGCCTATACAGTTGAAATTTAATAAATGAGCAATGACATTTTTTCAAGATGATTAGTGTATAAATTTTTTATCAAATGGATGATGGCATTCAATAAAAATTACTGATGAATTTGAATGTGATAGAATGACCCATAATTTTTTTCAAAATGGATGATATAGTAAATAATTTATATATAGTTGATGATGTTTTTTAAAATCATTGACATAGTTCTAAAGTTTTTTTCTTGAATTTTTTTTTTTGTATTTCATCTGATTTTTGTTTGATTTTTGACTAATTTAATGTTCTTTGATTTTTTTAGAAATAAATATGACTATTATTATGGAAAATAATAGATGCATCATGAATACTAAATTTATTAGTTTGATTATCAAATGTTGATGAGGCTTGATTGATTAATTCATGTTCTGGATGGATTATGGAGATGTGAAAGATCCCTTTGGATGTATATTTTTAAGTGATATTCATGGATATCTAGGATTTATACACATATAGCTTTAGGTGGTTGGTGGAAGGAAAAATAGTGAATGTTTCCATCACCTTTGATGACGTATATGACATATTGGGGTTATCAATCAAAGATACACATATTATTTTCAACATCTACATGGTAGATGAAGAGAAGTAATTATTGGCTGAATAAACTATAATAAAAAAATAATACAATCTAAATTATTATATTATGTAACTTAAATATGTATATACTACACTAATTCCACATATATAGAAGGAAATAATTGGATTGATGGTTACAAAAGTTATTGTGTCACAAGTTAGATGTAGGGGATCCATTATTTTCTATAACCACATTCCATAAATATTTTGATTAGGGCACAATATACAACATGCATATTTGCATTTGGGTATAATTGTGACATGAAAGTTCTATAATATTGGAATGATATCACCTAATAATGGGCAAAATTATTTTATTTTCTTCATGGATAGCCAAGTAGTTTATGATTCAAATATCCACATAAATATAACTATTGGCTATAATACACTTTCCCCAAGTCAAGAATTAGGCTTGGGAGCCTTTGGTGAGATCTCATATTGGGTATCTAATATTAGATTTAGTCAGGAGAGGGGACATAATAATAATAATAATAATATAAAATTGGCCCTCTACATTGTTTATAATGTAAGATCGTAGTCTGATAGAGCTCATAAGTAAGCCTATTTTTTTATAGAACCTTGAAAAACCCTAAGTTTCCTTAGAGTTTCATCCTTTTTTCACTAGGGTTTTATATATATTTTATTTTCAAATATGATTTTTGATTTCCCCTTCAAATGTGGTCTTAAGCCTATGGTTTATATACTTTAAACCCTATACTCCTATTCTTTCTCTCATATTAGGGGTAGGATTTAAGTTTGTACTTATTGTTATATTATATTTTTTAAAATACAAAATGAGTGACCAATCTAAAAACCTTAATATCCTTACCATTTAGATCTTAATACCCTTACCATTTAGATCTTATATTTTCTAACCATTCCATGTATTGTGCTTATAATATTTAATGAAATGATGAAAAATGTTATGATCAATGATGATACTTATATGAATGAATAATTTAATAATTATGATTATGATTATCAAGAGGATTGTTCCAAAAGTGATTAATATAGTAAAGAATAAGAGGAACAAGATGATATTGAAATAAATTATCCTAATTTTAAGAATTATCACTCATTAAAATAGGAATAAAGTAATAATTAATTACATAATGTTTCCAACATTTCACTTTAAATATAATATAAAATATAGCCATGCATAAATGATCATGATGTTTATCTTCAAATGATATTTCTAAATGTAATAGCGAAATTCATTTTTATTAATTAGAATGTGACACTAGTTCTACTCTTGAAGGGAATCATAAGGTTCATTCTTATTCTATTTAAATAAAAAATTTGCAAAAAATTATCATTTATTTCCATTCTCTTTAAGTGACAAATGATGAAAATGAATATGAAATATCTCTCTCCTCCCTTAAAATGAAATTTAATAGTATTCATTATTCTCCTAAAAATAAATGTGAAAATATTTCATATTGAAACACAATGTGATGTCATTTCTACTCTTTCTTTAGAACTAAAATGTGACAATAATTATAAGTTATGTAACGAATTTTCCATATAATGTGTTTATAGTTTAAGAAATGATGTTTCCAAAGAATGTGAATCCAAGTTATGAAATGATGTTTCTATAGAATGTGATTCCAAGTAATGCAATGATATTTGTGATGAATCTATTGTACCTATGTTTAATATAGATTGTGAGTTAAGACCAATGAATGAATATTTTCAAACCACTACTATCCTATTGTTTCTTCTACAACACACCTTATTTTCAAGATAAAAATAAGGATCCTCTTTTTCTTGGATGATCTTAATGTTGTTACATATGGTATAAAGGATCTTTAATGTCTAGAAGTTTTCTTGGGAATAAGACTTTACATCTGTGTGAATGGTTAAATTTAATAATTGTTTTTCCTTGCTATGAGCTTCATGGCTAAATATTGAGTTAAGGACTTTCCAATTGTAAACTTAGGCTATTGAATCAATTTCCAAGTGCTACATCTTGGTAATTTTTATCATTTAAATAGCCCATATACCCTTGGTGTTTTTTGGAATAATCAATTTCTAATGGTTCAAAACTCAAAATCTGATGAGACCTTATCTATTGAGCTCGAGTCCTTCAAGCCTAAGTCATCTGAGTCAAGCTTAGAAAATGTTAAGTCCAAATCTAGTCAAGTTGAGTCAACCACATTTAAAGATCTGAGCTCAATGACTTAGCCTTTTTATTTGTTTTCTCATGTCTTAAACCTTTTTCTCCCATAACCCTTCCATGCATCACTATTAGATAAATTCAAAGTTCTAGGACAATCTACAAAGTAATATAAGTTAAAAATATTATAAGTATTTTTAATGACTCTAGGATCTAAGAATCTGCCATGTGGCATGATCCTAGAAACCTAGCCTGATGAGGAATTGAACAAAATTTAATGGTATAATGGTCGCATGGCCCTTAGGGCCTAATAAGTTACCACATGTTGATTTTTATGGAGCTTTAAACCATAGGGATTTAATCTAATGGTTTAATGGTCTTGTGGCCCCAAGGGTTGGAGAAGCTACCATGTGGAGACTTCTCAGGATCCTGGGACCATACGGACTCAAGAGTATCAAGAAATGGACTAATGGTGTCATGGACCAAGGGCCTAATAATATGTCATGTGGTGAATTATCAAGAGAACAAGACCATGAAGATAATTCCAATTATATTAGTTTACCCAAAGGCTCAAGTCACTTGAAAATGTCATGTGGCATCATTTTATGTGCCTAGACCAAAGACCTAGCTTGACTAAGGGATACCACATGGCACCCCAATGATTTCAAACTTCCATAAACTTAAATTTAATGGGCATATACCCATCACCAAAATATAAACCTTGAACATCTAGGCTAGTAAGAGCATGCCATATAACACTTAAATGATAAAAATTGATGGCATCCTTAATGTCAAAACTATCGAATGTCAAAGGAAGTTGGTCAATAAGATGTTTGATATCCATCAGTTGAGAGGAATTCATGAGGACATAATCTCATATTAGAATTCTTGGGCTGAATTAATGATTAACATGTATATGTTGTATACTTATATAAATGCCTATGTTTGAATCAAAGGCTGACTATTGCAAATGTCTATATCCTAATGACAAAATATTTTGTTTTTTCTCAAATTTAATCTAAATTGGTTGTGACATATCTATTCATGATTCAATAATTTTAATACTTTTTCCTTATCATTACTTAAAATGATTTATGCTTAACCCTCTCATTTGATGTTATAGGGCTCATATTTTATTTTGAGTCATTAATTTAGATGTGTATCCTCATCAATAAGTTTGAATCCTTACCTAGATCATAACATAGAAAATATAAGCCAAGGTTAGTACATGGAAGATCATCTACAAATTATAAAACACAAGGTAGACGGGGGTGAGTCAAAGTCTATATGCAGTAATGAAGAAGACACATGAGATAGGTCTAAATTAATGAGAAAGTGACAAATGGCTAATGATGAATGAGATGGTGGATACAAAAGCAATAAGATGATGATCAAAGGATGATGGTATGGCCTTCAAATAAAAATCATGGGCATGCCTTCATATATATTAGAAATCCCAGACATGGTCAACCACCTTCTCTAATTATCAATGAATTTTTTTAATTATCTCGTTAGTGCACTGAGTCTGTAATCAAAGGAGGGGTTGGCCCATTTGTGTATATATTATTTTTTAAGAGATTTTATTAAGGTTTTCAACATTTTAGGATTAGAGGATGTTATGCCTAGTGAGTTCTTTGTAAATTGTAATAGAGACATATATTCATGTATTTTATTACTTTCTAAGATAATTTCTCCCTCTCTTGGTTTAGGCTTACTACTACAAAATTATTTTGTTATACTTGAATAATCATAATTCCCAAACACTATTTATCAAAACATATAACTTGATATTTGAAAGGATGTTAAGAGTTTACATCTATTTTCTATGCATGTATATGGTGTTTATGGTCTTTCCCTCTTATCTAGTCATCTTCCAAGACTCTCACACCATCCTCAGGTTGAACTAGTGCTAGGTCTAGGTTAACCAAGGATTGGTTTTAGTGGGTGTGTTCAATCATACATTGAAATGATGTTTTCAATATCAACATGATTTATATTCCTTTATCCCTTCTATTTTACATTTTTTAATGATGATTTAATTTAGGTTGAAATCCATCTAAATATACGTGATTATATTGGTTGTTTAATTATTTTTTTCACTATTTAAGCATTGTTGAATATATACATGTGACAAATGTATTTGGAAATTAGTTATTTACTTATTTCACTTATCTTAAGAAGTTGTGATTTACATTTGAGGCTAGGCCCTATGTGCTTTATATAGGGAGTTTCCAAACTCTATCTAAATGTCTAAGTTAGAGATATCATAGAGGTTTAGTTTGTTAAAAATTCCCCTTTAAACAAAATGGTTACACATCAACCTATTAAGTAAATATCAACATACCAAGACATGGTACATTTAGACCTCATAAAAGCATTTTATTCATGAGAAATTCTTTCGTTTAGGAGAGGTAGGATCTTAGCAAAACCATACCTAATTTTTGTTTTATAAAAAACACCATCAAAGTTAATAGTGCTAGGAGGCCCCCCATGAACACAAATTGAATCACAACTAAAGCTGAAACTAGGATATTCTAGGATCCTCTACTTTTACACTGAGTTATACCATGGTTTAAGCTATAAATTAGAAGGATAAGCACTCAATAAAAGTATATTGGGAATAAATTTTAGATCTTATAGCTTACTGATCATATAATTAAAAAATGGAGAGATAATAAAGGAAACTAAAAGGCTAAGCCCATTTAATCAATTAGTAATTCACCAACAACTATGACTACTCCTTTTATCATTCTATTTGTCATCCCATAGCCTTTACCAATGGATAATGCCATGGCATGGCTTGGATAACGTGGGTACCATATGAATGTTTAAAGGATTACACATGACTAACAAATAAACTAGATAATTTCTATCCTAAATTCATAATTGGAGGACCTCAAACAACTGAAGAGCATATATAGGTATTTAAGGATTCCCTTATCAAAACTCAGGTGTAATATGAGGATGTTTTTTGTAGGTTGTTTACTTATTCATTGGGGGAGACTACCTAACTTGGTACCTAGGATTGCATAATGGGTTTGTAACCACTTGGGATGGTTTAGAAACTATCTTCATAAACCATTTTAGGTTCCCCATTAACCTTATTATTTTATATCATCATTTTCTAGCTATTAGGAGGGAACCAAGTGCACCCATGAGCATGTTCAATGCTCATTTTCATAAACTATAGCATAGGTTAAAAAGTCCCTATGTATTATTATAAGGCATTTTCATCCATACCTACTTAAGGGATATGGATCCTTTGATGTTCATGTTCCTCAAAAGAACCCCAATAGCACTTACATACCTATCATTGGCCTATAATGAAGTTGTGACCATAGAACACCATATAGTACCTCAAGGATATAATGCATGTGCTTACCATATTTAGGAAAAATAGAATATTATAACTAGATCCCCATGATTAATCAAGATCATATCTAGGGTACCCCACTAATTAACCCCATCTCTATGGCCTTATATATAATTCTAAATCTAGTGTATAATCTAACACCAATAAACTACATGCCTAGTGCTCAACCCTTTATTCCTCCAAACCATGCTTTCCCATATGCATCTAACAATCAACTTGTCCTATTTATTACAAAATCATAACTTCCATGCCAAGAATTGGTCGCTATGTTGCATCTAGTAGTAACCCATTGGTAGTACCTACATTCTTGAACAACCAAGTTTCTACCAATAACACACTTAGTCTAGCACAACCTACTGCCACAAAATTTATAAATGTTAATGCACATGTGGAAAACCCATAATAAAAAACTATGAATCAACCAAATGGTGGCACAAAACCTGAGATAGGAAACCTAAGGCAAATGGTCCAAATTCATAATCATTCTACATAGATAAGGACCTATAAATGTAAAAAATAGAAACACAAGCAAGAATTTTAGTTTATAGAGGCATGATAGATAATGTAATACTCAACATAATAATGGGAACATGCCTAGTCTTCTTGATAGTGGAAATCAAAACAAAAATAATGATTTTCATTCAGTGAATTTCAAAGACTTAGATTTACACATTTTGTGTAGAGTGCATAACATAGTTAGCCATATAGAGACTAATTATGCTAAACTTATAGCTACCTCTAACAACTTCCAAAAGGAGACAAATAACATAGAAATGGTGCCTAGTCTAGGTGATAATCCAAACCAAAATAAGGGAAACCCAGGCACCTCCCCAGTATTGAAGACCTATGAGTTTCCATTTGAGGATGAAAATGATCTTGAAGATAATTTATATGATATCCACACTTTCAAATAGTTCCAACGGGGGAACAATTCTTAGCTTAGGAGTAAATCATCTAATCCTTTAATAAATGTTACTCCTTCAAGAAACACTCAAGTCCCACTTGATGTGAATTTAAGAAATAATCCTCCCCCACCTAAATGACCTTCTATCTCTTATCGGCCAAATAAATATGCAACACTTACTCCACCTATCAAGTAGCAAGAACAATTCAAAACTAGTTATGATAATATGGAAGATCTAAATAAAACCAAATCTAACATTACTATGTTTGAATTGATATAAATTTATAATTAGAGGGAGTTGATTTTGAAATAATTTTATAATAATAAAGGGAAAGAAACTATGAAAATGTTTGATGCACATGTTTCTTTATATAAGTAAATATCTAACTCCACCCTTTCTACTAACAATTAGAATATTTTTCAAGAACTTACACAATTATTTGGTTGATTTAGGTGACTCTAAGAATGTCATGCCATATGCTATTTTCCAAAAATTAGTTTTTACACTTGCCCAATCCAATCAAAAGATGGTCTAAATGGATAAAATAATGGTCAAGGTAGTATGGGATTTGAATCATATACACATGAAATTGGCCTCAGACCCAAGGATTCAAAAATTCATTGATATCCAAGTGGTTGACATCCTTGATGCTTATGGTATGATTTTGAGTAGAGACTGGTCGAGGACACTTAATGGTTACATGGAAATTAAATTTTATCACATGTGGCTACAATGGTGTGGTCTACCTAACAAGATCAAAATTGAGAAAGAAAAAAATTTGATACATATTATTACTGATTATAAACTAATGTATGAGATATTCTATAAAAAATTATAAATGGGAGAATATTCATGAAGAAAGGAAACATGAAAGCCTCTTGTTTAACATGTTCAGCATGTTAAAACAAACTCAATGTTTTTTTTGAAATTTATCTTGGTGAGATGATATTGATGTTAAAATATGAATTCCACAAAAGTGGACCAAGAATTTCAATTCACATTGCAAGATGAAAGATAAAACTTACCTGACCTAACATACCAATTTGAATATACTCTTGCTCAAAATGAGTACAAGAGTTTCTATTGACTTAATAAACTAAGTCTAAGACAATATATTATCCATAAAGGTAACTCGAGTTTATAACTTACTCCACCTATTTTAATTTCCCTTACTCACATTCTATTTTAGGGATAGATGAAGTTTCATTAGATGTTTAGTTACAAGATAAATTACTTAAATCATACCTCCAATGTGTAACCATTGTACTAACTTTCCTTTATTTACAAGATGAATCAACCCTTAGGTTGACCATAAAAGATTAAACATTGTTTTTATTACACATATTCATAGAAGAATCAAATATATAAGATATGAGCTTATCAATAAGCAATATCAACTTATTTGATGCCAAGGGATGGCTAACAATGCTATTTAAAATTTTATAAGTAAATTCAAGTATGGATGTCATAGCCAAGACTCTAATAGAGAAAATACAATTCTCAAAATTTATTAACAAGGATCTTTGACCACAACCTTGAAGGTAATTAAGTCAAACCAAAACATACCTTGAGAGGATCACAAGAGTGATAAAAGTTAGAAGTTATTCTATTTATTCACCATACACAAATAGGTTCAACCTTTATGTCCTAATAAGAACCCAAATGTTCAGATTGAGTTTGTTAGTTCCACAACTAAAATGTTTTTAGTATACAGTAGAATACAAAGTTACTTCAATTACCAAATATCCATTATAGTAGTCAGTATACTCTTAGTTGATTTCACACATAGAAGTAAATCTTCATCTAGGGTGACTAGAGGCAAGTAGGTCAATCAAGAAGCTACCAGCCATAGAAATAATCTAGAGAGTTAATTTAGAAAATCTCATCCTAAAATAAAACATGGAAAAATCTAAGTCAACACATAGCTGGTGAGTCATCCCATTCATAAAAATATTTTAACACAACCACTTAAATTGTATCATGGTAATTTTATATATTTAGAGTTGTAACAGTAGAATAATTCACAAGAATAATCATAAAAAACATTCATAATAGTTGAATCCTTACAAAATTTAGTAAATAAAGAGATACCATTCCCATAATTCACTTATTCCTCAATTAGATATAACTGTTAGTGAACACTTTTATCAGTAGCATTCACATATAAGGATACCATCTAGCTTAAATATAAACAAGTATCCTTGATTTTTTTCATATAATTATGTTTCCACAAGGATTAAATAAAAACAAAAGTAATTTCAACATTCTATTAAAAATAATAAGGAGAGTAAATTCATTATCTTAATGTAATGATGCCAAATTGGCCAAGTATGCTTGTTTATGAAATGCCAAGGGAGGCATCTAAAAATAGATCCAACGCAAACTTGAAGGTGTATTGAATAAAAATATGATTATCATACTCAAATAATATATAATTTTATTAGTACAAATCTATATAACTTCTCATAGATGAGATACTTATTAAAAGGAAGATAACCCAATTCGGACTAAGGGAGTCTCAAGATTGACAATTCTTTGTTCCAAATATGTGGATTGAAGTAGTCCTAAGGTTTGTAAAACCATAATTAGTTAAGGTTGTTTAAATCACCAATAACCATTTTGTAAGGTGATCACACATAGGTTGGAAAAGAAGGTGATTACCCAATAAACAAGCTGATTAATAAAAGTGTATCACAAGCCATACAATTCACATATTCTTTCTTTAAGAGTGCTCATTTAATAATGAAGTCATGGAATATTTACTAAATATATATTAATCCAATGTATAAGCCATGGACAAGACCAAGAGAGATTATACCAAAAGCATTATATTAAGATAAGGAGGAAAAGTATAATTTATAACTTACATATTTTTTTAATCATAACAAATTACCTTTTTAGAAGTCAAAATAACTTATTCTTACCCACTTCTATTCTTTGGCCATTAACTGGTCTCTAGGGCTACAATCAAATAAGGCCCCATTTTTATTTCCCATCCCACTGTCACTTCTCATGATAATTTTATATGATTTACTTAGTAGATTAAACAAATAAGCAATATAAAAATCCTCATAATTCAATCTTACCATATTATCATAATATTAATAAACTGATAATAACCAAGATAACTCAATCATAAATAAGACTACAATTGGTTTTATATAAAATCAATGATATTGGTCATGTAACCTCAATGTATTACTAGTGGAAAGGGAGGAGGGTTAATAAAAATGGAAACCTTGTTCCCTCGACCTCTTGTAACCACTTATCAAGAAAATGTGCTTCAGAAACCCAAATTCTATTATCCATACTTGGAAGCTTTCAAGGTTTATTCAAGTAAGGGTTAATAACATACGCATATATATTCATAGTTAAATATACTTGACTACTGCCTTAAATAGATCATCCAAATTATGTATATTACATAATAGGTTCATAATTATACCCCACAAATAAAACATGAATAGTTATAATAATTCATCCAGGTAGTTCCTCATCATTAAAAAAACATAAGGGACAATAATCCCTTTATAACTTATGAAAATTTTGTAATGTTTCACACTAATTGAGGCATGAATTCCTCCAAAATTAGACCCAAAAGGAAAATCAAACTTCAATTAATCTTTACAAAATAAAATGGATGAAAGGAATTATTTTCTAACAAGAAAAGCACTAATTTATATATCTCATAAATAAATAATAATATTCAACAAAAAGAGGCCAATTTGATCAGTTGGTCAATCCCTTAACCTAGAAAGTAGCTTCCATATAATAAGGAAAACAATGCACTTTATGGACATCCTCCAACTTGGGGTCAATTAGGAAAACAAAAAATACAACTTGTATTTTTTTCCAATAAGAATAGAGGAAAATGAAGCAATGTTGTTTATTTTTGTGTTGTTCAATTTTATAATTTTTACCTAATTTACTCACTAAGACCATGTTGTTAATATTCATTATCAGCCATGTAATTAAGAAAACCAATATTTTTTATATAGAAGCAACTACTTACATAAACATTGATGCTACTAAGACATATATAATAAATATGTTTACAAAATCTCTACTTAAGTACAACATTTCAAACATTCATATTACACTTGAATCCCTAGGGTTAATCCATAAGAGAACTTAATTTTTTAAAGCACAAGGGAGACTTGACAACCCATATTTTTAAATCAAATAAAACCCAATTTGTATTATGCTTAGCTATAAGAAAATTTCTAATTTATTGCATTTAAACACAAGATGAACCATTAAACAACCCAAATTTTTATTTATAAGTAAAAAATCAACAAAGTAGATCCATATGGGTAGCATACTATTCTCGACCAAGCATAAAATAATAAAAACAAATATTTTTTAGTCCATTCACTAGGGATTCAAACTAGGGTGATAACACATATTTATACATGTAAGGAAAACCCTCTTTTCTAAATAAAACCTTTATGTACATTTTTCATAAATTGGTCAAATCTCAAGTGGTCATTGCCAAAACCCCAGCGTTTAACCTTTGTCTCCTTAAGAAAAATGGAGTAATATGTTGATTCACAAACCAAAATAAGGGATTACAAGTTCATTAGGAAGTCTTTTGACTTCCTCCTGAACTTGTAATTCATTTTTAATAATTTTTGTGTATGCTTAAAAGGTAAAAAATCCAGCAAACAACAATCTAGTACTAGAATGCATTTTTAATTAACATGTTAAACTCTCAAGCATGGATAGGTGAATTGACTAAAAATTATGTATTTCACTGAAATTAGATCCTTTTTTTTACTTCTAAGTTACCATACTCCTTCCTTTCCTTCTTCCAAAAAAACCCTAGCATTCAACGAGACTACCCAGATCACCTCTTATCTTTCCATTGCCTCTTTCTTTTTCCTTTCTCCAAAAAAACCCCCATGCATCTACTCCCAACCATCCTAGCCAAGAAAAATTGCCAAGTTCTAACACAATAAGCAAAATGAACTCCTAAGTTTACATGGTCTTGAAATTGCGGTTTTGATTGATTCCCCAAAAAACATAAAAATGAATGTTTATGTCTTAAATAAAAAAACTCACATTTAATTTGACATTAAAATTCATGGAATGCATTTATTTTAGATACCAAGGTAAAGTGGTGAAAAATATTTTTAAGGTCATGGCCACTTTGCCAACGTTGATCAACTTTAACTCCTATTACTTACCTACATGCATCTTTGTTGTTCTTTTTAATATTTTAAGCTATAATTAATTCACATAAAAACCAATTTAGTATTCAAATTGTTTACAAAACTAATCACCATTTGAATACACACACATAACATTGTGGCAAATATCATCACAATTAGTGTGTCATAACTAGTGCTTATTCACCCATGACCTTGGATTGCCATCTGAGTCATTCAATACTAACTTGATACTTTATCAATTGAGTGGGGGATATGGCATCATCCCTTCTTTTAAAGAGGTATCATCTTGGTGCCTTAGAAGGTAAAGTGGAAATATGATTTAAAATTTCTCCTAGAAGTAGCTTCTTTAATCACCCCTATAGGTTTAAATCACTAAAAAAAATTAGAAAACAGCAACAAAATTCTTGAAATTACAATAATTCATGCTCAAATTTAATTCAAATTATGGATATGTAAATAATTACATTAGAATTTTTAAGGAAGTTCTTACAAAACATAACATATTTTGACTAATTTAGTTCTAATGACTAATCAATAATTTTATAATAACAGTTGAGTTAGTACAAAATAATAAATTGGATCATATTACACATTTAAGTGTGGCATTTTCTCCAAAAATAGTCATGTCTTACATAAATCCTTATAACATTCAATAAAGAATGTGTATTATTATAGTAACCATCTTGTTGTGTGATATTTCCATCACTTTTGATTGTGTGTCATGTAATTTTTTTTGTCATTAATCCTAGAATGATATCAACAACAATAAGCCATACGACTATGGTTTCCATAACTACATCATTCATGGGTCAGTGTATTATCCCACACCAACCACACTAAACACTAGAACTCGCATGTAACCCTCAAGGTTTTTAGCATGTCATCCACTATTTTTTGTGAGCTCACATGATGGTTCCATGGATCCATTCCCACCATCACATACCTGATGTCCCAACATTCAAAAACACATTTTCGTTAGGCTCTACACTTACCATATATACATTTTGAACAACTTTTTCCTTTCTTTGCTTCTCTAAAATAGGTCAATCTTGTGTGTCATGTTGATCAGAGACTCTATAGTATGTGAAATACAACTATCATTGTGGGTTCATTGGACATGATTGTATTCCCCACATGCATAACATTATAGAGGAGGCCTTTGATAGTTATTGCCTCTACCACCTTAGTATCCTCCTATGTAATTGCCTTGACCTCCTCCTCTATTATACTGATATCCCCCTTGATATCCTCATTGTTGTGTAGAGTTCCAATGCTAATATTATTGATTTTTATCTCCCATGTTGAATTGTTGTTGTGCAGTTAGAGAGGTTCAATTCATTTGTTGTTGTTACATTATGGGTGAGCTCTAAGGTGTTACACACTGGTATGAGGGGATGAAGGTGTCCAAATTGGTGAAGAGGGAGTCCATCCAACCAAATCATGAGGTTGATACTATGGTGAATTCATATTCCATTATGGACCTATTTAGGTTGCATAACTCTTGTCAGTTTTTAGGTTTAAGCTTGTATGCTTTGCCGAGGATATTTGATGTGTTGTAATGGAAAATAGATTTGTAGATATTTCCTCTTTAATATCCTACAAATATCTATAGTTCTTCCAATTATGGTTATTCTATTTTTAGAAATTACAATATAGATTTTGTGGGTTCTTGATATATTATTGAAAAAGATGGCATTATGTCATGGCATGCCCTACTACCCAATAGAGTTCATAGAATTCTATCTTGACTTTAGGACAATCATTTTGGTGGTGTCATTTTTTTCACTCTATGCACCATATATTCAATTTAGGCTTATCTTCCTCATGGTATTGGTCCATTCTTTTCATAAAATCCTTTAGTGTGTTTTTAATTTTTGAATTAAAAATAGGGGCTTCTCCATAATATTCAATTTTCTTTACACTCAGTGCAGTAGCTCTAGCATTTGTTTTTGTCTCATATTAGGATTTCAAAATGGCAAACCAAATCCTTCAATAAAATATGTCACTTTATCTTTATCTATCAAATTGAATTCTACCTTATTCATTACATTAGAAAATCTATGATCATAATCATAGACTAATTCTCCAAACTTCTTCCTTATCTCCTTCAAGTCCTATATTATTTGGCTAGTGCATTTCTTAATCTTAAATTCTACAATGAGCCAATCTTGAATGTCTTTTAAACTTGATTTCTAAAGATATCTTTCATATATGAACTCCAGTGCTCTCCTAGCTAGAGCCCCTACTAATTCCCACTTTTGTAAATTTTCATCAGTGATGCCCTTAACTTGCCATTTCATTTTACAAGTTAGTAGATATTATTCAGGGTTCATAGATGGCTAAGTTTAATAATCCTCCTAACTAAATCAACATATTAATTGGTATGAATTGATTCTTTTGTGTAGCTGATATTGGAGGCATTTATGTTCTAAGTGATCCTACTTGCATATTACTCTATGCACTAGAATAATTATTGTGTGTACTTTGTTTGACTATTCTTCCTTCTTGTTTTTATTTACTTCAAATCCTTCTTAATGTATTTTGTGTGAATTTACATACCCCAATGTTTTACTTGCTCTAAAAATGATCTTTCCTAATTCTTATCCTCATGCTTTCCTAAATGAAAAATTTTACTAGAATATAAAAGATTGGGCTACAAGGATGTGTACACTTATGGTGAATAATTATTTCTAGTCACTTTTTATTCTGCTACACTTGAACCTGTAATTAACCTATGACTATTTTTTTTTCTCTATGTAATTCTTCTTCTAATAATAATACCCTTTCTTGTAGTTGTTCACTACTTCTATCTTCTATCTATTCTAATCCTAAACTACTCTCATCTTCCTCTTCTCACATCTCACTCTTCATCATCTCATTATATCTATTAGCATCCATCATCATCCTCTTTATTCATCTTTTACTCATCATGTCACTCATCACATTTTCATACTTATTCATCATCTACTCTATTATTACTCTTATTTCTACTCGTAGTTACTTGAGTATTCTTTTATTTATTCCATATGTTCTATTGTCATAGTTCCCATTTTGAATCTAGTGTTTTATTTTTACTCTTCTTTCTTCGTGTCTCCATTCTAGATTTAGGTTCAATTTCTACTTACTCATCTATATATAATTCACCATCATGCACACACATCCCCATACACCCAAATCGACTACTCCATATTGGTTGGAGTAGGCACCATGGCCTTATCCACAACCAACATCTTCAATATAAGAGGTAGTCACTGTAAAAAATCTCCTTTAATTCCTCAGACAAAATGGTCATGCACAACTTTGAATTTTATATATCCTTGCATTATGAACTTGGTGATATATCCATCTATTATGGTGGTAACCTAGTAATCTATTGCTCACATCCAATCAGTTTCCAATTTTAACAATTGGTCTATCTTTTCTTTGGTCCAGGTAATAGTTTCTTTCATTATAAGATTGAAACAATAGTATTCTAGTTTGGTCAACCAATTAGTTAGCAATTTAGATAGCTTACACCAAAAAAATTTGTATATTTCTCCATACATATGATCCTAAATGATTTCACTTATGGTAAGACCAATCTTTTTAGATTCTTCTTCTATGAAGTACCATACTTTTTGGTCTAACCATGTTTCAATATCTCATTATCTCAATAACCATATTATCATAGTTTCCTCTAAAAGGAGTGTTTCCATGCTCATCACACCATTGTTACAAGAGGTTCCTAATGCAACATAACATGATAATGATGAGGATATCTAATTTTTTTTTAATATTTTGTGCTATAGTATAGAGAATTCATAATTAGTAGGGACATGATAGAGATGAATTATAGTGTGATAGATAGAACTTAAGATTAAACAAGAATTTTCTTAAGGTATGCAGAGCATTTAGATTAATTTTAGATAATATTAAACCAAACATTAAACATGATAACATAAAAAATAAATAACATAATAAATATGACAAGTAACCATAACCAGAAAGTCTATATTGATCTCAACAAATGGGTCATCATCATCTTCATAAAAACATACATTTATGTAGTCATTACAGTTACTGACTATTCATATTCTTCTCATACATTGTTTCCAAAGAGAGGATACTATTCATCTTATATTCCTTTCTAACTTGTGGAGGATAGGACAAAATACATATAGCCAATAATTTCATACATTACGCATGAATATTTAAAGAATATCCTACACAACTTTACTTATCTATTTTCTTCTCCCAATAGTATGTAAATTTCTTATAGGCTTCATTTACCCCTTAATCTTGGGTGGATGTCACATACATCACTAGAGGTTTAATAATAATAATAATAAATTCAATAGTAGATGTTTTAACACCTAATATGGTACCTTGGGCCATTTTTTTCTTTCATCTTTTCTAATATATAACATTACATCAATCTGATGTGGATTCATGTTAAGATATTCAGTGAATTATTGGTCATCATTGGCATCTATTTGATCTTAGTATTTATTTCATGAGTGTTATCATTATCAACATTCATGATAAATCCATCTAAAGGCGTATAGTATGTATTATGTAATCTGTAGGAGGAAAAAAAACAAAATATGCCATGTATACCCTTTATCATCTAGCAGTAGCACTAGGAAACTCAGACTGAATGTTACAATATTAATATTTGGGGAAGGCTTGAGATTGTTCATTGTTAACTTTAGCCTTATTATTGTTCTTAGATTTGATCTATTTGACCAATTTTCTTACATAATTGATCCAAATAAGATACATTGTGTATGTATAACAATATGAAAAGTGTACCTTCATGACTTGTGTTAACCAATAATGTTCATTCATTATAGGGCCATGAATAATGTGTATACCTTAAAATTGTGAGTGTAATGTAAATATACATAATAATGTGTATTATTTGAGAATAACCATAAATTAGGTCTAAAAATAAAACCCTAATGTTGGAATTTAAAACTCTAGAAGAATGAACCCCTAAAGAAGACATAAGGTTTTACATAGTTTGATATGTGTATATATTCACTATTATGTTTACCCTAATTTGGTTTTAGAAATCCTAATAGGATAGAAACTAGTAGAGTAATTTAGATATCTAAATATGGCATTCAATAATACATCTTAATGTACAATACTAAAAACTTACTATAATGATTTTAAATGTAGCATATGTTAAATATAGTAAGTATAATACAGGTTTGAGTAATTATATTTTTATTTGATTGTCTAATAGTGACTATGTTTTTTAGTATAAATTAGACTAAATCAAGCCTATGAGTTATTTAATTCGAGAACTATATTTCTATTTGTGTGGGGTCAATTCAGTCAATCTCAGTTAGTATCACCTGTTGTTACTACCATGTGCTTTTTGATACTAAATTATGTGAAAATAATGTACTATGACCATACAACCACCTTTTCATATCTATGTAAGATTCGTATGTATGTGTTGAACCATGATGATGAGAACAACTCCAAAAATTAACCTCTTTCATATTAAAACCCTAGGTATGCATGTGAAGGATAGAAACCTATAGAAAATGGGAAAGTGTAAAGAGTTTCACTAACCCAAATTACCCCCATTTGATGATTTACCTCTACCTATGTATCTGATACTTCAAGGATAGAAATAAATCCACACATAGTTATCCCACCTAGTGTGATTGTGTAATTATTTTCCTTCTCTATATGTATGTAACTAATTTAATGGAATTGATACTTGGTAATGGTTTCTCTGACTTGGATTTAGAATGATTTAAAATTAGCTTATGACTACTCCTACTGATAGATTCATAATTTGGGAAGAATAGGAAAAGTTTTTTCATTGTGTAAAAATGTATAGATGTGAACCAGATAAGTTTCAAGTACCCTATTAAGTTAGACCTTGATTTGTTTATATATGAGTCTAATTGGATAATATTTCATGCTACTAGTACACTAGGCAATATGAATTAACCCTAAAGAAATGTTTGTTTTTAAAAATTAGTTGTTTTTGTGAGAGGTTCAGTTCTAACCAAATAAATAAATATCAATTGGAGATACTAACCAAGATTAGCATAACCTATATTTGAATAGGTAAATAGAACTAAGGATCAAGAGATATTTGTGTAGGATATTAAGCATGTTTGAAATACATAGTGAATTCCATGTAGGTGAGTCACATCAAATCAGAAGGGTCAAACTCATAAGGTAGGATGTAGGTGTGAGATAATTATGAATTAGGACCATTTTTTTGTGCTTAATTTGTGCATGATAAATATGTTTCAAGCTTCTCATTGTCAAGCAATTAATACAAAAATTCAGTATCTATAGGTGTTGAAAGACTTTTTTTTGAAAAATCACTTATTTTGTAGGCCTACTAGACCCATCCTAACACCTATTCAACAAACCTGACCTAACACCAAGTATCAATGATGGTAAATATTTTACAACCAGCTGGGTAAATGAATTTACATATGTTCATTTATTTATCTTTTATTTATTGTATATTTACCATAATTTATTAGTAATTTATTATATTTTTGGTATCATGTTCTTTCCTAGTGTACCATCATTCTCTACACTATTATGATGTACAATGATCTTTGCGTGCAACATATATATATATATATATATATATATATATATATATATATACACACACACACACACACACACACACACACACACACACACACACATACTTTTCATTTTACTAACACTTATATGTTTCAAGGATCTTTAGCACATTAATATCCATAGGTGTGTATTCACACGTACACATGGATCGAGGTGGGCCAGCACATAGAACTTTGTGAGAAATTTTCCATGCACTATAATTATTAATACCACCTTAATATCATAATCACATTATCATATTTGTTCTCGTAAGTTTATGTTCCCCTCTTCTAACCATTTTTCACTTTGTGATGCAAAAAAAATAGGCTGATCTTTTGGAGGCCATAACTTTTGACTTATAGCTATATTTGAGCTCTTCCATGAGCCAAAATTATCATCTCAAAATTTTTGATGATTTAATAAACTGATCTATCCTCTTATATTTGATTTATAAATTTTTCAAAGGCCATACATGATCATCTAAGGGTCCAAAATTAATGTTTAATGATTTTTTCAATAATTTTTTATTTTTAGAAATTGTATATTTTTAGAACCAGATGTCAACTTTAGTTAAATTTTATCCCATATGATAATTATAGTGTTTAGAATATTTTGAGATATTTTTATATCTATGCACACTTTCATGAAAAACTTACTATAAATAATAGTTGCTAAAAATAGACATTTTTTAAGATTTTAGTTTTTTCAAATTTTTGTATGTCAACTCTAAATTCCAAGTTGAGGCTTATTTAAGCATGGTTTGGGTTGTAATTATTTAAAGTAATTCAATATTAATCATATAATTTATTGTTTCATATCTTGGCCTATTAGTAATTTTATTACCTTGATAGTTTTTTTAGTTTCATTATCTGGTATCAGAGCAAGTAAAAATCTTGGAGGAGAAAGACATAGCAAGAGGATGAGGAGGTATTGCATAGATGAACTAAATTATACAAGAGATTTAGAGGTAATTTTATCAGTTATCATAGGTTATCACCAATTATAAAGCAAGAGAAGGTGGTGATAAAGCCAAGGGAGACACAAATCATGATGAAGAAATTCAACAAGAAGAACAACAAGAATAACCACCATTAATAGAAGGGAGGATAGTTAAGGATTTAGAATGAATGAATGAAGTAATCAAGTTTTATGTTCCAAATTATAAAGGTTGTTTAAAACTAGAAGAGTTGATAGATTGGATGAATAGCATGGATAAGTTCTTCGAGTGGAAGACTATGAGAGAGGACAAGAAGGTAAAATTTTCATGCATGAAATTGAAAGGTCGCGTAATGATTTGGTGGGAACACCTAAAAAAGAGAGATAGAGGAAAGGTAAAGAGAAGATTAATTCATGGAAAAATATGGAGAATAAGCTGAGGGAGAAATTTTTTTTTGTGGATTATGCACAAAGCCTATACAAAAGATTTTAGAATTTGAGGCAAAAGATCATAGTATACAAGAGTATACAGATGAATTTTATAATATTTACATATGAGTGGAGCATGATGAAATAGAAGATAAAATTGATGCAAGGTATGTAAATGGTTTGAAATTTTATATTCAAGATGAATTAATCATGCATAGAATACTTTGCATGGAGGAGGCTTATCAATTAGCTTTGAAGGTAGAAGAAAAACAAAATAGATAGAATTTCATAAGAATATCTCTTGGTCCAAGAAGAGGTAGATCACCTATAAATATGGAATGATGTGGGTTTAATACCACCAAAGGTGGGTTTAATACCAATAGAGGTGAATCATCATGTGGTGCAGAAAGGCAAGATGATAATAGGTAAGGGTTTCAATACCAATAAAGAGGAAGAATATTTCAGAGAGGATGAGGTTATGGTGGTGCTAGAGGATGGTTTATGAATTAGTGTAGATCTTATGTCTATTATAGATGTGGAGAATAAGGTAATAGATCATTTGAGTGTCTACACTATCAAGATCAAGAAGGAGGTAAGAATATTGCCTAAGAGTAAATCTAGTTGAGACTAAAATAAAAGAGCATAATATTGAAGTTGCACCAACAGATGTTGGAGAGAATTTCATGATGAGAAGAACCATGATCACTCGAAGGAAGGAAAAAGTATAGAATAAATAATGTGGTGATGCATGGTTGTGATCAAATATTTTTCAAACAAGATGTACTTTGGGTGGAAAGGTATGCAAAGTAATTATAGATGGTGGTAGTTATGAAAATATGGATTCTGAAGAAATGATAGATAAACTAAATTTTCAATGTGAAAAGCATATTTATCCTTATCAGATTCCATGGTTTAAGAAAGGGAATGAAGTTACACTAGATAAAAGGTGCTTAATCAAATTTTTTATATGAAAAAGTTATAATGATGAAATATGGTGTGATCTTATTCTGATGGATGCATGCCATGTGTTATAGGGGAGACCATGGTAATTTGATAGGAAAGTAATTCATGATGGAGCAAAGGGCCCATACACTTTTTGTAAAGGTGGTACAAAGGTAATTTTGTTACCTCTTAAAGAGGAAGAGAAGACAAAAAGCATGCTCTCCACTAAAGAATTTATCTAAGATATAAAAGTGACAGGTTGTTATGTATTAGTAGTAAAGAATGAAGACATAGAAATTGTGCCAATACCAACACAAGCAGCAAGAGTGTTGAAAGAATATGTAGATATTATACTTAATGAATTACTAGATGGTTTGCCATTGAAGAGAGATTTTAGCATCACGTTGATTTGATTCTAGGATCAAATCTACCCAATCAATCAACTTATAGGATGAGTCTAATAAAATATGCATAATTAAATAAACAAGTTACCAAATTGTTAAGAAATAAGGTGATAAGGGAGAGTATGAGTCTATGTGTAACACCATCATTGTTAACTCTAAATAAATATGGAGGATGGAGAATGTGTGTGGATAGTAGAACAATTAACAAAATTATAATAAAGTATATGTTTCCTATACCTCATTTAGATGATATGATGGATGTGTTTATAGGAGTAAAATATTTTACCAAGATTGATCTAAGGAGTGGTTATTATAAGATTTGAATTCATGAAGGAGATGAGTGGAAAATTACATTTAAGACTAGGGATGGCTTATATGAGTGGATGGTGATGCCATTTGGATTATCTAATACACATAGTACATTTATGAGGGTGATGAATATAGTGCTATGAGAATATATTGGTAAGTTTGTGGTTGTTTATTTTGATGATATTTTGATATTTAATAAGATTAAAGAAGAACACTTACAGCAATTGAGAATGGTAATGGATTTTTTAAGAAAGGAGAAGTTGTATGTAAATTTGAAGAAGTGAAAGTTTATGAAAAATAGTTTGGTATTTTGGGGATTTGTAGTTTTAGAAGATGGTGTGAAAATGGATGAAGAAAATATAAAGGCAATTTTTGAGTGGCCTATTCCAAGAAGCATTACAGAGGTAAGAAGTTTCCATGGTTTAGAAACTTTTTACAAAAAAAATATTAAAATTTTTAGTAGTATTATGGCACTAATAACAGATTACATGAGAGGGAAAGAATTTGCATGGAATAGAGCAGCCATAGAAAGCTTTGAAATTTTGAAGAAGAAGATTGTAAAAAGACCAATTTTAGCATTGTCAAATTTTAACAAAGTGTTTGAGGTTGATTTCAATGCTTCATTTGTGGGGATTGGTGTTATGTTGAGTCAAGAAGGAAAGCCAATAGCATATTTCAATGAGAAATTGAATGAGGTAAGAACAAAATTTTCTACTTATGATGTTGAAATTTATGCAATTGTATAAGCATTAAGACATTGAAACCATTACTTGGTGTCTAAAGAGTTTATATTATTTATAGATCATAAGGCTTTGAAGTATATGAATACACAAAAGAAGTTGAATAGTATGCATGTAAAGTGGGTTTCTTTCTTACAAGGGTACATTTTTGTGTTGAATCATAAATCAGGAAAACAAAATCAAGTAGTTGATGCATTGAGTAGGAGGTTAGCATTGTTAACTACTATGGTGAGTGAAGTAGTTGGATTTGAAGCTATCAAAGAATTATATGATACTAACCTATATTTTGGCAAGGTAGTCGAATAGTGCAGGGATCCATTAATAGGTGGGACATATGATATTCATGATGAGTATCTTATACAAGAAGGTTATATCTTCAAAGGTAAACAATTATGCATTCCAATTGGGTCTCTACGAGATAATATAATATGAGAATTATATAGTAGTGATTTAGTTGGAAATTTTAGTAAAACAAAGAAAATAGCTTTGGTGGTGGAAAAGTATTTTTGGCCAAAGATGAAGAGATATATGATAAGGTATGTTTCAAGGTACAGAATATGTTAGGTGGCTAAAGGACATGCACAAAATACTAGACTATACATGCCATTACCGGTTTCAAGAGGGCCATGGATAGATTTGAGTATGGATTTTGTGTTGGGATTGCCAAACACATAGAGAGGTAATGATTCAATTTTTATTGTTGTAGACATATTCTCTAAAATGGTTCATTTCATTACATGTAATAAAACTAATGATGCCACTAGAGTTGTAGAATTATCTTTTAAGGATATTGTGAGATTGCATGGTATTCTAAAAAATATTACTTCAGATAGGGACATGAAATTTCTAAGTCATTTTTGGAGGACTTTGTAGAAGAATATGGGTACTAAGCTACAATTCATTAGTGCATATCACCCACAAACAGATGGATAGATAGAAGTTGTGAATCAGAGCTTGGTAAATTTATTGAGATGCATAGTGGGACAGAAGCCCAAACAATGGGACTTGGCTTTATCACAAGCTAAGTTTGCATATAATAGTTTAGTGAGTAGATAAATAGGAAAGTCACCATTTCAAATTTTTATGTGAGAAATCTTATAGGTATTTTATATTTGGTATAATTTTTAATTGTTGATCGAATTAGTGATGATGTTAAAGCATTTCAGAGTATATGCAGCAGTTATAAGGAGTATGAAGAAAGTTACAAGAAAGTAATGAAAAATATAGAGCATTAATAGATGTCAAAATAAGATCCAAGGTATTTTAAGGAGAGTTTTTAATGGTTTAATTTAGGAAATAAAGATTTCCAAAAGGCACGTACAACAAGTTAAAGTACAAGAAAATTGGACCATGCAAAATTGTGAAGAAAATCAATGACAATTCTTATGAGATGAGTTTACCACATAATTTTAATATATCTTCAATATTTAATGTTTTAGATTTATATTAATTCCATGGAAAAGATGGTGAAGATGATGAAGATGAAGAAGTAAATTGGGAGTAGTAGGTCCCAAATAAGGAAAACATAGTATAGGTTTTGGATATGAAGATAGTGAGCACAAGGCAAGGGAATTATAATAGGTATTTGGTGTAGTGGGAAGGATTTTAGTAAGAAGACAACACTTGGATTAGAGAATGGGATCTGAAGGAGATAGATAAATACAAATGGAAGAAGTATAATCAGGCCAACTCATAAGAGCTGAGTTGTTTTCAACCAGAGGAGAATGATGTATAGAAAACAGGTCGATCTTCTGGAAGCCATAACTTTTGACCCGTAACTCCATTTGAGCCAAGCTCTTCCATATGCCAAAACAATCATATAGAAAAATTGTATGCTTTCCTAATATTATCTATCTATTAAGATTTGATTTATATATTTTTTGGATGCCATACATGATCATTTGAGGGTCTAAAATTAACGTTTAATGATTTTTTTGAGAATTTTCTATTTTTATAAATTGTATATTTTTAGAATCAAACATCAGCTTTAATTTAATTTCATCCCATAGGATAATTATAGTGTTTATATTATTTTGAGATATTTTTAGAGCCACACGTGCTTGCATTTTAAACTTACTATAAATAGTGGTTGATAAAAATAGATGATTTTTTAGATTTTCATTTTTTGAATTTTTGCATGTCAAAGCTAAATTCTGAGTTGAGAATTATTTAATCATGGTTTGTATTTGTAATTATTTCAATTAATTCAATATGAATCAATTCTAAGTTATTGTTTTAGATCTTGGCCTATTGGTAATGTTACTGTCTTAATAGTTTTTTTGGTTTCATTACTTTGTGTGCACTTATTTAACCACATTAACTTGGTTGATGATGTCTTATAGCTAACCATGTTTTTTTTTTAGATCAGTATTCAATATAATGACATTGTCTTCTATATAACTCTTTATGTAATCAATTGGCCTAATGATGTTGACCAAAATTTATTTTTGACTTTTAGGTATCCAATCGATATTATAAGGTTCCAATTTTGCATTTCACAAATAATCAAAAATCAATATGCTTTGCTCACACTTTAAAAATCTAACTTATGAAGAAAAAATAAAAATCATGGTAAATAAGAGCATGTGCTAATTAATATATGTTTTCAGTTATCAAGAATAAGAATTGCACCTATTTGATTTACTAAGTTTTTGGAATCCCAAAATTTGGTCTAATTAGGTCTTCTTCCATCCATCCTACCTTCACCTATATAAAATTATCTCACAAATTTATACAATCCAAGAAAAATATTATTGTGCCAAAGATTCAACTCAATGTAAGTATCCTTAACCCTAAACTATTTCATTTGTAACTTGATTTGTGTGATTAGATATCTTTTTGTCTCATGTATTAGATAATATAAACTCCCATATGCTTTTTATTTTACTGTTATATTTTACATTCTTGAACCATCTAAACTATTCTTTACTACCTATTAGAATATTTACTTAAAACTATTATTTCACATCCTAATTTAGATATTTCTTGCTTACATCTAGTGATGTTTCAGTTGTATATCTAGTTTCAAAACCTTCAATTTAGATAATTATTACATACTATTTAATGACATCCCATATGTAGTAAGTTCCTTGACCTATTATCTCCTTGGATAGTATGTGTAGATTATCATTATAAACCTATTACAACTTCATGTGTACATGACCTTTGCCTATGGCTTCAAACAGCTTTGTCTAAATCAATGTCTTGTGCATATGTTGGATTTAGAATTATCCTATACCTTTTCATATTATAGCCTTACATAAAAACCTCTTCCCCTGTTCAAACATTTTAAATTTCGTTGTAAAGGATTTTTCTAACTTAGGCTTTGTTTTAGGTAGGACATTAACATGTTAAATTAAAAATTCATAAAGAGTCTCATATTTCCCTATGCTTAATTTTTTTTAAGTTTAAATGTTTCAATAAAATTATTATCTAAATAATGAAAGCCATTCAATATAATTATTTTCATAGTTTTTTCATCCACTATATCAAACCTACATTGTCGATTTATGTGCAGATATTTTTCATTTTAGATGATCATTCACTTATTTCCCCAATTTTTTTCAACTTTTGATTACACAAATATAACCTTAGATCATTTTTTTTTATTATGATTTCCTATCATATAACCGGCTAGGAATAAAATTTTCTTAAATAATCCAATTTACATGAATGCCTATGATATACAATAAAATTGAATAATAGAAATGAAATTTTTTATTTTTTAAATCAAATTTATATTTTCCATTTTCATTATAATATATACAATAAATTTTAATAATTGAAATGTGCTTTATGATTTTTGAAATCAAATGTAAATTTTCCTTTTTTATTATTAGGAATTGTTGGTCCATTCTTAATCTTTAATAAGTTACATAAATCATTAAAAATTAATGTCCCTTCAATAAAATAAAATTTATTTTATATAATTAAGCCACTAAATCAATTAAATTTAATGGAAATATGTGAAAACTAACATGTTCCATGGTATTAATATTCATAATTTTGTGCTTTAAAATTAAAAAATAAAGCAATCCATATCTCTTAATAAAATTCCAAAAAGCAATTTTTCACTCAAAAAAATTCTTATTACCTCTTTCGCAAATGAAAAATAATTATTCAAATTTTGAACATGGGTGCTAGGGTTTCAAGCATGACCTTTGAACAGTAAGGGGTGACAAAAATAGGTATGGTAGAATTAAATGTGGAGAATGTATGATCTAAGGTGGAGAATGAGTGTGGAGGAAAATGGAAAGGTGACAAAAAAAATTAGAGAATAAATAAAGTAAACCAATAAATAGAGGTAGAATGGAAAGGAGGAATGTTAAACATAGTGGTTATACACTTGGGGGTAGAAAAAATGTTGAGAAATCCCCCATTTCATTTGAAAAAATTATTTCCTAGCCTAGACAATTAAAAAAACCCCCCACTAAAACCCATTAACCCAACATACCACATCCCCTTTGTTTCCTTTAGCAAGGAAGCAATTATAGTGGAATAAGAACATTAAGAATGGTTCTTATATAGAGGTCTCATTTTATTCTTTACCAACCATTGGCCAAATATATTGGATTTTCATGTCTGGATTTCAAAACTATGGTAATTATGTTTAAAAGGTAAGCTAATAATTTACCCTAGCACTAAAGGTTTCTTCATTGTATTTTTTTATCTCATTTAGAATAAATATATAGTTATTCAATATTTCTATTGGGAAGGGGATCAACAAGCTATTTTTATGAAACAATGGTATCTGGACTATAACCCACTCATTGAATCCTTTGCCACAAGACCTATAAGGGTTCACCTTCCTCATATTCCTTTTTATGTTTTGGCTGAACCCTATTATAGGGTGATATGCAATGCCCTAGGAAAGTTTTATATTATAGATCTTACCACTACCAATTTATATCACACCAATTTTGAATGCATCATTGTCATCATTAATATCTCCAAGGACCTACCAACAAGCCTTGATTTGAAATTTGAGGATCAATCCTACACACAACCTCTAGACTATGAGGGTTTATCATTTAGTTATCATAGATGTTTTTCTATAGGGCATTTGGTTATGGTATTCAATAGATCCAAGAGAAATAAGGAATCACCCTTATGGAAGGATGGCCTTCCAAATATTCTTACAATGCATAGAGTAGATGTTGAGTGTGAGGCTTCATTAGCTTCAAAATAGCTAAATGATGATTAAAAATTTTCATGTTTCAAGTGCGGTTCCCATGGATCAAATGACTAAAATTACATCATCATAAATAAAAGAGAATTCAATAATAGTGGTAGAACCTAAGGCTCTTATCTCAAAATGTAAAGTGATTAATGACTCAAATGTTTAATTTCATACTATTCAATCTTTGGAAGTGGCCATCCCTTTCTTTTTGAATTGATAAGATTCAAGATAAGATTCAAGAGTTAAGGGGATTGGAACAAAGTGAGAAAAAATAAAAATGCAAAATTCCTAAATTTCTAGAAGCCAAATAGCATGACCTCCAGTCTCATAAAAAATGTGATAGAGGAGGAAGGTCATTGTCACATCTTAGGTCTTAGTATGAATATTGTCTATAGATTTTGACAACCTAATTTTCACTATATTAGATGTTGATGGTAGAGTGTTATTTTTTGTTTATGTTTGTTGAAGGTGTTGGTATGAAGGTTAGCAATCTATTTGTTTATTTTTTATAGTTTTTATTTTAGATAACTTTTGGAAGAAGCATCTCAAATGAATTTGACTATTTTATCTTTCTCTCCACTATTTAAGGTTCTGAGACCCTTCAAAACTCATATATTTATCTATATCTTAAAAAAATTAAAAATTAAAATTTAATAACTTTATTACTCCTAATAACCTTATTATAAAAAATTAAAAGGAAATAAACCATGTTAAGAGTCTAAATTTTCATTATTATAATACCACACAATGGATTTAAAACATCTCTTTAAGTTTTAGTTTTTTATTTATTTTATTTGATATGGTAAAATCTAGGTTTTATAAGGACCTGGAACCATGAGAGTGCATTACAACAATTTTAACAAGCCAATTAGGGCCAAAAGGACAAAAATGAAAAACTAGTACTTAGAATGATATCAAAAAATAAAAAACTAAAATAGAACTAGGAGGAAGAACCCTCTTGAGGATCATCAATAATAGTAGTGTCCTTCATTAGGATGGTAGGTTTGTCTTTTGATACTTTAGCTTGAGTACAATTCTCGAGGCCTTATGCCACTTCCTAAGGGAATATCATTCTGGGTCGATTCCTACCTTTTACCTATAAAGGAGTATGTTTAAAGGGGGGACCCCCTATGGGAACCCAGGGGGGATTTTAAGACATTGGGTGATTTCATAATAGGGGATTGGGGGGGTTGAAAAAAGTAGACAAAGGTCTAGATAGTAGCCTCAGCAACCCTATGAAGTTCATTCCAATCTTGGATAAGCTTAGGCAAGCCAAACCCTACCTATTGTACCCTCAAGTTGAAATTTTCTAGAATTTATTTATTCTTTTCCAGCTCCTCCATTATTATGGCCTTACCTTTCTAGGATGAATTCACAAGAGTCCCAATTTTAATGGGTTTGGGCTTGGGGATAAATAGTATTTTCAGAGGGAGGTCATCAAGTGGGGACTAAGATAGACTATTTTGGGGGGAGTGTTCAGAGGGTAGGTGGGATCCCTTGGTAGGGTCCTCTACCAGGGAGTCCTCTTGAGAGTCCTCCTTAGAAAAGGATCCCCTAGGGGGAACCTTCTAACCTAAAAGGGCATGATCATGTTTAATAAGTAGGATTATTAGACCTTAAAGGAGAATGGGATTTGTATCATTTACTTGGTGGAGTAGAATGGTAGTTTCTAAGGAGTTGAGCAGGAAATAAGGCAGGTTGATTTTAAACCTAGTGAAGTGATTTAGGAGCAGGAAATGGTGTGAAAAAATTAAGGCATACTTACCTTCTAGAGTCATGTAGTGCATTATCTGAAAGTGGATATCTTCCTAGTAATGTGGAAGGTTGGCTCGTGGGAAACCTTTCTTATCAGTCTACATGAAATCATTCATTCTGAAGAATCATTGTAAATATTCTTGCTTCTTTGACTGGTCTTTAAATTCTTTGGTGCTAGTGTAGGACATACCCATGGCATCACTGATAAATTCATCTAAAACATCAATGGAGATTCCTCTCATGGTGACCTTTTACTTTGTCCATGATGCCACAAAGTCTCAAGCAACCATAACATTATTCTCAGTGATGCATTCTATAAACTCTGTGAGACCCCCCTTTTTGAGTTTCTTCTAGACCTTCTTTTGCTCATGGACCTCTTTACATGATGTGGGTTCTAAGTAGTCTCTATCACCACCCATGGGTGTTGGAAGAATAGAGGTGGAGTGGGAGAGTCAAATTCTTTAGAAGTGGTAGAAACAGCTAGGGCTCAAATGGGTGGGAACACCCGCTGAAGGCACATAAAAATAATTAATTGCCCTTTCTTTGAAATGAATGTGGATCAACTAAATTAGGATTTACCCCATCAATTTAGAGGGTTGCATGTGTGAAAAGATGATTATTTTATGCCACAATAGTCCCTCCAACATGGATGATGTTATGCATGTTTTGAGGGGATACTACATGTATCATAATAGTTGGTTAAACATTGGAGATCAACTCGAATGCTCACAAGGAGGTTGACCACCTTGTTTCCTTCCCTATAAGTGTGAATGAGTTTGAAGTGAGGTATACCTTTTAAAATGTACCTCATTTCATCAATGATTTCCTTGATATTTTTTGAGGGTATAGTTTTACCTTCTAAGGCATTAAGGATTTTCAATGAGTCACCCTCTATAATAATCTTGTTCTAGTTGATGTTTAATGCTAATTGAATACCCTAAAGGGTCGCATTGGCTTTGGCAAGGTAGCTTGTTTGCTTACCCATGGGACCTATAAAATTAGGTAACCTCTCCCCTTTAGATTTCCTTATGATGCCTCCTCCCCCTATAGGGCCTAGGTTGCCTTTGGAGGCTCCATCAAATTTTAGTTTCACCTACCCCTCTAGAGGGACCTTCCATTTGGTTTACTTATAGATTAATTATTTTGTGGATGGGTAGATAACCTATTGAAGATCCTAATTTTTTAGGATGAGCAAGGCTAAGGGTGGGTAAAAGTCTTTATCTTTAGGAGGAAAGGCCTTCTAATTTTTAGAAATGGACTGGCAAAGATGGGGGAAGACACTCTTCAACTGGTGCTTTTTGTTGAGGAAAAGGCTATCATTGTAGATCTTCCAAATATACCAAAACTCATGGGGAAGGGAAAGGCACCAAAGGAAGGTCAAGTAAGGAATGGTCCATGGGGGGTTCCATTGTATAATGAGATCCAAGATACTATTAGGTTTGACCCATGACATGTTGAGGTGATTAAGAAGCTAATTAAACAAATTGAGACTGAGGGAGCATTCCAAAAAAGGTGTTGAGTAGAATCTTCTATACTTCAATAGATATGACATCTATTGGGGACATTCAGTCACCTTTTAGCTAAGTTTTCCATATTCATAATTATATTATTCACCACAAGCCAAAAGAAGAAATTGACCTTGGGGGTTAGGTGTTTTACCCAGAGATTTTTCCAATGGTCATAGTTTCTTACCAAATTGAGGTCAATGGCATGGCTCGAGGTCACCGAGTATGAGCCATTATCCTCTGCCCTCTAGAAAAAATGATCATCCTTATGAATGGAGGGGAAGTGAATCTAATTTAAGGCCAAGTTGAGATTTTGAATGGCTTTAGATTTTTCCAAAGTAAGACCTTCATTAGGGATGACCTTCTAACACTTTGCTCCTTAATTTCCTAGTCCTTTAACTTGGAGCCCCATCTTTTTTTGTGTTGTCTATACCACCCAACCCATGTCTCTTGGGTAGAGAGTGGGGTGGGGGATGTCTAGACATCTTCCCAAAAATCAATTTTCTCACCATTACCAATTTTTTGAAGGATGCCCTTCTTCAGAAGATCTTTGTAGCTAGTTATGGATTTATACAAGGTGGATCCATTGGTAGGGCCTTCCTCCCATAGGAAATCATCTTCTTCTAATCTTTCCAAGTATTTATATTTTAGGATTCTTAACCATTCACCATTATCCTTCATAATATTCCAACCCATTCTTTCTAGCAAGGCTCTATTTATAGATTTTATGCTTCTCAAGATGAGACCTCTGTTAGCTTTAGGGAGACAAAAAATTTCCCATGCAACCAGATTGAATATAAATATTTCTTCAGTGCCTCTCCATGAGAAGTTTTTTTATATTTTCTTGATTTTAGAGGTAATATTAAATGGCATTTTAAATACTGACATTAGGTAAACAAGAATGCTCTGAATGGAATCCTTGAAGAGCTAGTATTTCCTTACATAGATGATAAGGTGACCTTTCCATCTCACTAATTTCCTTTGGATGTGATCAATTATAGGTTTCCAAAGTTGGGAGTCTAGTTTTTTAGCAAAGAGAGGGATACCTATGTGGTTAGCTAGCAATTTACCCACTTGGTAATTAAGATTTTGGTAATTCTTCTCTGTTGAGAGGGTGGTGTATTGATGAAGAAGAGGAAACACTTTTGGAAGTTGATGCATTGGTTGGACACATTTTCATAATTGTTTATGATACATTTGAGAAACTTGGATTCCTTAATGGAGGCATCTCCTAAGATGATAGTGTCATCAACAAATTATTGGTGGGTGATAGAATCAATGTTTTAGGCCACTAAAATACCCTTTATCAGACCTTGATTGCAAGCTCACCTCAAAATTCTCCCCAAAGTTTGAAATAAGATGATGAAGAGATATGGAGAGAGTGGGTCACCCTATCTTAAACCTCTTGAGGTAGGAAATAATCCTTTAGGAACCCTTTTTATAATAATGGAGAACTTAGGAGTGGTAATACAATTTCAAATGATTTTCTAGGTATCGTGATTCAGCCCAAGCTTTTCCAAAACCTACATTAGAAAGCACCAAGAAACTCAGTCATAAGCCTTTGACATGTCCAGCTTGAGTATCATGCCCTATCTTGAATATTTGGTGATGGAATACATAGCTTCATGAGTTATGACAATGTTGTTAGTGATTTGTCTACCAGCTACAAAAGCCCCATGTTACTCTCTAATGACTGAATCAAGTAGGGATTGCATTCATTTGACCAGGATGGAGGAGAAAATTTTGTATGTGGTGTTGCATAAGCTAATGGGCCAAAAATCCTAAATATTGGTCCTACCTTGTTTTTTAAAAATTAGGACCAAGAATGTAATTTTGATATCTTTAAAGATAGATTTGGAGTGAAAGAATTATTTAGTTGCTTCCTTAACTTCCAAGTGAATAATGTCCCATAATTTTTGAAAGAAAAAAGGAGGGAATCCATCCATTTCAGGTGCCTTAAGGCCATCCATGGAGAAGAAAACACTTTTAATTTCCTCATTTTAAGGGGTTTAGATGAGGGAAGCATTGTCCATAGTAGATAAGACCTTATCTAAGTTAGATAGTGTATAAGAGACTAGTAAAATCTTAGGATCCCCAACCTTCGAAAGAAGGTTCTTAAAAAATTAATAATATGGATGGATATATCATCCTCATCTTTACTAATGGTCCCATATTCCATTTGAAGCTAGGGGATTCTATTGACATTCATGTGTCTTAATGTTGAATGATGGAAAAAAATTGTATTCCTATCTCCCTCCTTCAGCCATAAACATCTAGGTTTTTGCTTCTAGTAAGCCTCTTCTTTTGCTTCTATATTATGAAAGTGATATAGATATTTTTCCTTAGAATCAATATGCACATTATAATCCTCGAAGTCACTAATCTCTTAAATAATTGAGATTTCAGCTTCAAGGTCCCTTTTTAGCAAAAAATATCTCCAAAAACTTCCTTGTTATAGATTTTTAGCTTATTTTTCAAGAAGTTGAGCTTTTTTGTGAGGATGAACATGGAATATCATGAAAAGGATTCTTCCCGCCATTATTTCTAGGAGTCAATGAAGTTAGGGTGATGGGTCCACATACTTTTAAATCTAAAGGGACTGCATTTGGGCTTAGATATTTTATCTACTTCAAAGACCAAGGGATTGTGGTCAAACCCAATTTGGGTAGAGAGGAAAGTCTACTAGAAAAAAGAATGTCCCAATTTGAAGAGATCAAGAATCTTTTAAGGCAGACCTTAATTTATTTTTCTCCTAGCCTTCTATTGGACCATGTAAATAGGATTCCATTGAGTTCCATGTCTATTAAACCTATGTTTATAATGAAGTCATTGAATTCTAGAATGCTATTTGTAAGGTTAATGAGACCACATTTTTTATCACCTGAGGTGAGGGGAGTGTTAAAATCATCTACCACAATCCAGTTCTAATTAATTCAGTTATTGCAAAAATCATTAGTGCCTTCCAAATAATATTTTTGGTAGTTTTGGAGTTGGGAGAATAAACATTGGTTAGAATCCATTTTTCCTACTTACTATGTCAGTGAATAAGATCAAGATTTGGTTAGAGGATTTCCATAGCAAGTCTCCTTTCAGAGCATCTAGGTTCCAAAAGATAGCCAATTCTCTTGAAGCACTTGTTTATTTTGAGGTGAGGACATGGGCATTTTTATAGATCCATACCACACTAATTTTGAGAGTAAATTTATACATTTTAGTTTCCTGAATGAGCAAAATAGAAAGATTGACCCTTTTTATAGTATTGCATAAAGTCCTTTATTTATTGGGGTTGTTTAAGCCCATGACATTCTATGAGAGCACTTTCATTTCCTATCTCATTAAACTTTAATATTTTGATAAGATCCATTAGCAATCTCTTTTACAGTTTCTAAGTTACTAGTTAAAATTCTAGGTGATCTGCCAATTAGTTTAGGGGTAACACCAACATTGGCTTTCTTCATGCCTCTTTTAGATTTAGGACAAGTAGCAAGCCCATCATCTTGGGAGACTCCCAGGAGGGAAAAAGAGGTTTAGAACATTTCCAAACCTTGTTGCCAATCAAAGGGGGAAGTGGGAGGCAAGGAAGAGGGGGACTCTCAAGGGGGTAGGGGGAGGGAGCAGGCCAGGTTAGCAAAAAGGGGGATCTTCTATGCAAGGGCTTAGGTAGACTATGAGAGCAAATGGGCCATATGAGAAAAGGAGGTGGAGGGGGTGAACTAGGGGAGAGGGGATGGTTTCTCAATGGATAAAAAGAGGGGGGGAGGTTTCAAGAGGGTAAAATAGGGGAGGAAGAAGGTTAGAGCTAAGGGGATGGGAGATCAGGTTGATGGAGGGAGGACGAAGGGATAAGGATGGGGAAACATGTGAAGTGGGGAATATAAGGTCAAAGGGAAGGAAGAGGAGGGGGAGGGAGGTAGAGAAAAGGTAATAGGAAGGAAAGGGGCACTAGGAGGGGGGAGACAGGGGGATGGGGAGAGTGAGGCTGAGGAGAGGGATGGGGAGAGGGGGTAGAAGGGGACAAAACTAGAGCACCAAGAGCACTCAAAGGCTCAGAGTTAGATAATGAAAAAAGAGGGGTCAAAATATTAGAGCATTCCATACCTTTGAAATTGATAGATGAAGGAGAAAACATAGGAGGTTGAGAGGAAGCACACAACAGAAGGTTAACCATGTCAGAGAGACACTTAAGCACATCAAAATTTGAACTATAAATATTTTTTAGAATAGAAAAAGGTGAAGCTTTGGGATTGCCTGTAGGAGTCTTTAGGCATGCATGAGGTGAGTTTATTTTGAGCAGTCACTCTAATCAAGAGTCCTTTGGGGCATCTACTTTATCTCTATGTAGGTAATATTCCTTTGAATTAAATCCTTTTGGGGGTAATCACAAAGCATGTGGCTAGGAACATCGCATCTGGGATAGATGATAGCATTGTTTTCATAAACAATGTTTTGATTTCAAACATCATACTTGTATTTAATCTTAATCCCATGGAGAAGGGGCATGTTTGCCAATAGAAATATGTGGACACATGTAGCAACCATTCTCAGATGTGAAAGAGTAATCAGACCAATTTTGATGGGTTGGCCTAGGGTTGTAATAATCTCATTAATAAATTTTAGGTACCAATATTCAAGTGGGAGATCAAGTAGGATGACCCACATGGAAACATCATCCATGATAGTATTGTTAAGGCTCGAGTTAGCCTTCCATCTTCTGACTAAGATACTTTCCTTCCCCATGAACTAGGGGCCTTATGAAAGAGCCTTAATGCAATCTTCTTGAAGAAATAAATTGATGATTAAGAAGCCTCTATATAGTGTAATGACCTTCAAGTGACCCTTCATTTTCCATCTTTCTTTGACCCATTTCTAAAAAATATCTATATTTGGACAAAACCCATTGACCCTAGTGAGAATAGATCTGGTGAGATCCACATCGACCTATTCCATGATGGGGTCTAGAATTGGGATAAAAGTCTCATTATATGCATCAATTGGGAAAATTTGGTGGCCTGATAGAATTTGGTCCACTAGATCTAAACCTTTGACCATGTCATCCCACAAGGGTTTTGAGCCACTGGGGTCCAATATTTTTAGAGCTGAAGATGAGTTATCTGAAAGATTCGTGGCTAAATCTAACATTTTTGAAATATTGTCCAATAGACCCAAAGTTTGGATCATCTCATGGGGGTAGTCACATGATTCTATATCATCATTGACCACAAGCATTACACTGTCATATCCATCCTAAGACCAGGCCTTATGAACATGACCATTTTGTGATTCCTGCCTAAACAAAAATTCAAACTACTAAAGGTCTTCTACAATGTTCTTTACATTTTATTTGGCATAAACTAATTTTATAAATATTTATGAAAAAAATTTATAATGTGTATCCATGTGTTTTTATTCCATATTTATACGATTTTCTTAATACTGAAAAAGTATTAATAAAGTTACAAAAAGAGGTAATCTTCTCTTCACCTTTTCATATTACTCAAAATTTCAAAATGACATATTAAGTCAAAATGAGAATGAAATTTTTAACTTTAAAAGTATTTAAGAATTCTAAAAAAATAGATAATCTTCTCTTCACCTTCCCATTTTACTTAAATTTCCAAATGACATATTAAATATCAAATCAAAATGAGAATGAATTTTCAATTTCAATTTTCATAACTATATACATAATCTAAACTAGCTTATGTTACTATGTTAATGTTTTATAAATTTAATTTGGATTAATATTTTTAATAATATATACACACAATAATAATTAAATTCAAAAAATCATAAAGAAAATTAAGTTTAGTAATCATAAATAGAGTTACAAAAGTAAATAATCTTGTCTCTTCACCTTCCTATTTGACCCAAATGTCATATCAAATATTTACATAATCCAAAATGATAATGTTTTTTCAACTTCAATTCTCATATGTGCACAATAACAATTAAAACTGGCCTTCTAATTTTACTCAAATGTCTAACCATTATATTAAATATTTACATAATTTAAAATGAGAATACGTTTTCAACTTTAATATACACACAATAACAATTAAATTTGAAAAAGTATTTAAAAAGCTAAAAAATTATATAATCTTGTCTCTTCACCTTCCTATTTTAATCAAATTTCAAAATGTCATAATAAAACTTTACTTATCATATGCATAAAATAACAATTAAAATTGACCTTTTAATTTTTAACTTCAATTATCATATGCAAAAAATAACAATTAAATTTGACATTTTGAAATTTCTACTTCAATTCTCATATGCACACAATAAAAATAAAAATTGGGTTCCTATTCTATTTATATATCTAAATATTATATTAAATATTCACATAATTTAATTTGAGAATGAAAATTCAATTTTAAATCAATTCAAAAGAGAATGAATTTTCAACTTCAAAATCAATTTAAAATGGGAATGAATTTTCAACTTCAATTTTCAAATGCATACAATAGCAATTAAATTATTATATATACATAATCTAAACTAATCCATCCTACTCATCTAAATTTTAAATAATTTACTTCAGATCAATATTTCAAACACTATATGCACAATAATAATAATTAAAATTTATCTACATAATTTAATGTTGCATTAAATATCTACATAACTTAAAATGAGAATGAATTTTTAACTTCAATTCAAAATGAGAATAAATTTTCAACTTCAATTCTCATTATCACATAATAACAATTAAAATTGTTCTATATATAATCTAAATTTCCCCATACTGCTCATCTAAAGTTTTATATATATATATATATATATATATATATATATATATATATATATACATAATTCAAAATGAGATTGAATTTTTAACTTTCATTTAATTAAAAATGAAAATGAATTTTCAACTTAGTTTTCTTATGCATGTAAAATTAAAATTAAAATTATTCTATATACATAATATAAACTAGTCCATGTTATTCATCTAAAGTTTAAGAAATTTACTTTAGATAGTAGGGGCAAAAGCTTTCCAAAAGAAGCAAGAAAGGTATAAATAAATATTTGTAGGCCTACATTTGCTGAAATAGTTTCTCAACCATTGCAGGATGCATCTCAGAGGATTAAGTAACTTAACCCAGAAAAATCAAACCTTAAATTTTGCTTTTTATGGGAGGAACTTAAAGAGGTTATAGCTCAGTAAAAATAGTTTACATTCAGATGTATGATTTTTCACTTCAATGGTTTTTGGCCCAACCTACCAGATCTACATAAATGGGTCTCAGATCACTAATAACCTCAAATGAAAGGTAATATATAAATTTGGCCCAATGCTAAAGGTATATTCATTGTGGTTTTTGGTATCATATGATATTGGGATGTGATTTTCAAATATAATTATTGGTTATGGGATCTGCATAGGTTACTAGATAAGCCTTAGTTCCTGAAATTCAACCCTTTAATGAAAACATTCAATACTAGACCTATATGGGTTCGATTATTGTATCTACCACTTCAGTTTTGGTGTGCTAGCACCTCCAAAGTTATAGGCAATTCTCTAGGTTAGTATGTGTGTATGTATTCCATAACATAGATTATGGGTCATTCAACCCTTGCTTGAATTTTGATTAAATTAGATATTTCAACAGATCTTCATACTCATTTTGAATTGAAAGTTAAGTACCTGATTTGGGTACAACCTATCAATTATGAGGGTTTAGCTTTCAGATGTTGTAGATTCTTTAAAACATGGCAATTGGTTGTAGCTTGTCATAGTGTTAAACACAAGCAAGTTAAATCTTGGTGGAAGGATGCTTTTCATGAAAATTTATCAATCAAAGGTCTTAATGGAGATGAGAGTGAAGTACCCAATTCAGATTTAGTATATCTTTATGAGGACCAAATGGTCATTGAAATAAGTGAGGAGAAATTTAAGTTGGAAGACATTGTTGAATAAAGTTAATTTTGAGTAAGGAGGTGTATTAATGAATTCAATGGTTGATATAAATAAAAGTTTAGTAGCTCATTATTTGATGAGATCTCAACCTATTGATTTGTATGAAGTCATTATTCCCATTTATCCAGATCTAAGGGATGGATAGGATTGGATTGTTGTAAGCAATAAGACGAAAGGTCATTTTAGAAAGGGTTTTGAACCATTGAATAGGACCCTTCACTCTCATAAATAGGATGGTGAGGGGGGGACATAGGATTTTTTAAGTTTTAATTCTAATTTACTTAAGGTCAAAATCAAGATTATAACTTGTTCATAGCCTACTCTCTTTATTGTTGGTAAAGGTGTCTCATTTGAGAGTTTATTATAAAAAATTTAATCTCCATTATAAAAGAGAAGGGGCCGTTGCAAAATCCTGATTTTACCATTATCTAAAACAATATTTATAACAATATACACAAAACAATAACAATAATTAAAATTGTTCTATTTATATATAATCTAGTGTTTTATTAAAATTTTGTGTAATTTAAAATGAGATTGAATTTTCAAATTTAATTCTCATATGCACACAATAATATTAAAATTGTTCTAGATACATAATCAAAACCAGCCCCTGTCACTCGTCTAAAGTTTTAAAAAATTACTTTAGATAAATATTTATAACAATATATGCATAACAATATCAATTAAAAATTATATATATATATATATATATATATATATATATATATATATATATATATATATAATCTAAACTAAACTATATTCCTAGTCTAAATTTTAAAGAATTTACTTTAGATCAATATGCACAACAATAACAAAATTATATTCCTAATTTAAAGTTTAATGAATTTACTTTGGGTCAATATACATAACAATAACAATTAAAATTGTTATATTTATATTTAATCTAATGTCATATTAAGTATTTACATAATTATAAATGAAAATGAATTTTTAACTCAATTTCAATTCAAAATGAGAATGAGTTTTTAACAATTGAACTCAAAATGAGAATGAAATTCCAACTTTAATTCTTGTGCACACATAATAAAAGTTAGTAGTTGCCCCAAAGGTGCAAGAAAAGCTAGATGAATTGTACTTTTATTTTTGCAATTATATCTAGTAAATGTTTTCTTTTAATTTGTGGAACATATTCCCATTTTATGTATTATATTGTGACATATTACCTTCATCATTTGTTACGCCAACAACACTCTATTATTAATGTACAACAAATCACCCACGATACAAAAATTCAAATAATATTAATCAATTTGAAACTTAATTATGCAGGAACTAATACAAAAATTCTCACATCATATTGTGCTTGCCAAGTGTTTTCTTTTCTCTTGTGAGGTATATTCTCCTTTTAACCAAACAATAGAAAGGACAATAAAATAAACTAACATAAAATATCACGTTATTCAAGAGTCCATTGTTAAATATTAAACTATTTCTCATATTTAAATCTCATCATTTATTATTATTATAATATTACATTGTTAAAAAATTTACCAATTTTTAAGCTTGCCATAATTATCGTTGGGTCTTATAAACATAATTAAAACCGTTTCATTTCAATTTAATATATCTAATCCACCCATATGAATAATTAATGTGAACATTTGACCCTAAAAAAATTCTTATATGCATAATATAACTCTTTACTACTTTAAAGTTAAATAATTTATTTTAGAATAATATATCTAATATTAATATAACAATAAAAATTAAATATTTATAATATAAAATTTATATAATAAAATTAATCTTTAATTAATTGAAAATAATGTATAATAATAAAAATTAAATATAATTAATTAATTTATATATAATATTATATTAAATATTTATATAAATTGAGAATGGATTTTTATATTCAATTTTCATAAGCACAAAAATAATATTTAAATTTATTTTATATCTAAAATCTAAATTACCTCACTCTACTCCTTCAAAGTTAATAAATTTAAGGAATTTAATTTAGAACAATATATATAACAACATATATACAATAATAAAAATAAAAATTGTTCTGTACAATCCATGTTGCTACTCTAAAATTTAAGGAATTTTATTTAAATCAATATTTCTAACAATATATACATAAAAACAATAATTAAAATTATTTTACATACAATTTAATTTTTTTATTTGATAAGGTATAAAATTAGGTTTTATAGGGATCTTGAAACTATGAAAGTGAAATACAGAAAGTATTAATAGTTCAAAACAAGGTCGCCCAACCAAAATATCAAAAAACCACTATACGAAACTGAAAGTAAGGAAACCAAAAATAGGAAACAAAGATTAGGAGGGAGGTCCCTTAGGTAGGTCTTCAGCATCCTCAAATTTCTTCATCGAGATGTCCTACTTAACCTTTGAAATCTTAGCCTATGTGCGGTTGCTCGATCCTTTAATTGCTTCTTCAAGAAAGATCATATGAGATCTCTTTTATGCTTGGACTTGCAAGGGAGTCTTCTTTATGGGGACCACCTTGGGGGAACCAAGTGAGGGGATCCCAAGGTCCTGGGCAACTATTTGACAAGGGTCTGAGTAGGTTTATAAGATTGGATGAAAGATTACACTATGGACTCGGCCTATCTATGTAGGGCATTCCAATCCTGTATAATCTTGGCAAGGGCCAAGCCTACCTATTACACCTTGTATTTGAACTTCTCCAGCTACACCTTGTTACTTTTCCTCTCCTCTAACAGAATGGATTTACCCTTTCAGGCGGTCTCCTCAAAATTCCCACATCAAGGGTAATTAGCTTAGGTTTGGGACTAAAAATATTGAGGAGGAAGTCATCGATAGGGGATTTAGAAAGACTAGCCTGAGGGGTGCTCTTGAAGGGTCGATAAGATCCTAAGGTGGGATCCTCCTTTAGGGATTCCTTCCCTATGGAGGATCCCCTTGTAGGGACCTCCTGACCATGAAGGGTTTGGCCATGCTTGATGAGGAGAAGGATCAACCCTTAGTAGAGGATAGGGTTAGCCTCATTTAATTGATGAGCCAAAGCAGTGATTTCAAGAGAATTCAGTAGAAAGAAAAGAAGACTTATCTTATAACCAATAAAGTGATTCAATAATAAGATGTGGTGGGGAAAAATTAGAGTGTATTTACCTTCAAGGGTCATATAGTGCATAACTTGGAGATAGATTTCGATTAGTGATGAAGAAGGTCTACCTAGGGGAAGCCTTTCTTTTCATTCTTCACAAATTCATTTATCTAAAAGAATCATTGTAGAATATCCTATTTTTTTGTTTGGTCTTTGAATGCATTAGTCCCTTTATAGGACATACCAGTCACCTCCCCAATAAATTCATCCATCATAGTTATTCTTATACCATGAATGGTCGCCTTGCGTTTGTTCTAGGTCGCTACAAATTTATGGGCCACTTTTGCATTATGCTCTATAATTTTATCCATAAACTCAGTGAGGCCCCCACATTTGACTTTCTTCTAAACTTTTTTTATCCTTGCACTTCTATGCAAGAAATGGGTTCAAGCCTTTCCCTATCACCTCCCATCAAAGCAGAGTCAGCAGAGTCGAGGCGAGTAGCTAGAAAGTTCTGGATGGAACAATTTTGAATAATGCAAATAGAATTACAAAAGCGCACTGATATAACCTTATAACAATTACACCTCCTATAAACATAATTTTGGATCATCATAATTAAAATCCACCCCTTGGATGAAATATTATACGTGTGTGGTGACATGATGTTTTGATCAACCTGTGGTACTTTCATCCCGTAAAGCTTTGAGGACATTGTTAGGAACATTGATTGCATCATGATAGTTAGTTAAAATATGGATTTCAACTCCAATGTTAGTGAAAAGGTCCACTACCCTGTTGCCTTCCTAGTAAGTATGGATAATTTAAAAATGAGTCATGCCCCTCAAGAGTTGCTTGGCATCGTCAATGATGTCTTTGATAGTATGAGAGGGGCTTATTTTCTATTTCAAAACATTTAGGATATTTAATGAATCACCTTCTATAATGATTCTATAAATTTAAAATATAAATATTTAAATTTAAAATTTATATAATAAATAAATAATATACACAATAATAAAATAAAAATTTCTTAATTTATATATAATATAATGTCATATTAAATATCTACATATTTCAAATTGAGAATGAATTTTCAACTTCAATTCTCATATGCACATAATAACATTTAAAATTGCACTATATTCATAATCTAAACTAATCTAGGCTACTACTTTAAAATTAAGGAATTTACTTATCTAACAACATATATATAATGATAATAATTAAATTAGTTCTATATAATCTATGTTATTCTAAAGTATAAGGAATTTACTATACAATCTATGCTATTATAAAATATAAGGAATTTACTTTAAATCATTTTTTGTGATAATTTATGCATAATAATAATTAAATTTATTTTATAAAAACAAAATTATAAAAATATAAATTTAAAATTCATATAATAAAATTAATCTTTAATTAGTTGAATAATATGTATGATAATAAAAATTAAAATTCTTTTATTTATATATAATATAATGTTATATTAAATGTTTACATAATTTAAATTGAGAACGAATTTTCAAATTTAATTTTTATATGTAAAAAATAACATAAAAATTTGTTTTATATTTATAATTAATCTTGGCCACGCCAAAGTACTATAGGTTTTACTTTTCAATTAATCTACTTCTTGTTCAACCGATAAAAATACTTAAAATAAATATTCTATTAATATTTATATAATTTTACCTAGAATTTGAGATATTAATTTGAGAATATTTTTAGGTGTTATTTAGGCATATGCCTCTTTTTTAATACAACATTGACATGTGTTTACTAGAATAATAAACTTTTAAATGCTAAAGAAATCAATTTCCTCTAAATTTCAATTAAACAGTCCTTTCTTCATCAATAAAAATTCTTTATTTTTTATGCATTAAAAATTTTAAAGTTTTCTAATAGTTAACTTGTGTATTTTTTTAATTGCATTTTTTATAAAAATAATGGTGGTGGGAGAGAGCATTGTAGGGGAAGACAAATAAGATGGCGATGGGAAAGATAGGGACACATTGCCTATTATAAAGGGGTCTGATCTTTCCTGGGCTAAAGTAGTCAGAGGAAATAATGGTGAAAAATAAAACTTCAAGGTTATTACTCCATCTATTGTTGGAAAGGAAGCCATATCATAAATTCTTGATGTTGAAGTAAACCAGGCAGAAGAGGAGTACTAGAACAATCTCATATGAAAGTTTAAAATGCACAGACCAAATATTGATGTTGTAAGAGATTGGACCAGAAGAATGTGGTCTTTGAAAGGAAGTGCATATATTTCAACCATGTCTAATGGCTTCTTGTTGTTCTCCTTCTCAAACCATGAAGAATGTGTTTGTATTCTTGAATGAGGGCCCTGGGTTTTGGGTAAGTATATCTTGCTATTAAAAAAATAAAAGTATGGGTTTGACCCATTTAAGGAGTTTCCTAGCACCTTCCCTCTTTGAATCAGACTTCCAGCTCTCCTGCAAGAGTTCTAAAAGAATAATATCCTAATGCGGATTGTGAATTCTATTGGATCCCTTGTTGTTATTGATTTGGTGACTAGAACAAGAAGCAGTCTTGTTTTCACTAGAATTTATGTCAACATTGATGGTGAAATGGTTTTACCCAAGTCCATTAAGCTAAAATCTAAATTCAAAACTTGGATCTAGAGCATTGTGTATGAAAGAGAAGATGAAATTTTCTCAAGGTGTTACATCTTTTGTCATAAATTTGGGAACATAAAAGAAGATTCTTAGTAGGTTAATGCCACAGGTGCTGAGGAAATTGTAGCCCTAACCCCTGAAAATAATATTCCCCTTACCAATGTGTCCAGTCCAAAGGGTATGGCAAATGGAGAGGTGGTTTATTTAAACAAAAATAGAGAGATTGGACCAACTTTGAACTAGATGAAGGAAGGAGGATTAACCAACAACCCCAGCGAGTAAGGAAGGGAAACTTGGAAGTCATTGTATCTCTTCATTTTGATGCTAATCCTTATAAAGAAATAAATAATTTGAAAGATATAGGATCTACACCACCTCAAAATGATACAGGACTGAATGTTGAATATGAGCTAAAATACAAGATGGAGCTATCCTCTAAAAAATAGGGTATCGACAAAGGGCTGAATGCAATGGATGAGGATCCTTTCAAGCAATGCATAGCTACCCTAGATAGTGCATTAGCACTTATTCCTAAGATAAATAAATTCTTTGATAATTTTCCATTGATACAGTGTGGTGAATATATAAAACATACAAATAGTTATAAAAATTATAACTAACTTGAAACTACCAACCATACTAAACTAATAGCTAATAGCTAAGATTAACAATGTAATAATATGATAAAATTCCCCCTTTATTACATTATTTTTACAAATGTACATCCACAACAAATTAAATTTCACCTTGCCAAGTGACTTGGTGAGTATATCTACTATCTATAAATATATTGGGTAGTACTAGAGTTGAATGTGGTGGTTTAGCACCTATACTCAAATTTAATGGCACTGTACCTCAATGTGCTTGGTCCTTTCATGAAACACTGGATTCTTGACAAGCTTTAGCACACCCTAATTGTCATAGAAAAGGATTGGTGGTTGATCTTCAAGAATGTCTATGCGAGATAAAGTGAAAGTTAACCAAATTACTTTGCATATAGATCCTCATTCAGAATGATATTCTGCCTCTATGGATGAGAGAGAAACTATAGATTTATTCTTACTAATCCATGAAATTGGTCTAGATCTGAGATGAAAAATATATCCTGAAGTTAATTTCCTATAATCAATAGATCTAGCATATTTTGAGTCTGTGTAACCCTATAAGAATAAATGTTAGTTATTCTTGTATTCTAGACCATAATCTATTGTACCTTAGACATATATCAAAACATTTTTTGCTATAACCCAATGACACTTCTTTGGTTCCTACACGAATCTCGAAAGATAGTTAACAACAAAGATTATATCCAGTTTGGTATATATCAAGTAAATGTGACTCCCAACAAGTTTGTTTTAGTGAGTTTCATCTACTTGAGGTGAATCCTAAAATTTAGATAGTTGAAAAACCTTTCTCCATCTGAGTTGACATTAGTTTATAATCTGTCATCCCATATTTATCTAGTAGTGTCTTGGCATATTTCATTTGTGAGACAAAAATGTGATTCTTCTTTTGTCATATCTCTAAGCCAAGATAATAATGATGTAGCCCCAAGTCTTTCATGTCAAAGGATTTATTCAAGTCATTCTTTACTTCTTTAACGAGATCATCTGCAATTCTTGTGATCATAAGATAATCCACATATAAAATAAGAAAGATAATCTTTGTGCCTACCTTCTTGATATATAAATTTGAATCTAAGGGGATACAAATGGATCCATGCGATAATATATGATTATATATCTTAATGTACCATGCCCTTGGAGCTTTCTTAAGTATATAAATTGAATTAATTAGATGGCATACCTTTTTTGGATTTTGTTCATTGATGAAACCTTTTGGCTAGGTCATGTACATTTCTTCTTTGAGATCACCATTCAGGAATGCACTTTTAATGTACATATATTAAAGCTTCCATCCCTTTTATGTTTTGAGTGCCCAAACAACTCTGATGGTATTGATCTTAGTATTGGGTGAAAAGGTTTCCTCATAATCAATTCCTTCTTGTTGAACATACCCCTTTGCAATAAGTCATGCTTTGTATTTGTCGATGGATATATCTACCTTATATTTTGTCTTAAAAATTCACTTGTAGCCAATGGATTTCTTTTCTATAGGCAAAATGACAAGTTCCCACATCCCATTTTTTATGAGGGCCTCATATTTATCATACATGGCCTTCTTTCACTAAGGTTGACATAAAACATCTCGAACTATCTTTGGTTTGATGTTGTCAACTATTAAACTCATCAGTGTGAGATTAACTTCATTTCTCACATGTCTTCTTGTTTGAATTCCTGATGAAGAATCTAAATTAGAGTTCAAGTGTGAGTCCCTGATGATGCTTTCTACCCATTTTGTACATTGATGTTGCTTCTAATTTGATGAAGAATTATCTTCTAGATTTTCAAGGCCAATGAATAATTCTCCTTATAGCTCACCTTCTATGTGATAATATTCTTCATTCTCATCATCTAATTGTGGGAGCAGTCTATGAGAGGTGGTATGTTTTGACTCCTATGTAATTGAGTCAAATGATAACTTGTCACAAAGCATGTCTTGACTTTCATAAATCTTATGTGTCTAAAGATCTATGAGATGATATATTGTTGAGGTAGTATTATACCCCAATAAAAGGCACTAGAGTGTCTTTGGTTTGATCTTCTTCCTCTTTTTAGTTGGGACATGTATATATGATGTACAACTAAATACTCTTATATGGGATATCAAAGGTTTATGACCACTCCATACCTCTTTTGGTATCTTATCTTAAAACATATTTATAGGTACCCTGTTGAGAAGATATACAATTTTTTGAACTACTTCTACCTAGAATGGTAACTCTAACTTTATAGTGGAAAGCATGCAATGATCCATCTCCATGATTGAATGATTGTGTTGCTCTAAAATTTAATTATGTTGGGGCATATATGGATTAATCAAGTGGAATTTGATGTCGTGTTACTATAAGAATTCCAAGAACTCCTTTGATGTGAATTATCCCCTCGATTAGAGAGGAGGAGACAAAGAGACCTCCCTAACTAGGTGAAAACAAGTTGGTAGAAGACCTTAAAATGAGTAAAGGCTTCACTCTTCTTATTGTGAAAAAACATCCATGTCTTTCAAGATAAATCATCAATTAATAATTGAAAGTACTTGAATCTTTGAACAGAAGTAGGTAGGTGTCTACATAGATCAGTATGTACCACATCGAGATGATCCTTGGCATGTGAGGAAGTCAACTTGAATAGAACCTAATGTTATTTACCAGTAAGGCATCTATGACATATAAGAAAAGAATGGGACAACTGAGGAAGTCCATGTACCATGGCCTTAGAGTTGAGTTGATACAAAGATCCAATATAAAGGTGCCCATATCGATAATGCCAAAGAGTAGTAGATTCTACTATAAATGTAGAGAAAGAAATTGCATGGGATGAAATTGCATCTAAGATAAATAATTAATCCTTAAAAAAACTCTAGCAAATATATTACCTTCTCATGAAAGGAGACATGATTTTGTGTCATTCTTGATCATGAACTCCACCTTAACCTTATGATTCAAGATCCAACTTATAAATAAGAGCTTTGTTATCAAGTTGGGGACATATAATACCCTTATGAGAGTACAATTTCTCATCATGAAAGGAACGGTGATAGTTACAATTCCTTCTACAACATACTCATTATCATATATAATTTGAACCTAATCTTCATTGGGTTGATTTGTTAGTGAATCAAAGATTCCTTGCATCCTATCATATGCTTGTTGGCACCAGAGTCAATCAACCAAACATTACTCATTGGTGATGAGGTTTGAGAAAAAAGAACTTTGTTCTTATATGCATCATTGCAATCTACTTTTACTGGTACCTCCTCTTCATATTTATCATCTTGTTCGAGTTATTGTTATGTCACTACATATTTGTGCTACTTCCAGTGCCAAGGACATATTTTTGATTTATGTGAATCATCTCCAATGGATGTACCATCGTGATTAGATAATCCTTGTGTCAAGGAATTACAACAACATCAATTAGTGTCATGTGTATTGGTGTGGAAAATATGACACCATCATTTTGCCTTCTAAAATTTATGTTGTTATTGTGATTGATTTGGTGGTCCTTTTGGGAACTTTGAACCACATTGCTTGGAAATCAGGGTTTTATCCTCGAACTCATCTTGCATAGACTAGATGACTTCTTCTTTTTGAAGAAAATTCACTATTTCTTTGAAAGACACTACTTGCTTTATAATGTTTAGTGTCATGATGAATGTGCAAAATTGAGAGGAGACGGCTCTTAATGTGATCAAAACCAATAGCTTGTCCTTGATCATTTATCCAAGTGCAACTGTATGCTCAAATTTTTGCCACCTAGTATAAGAATTCATCAACTTTCTCACCATCTTTCATACTGAGAGTATGAAGCTTAGACTGGAGATGGAGGATCTTAATTTGGTTCTTCACCTCGTAGATAGTGGATAAAATGTCCCAAGCCTCCTTCAATGTTGATGCATCCTGAATACGAGGTTGAACCTCATCGATGACACTAAGTGTGATCAAAATCAAGGCTTTAGAATTGGACTTATCATATTTCATTTGCTCATCAACTCTGGTAGGATGGGTCACTGTACTAGTGATGATTCCCCATAATTCTTCAAATTGAAGAATCGTTCACATCTTCATCTTCTAAGCAAAAAAATTTGGCCCTTTGATAAGTTATGCATTGGACAAGAGTAATTTTGGTGAAAACATTGTCTTTACTTATTTATACAAGATTTCACAAAGCCATAAAACAATATTTTTTTGCTTCAAAATTTTTGTATGTATAAACAAGTGTATCTTTCTTCAAAGAGCATATTGAAATCACCTTCTTATAATACCATCTTTTCTCTTGCATGTTTCCACTACTTCTACATGTTTGTTAGTCTTCTTAACTAAAGTCTTCCTAACCACTACAAAGCTTTTATTCTCAAGGCTACCAATAACTTCCCTTATCTGGCATTAGATTTAGCTTCTTCTCATGTTGGTGACTCCTGGTTCATTATTAGATACGTAGAAGATAGTGGGGCACAACCTATTGCACCCTATAATAATGTTTTGTTATATAAAAATGAGGTGGTATCTATTGATGGTGCCTATATGGATGTCAATTTTAACTTTATGCCTTATTGACTGTAGACTTAATGCTTGAAATAGGAAGATAACACCTTTATGGTTGTTCTACATCTTCCAATAGACTGCACACATTAGATATTATTCTCTATTCATCACTTAGTGGGTCCAACATTCAAACCCTATGAGCGTTAATAGATTTGAAACACCCATGATCTTTGTGATTACTCTACGAACTCTTCTAGCAAGCATCATAACTATCATGATGCTCTACAAGCTCCTTATATAGCAATGAATAGAGTAGAGTTCAACAGGCCAAGTTGATCACTCAGATACCAAATGAGAATAATAAATTCTTTGATGATTTTCCATTGATATAGTGTGGTGAATATATAAAGCATAAAAATAGTTATAAAACTATAACTAAGATGAAACTACCAACCATACTAAACTAATTAACTATCAATGAAGATTAATAATGTAATATTGTGCTAATAATCCCCAAATTCTTTAGTAAGAAATGCTCCTTTGATTTCTACACATCGATGAAGGAGAACAAAACCAGCCTAAAAAACTTAGGAAGAAATCCTTGGATGATCCTTGAGATAGTGGATTAAAAAGATGGATTTAGCTCCCCCATGAAATGTTCATTGGAGTCAACATTAATGATGTATTAATGGGCATCATCATTAGCTTGGTCAACAACAGTAGATGTGAGGTCAACCTTTTGATAGAGATTGTTGTTGGAAACATAAGGTCATTCTTTCTTAGAGAATGACATATAGGGTGTCATAGAGAACTACATCTACGGTTTCATAAAGAATGATAGAGAACAACCTAGGGTTTTATATCTGATTATGGCTACTTTATTCTTGCTTCATGACAAAAGATGAGAATAGATTTTACAAGACCCACATCAGACAGGGCTTCATGGCAAGAATGACTTTTATCAGATGCAAAGCAAACTGGGTTCCACAACAGACTTCTGACAAGAACAACAGATGGAACGTCAAAGGTCAGAGTAAACAAACATCCATTACTTTGTTTTAAGTTTGTTTTTTTATTTTTTAAGTGGCATCCTCTACATATCTATCAGGTAAATATACACTTCAAATAGACCATCAAGATTTGTTAAGACAAAGCCTCCAAGCACTATACCTTTTAAAGCAAACAGATCTGAGCAACTTAGTAAAAAAAATAAGTAGGTTTTAGAGGCAACTTGAAACAAGGGACTACTACCAAAAAGTCACAAGCTATAAACCAATCTAAGACAAACAAGAAAGGGATAACTAAAACTGTATTCTCTATGGAAACAAATCACTTAGGCAAAGTAAAAATTGCTTCAACAAGTAAAAATGGTAAATGGGTCTAGGTAAATGCAAAACAATTTTGGGGGATCTTAAGATGTAGGCTCTCCTGCTCACAATGGGAACTCACAAGGAGAAATCAAACCCAAAGAGAAACAAAAGTTATGTGTAAAACACAGTCAAGATAGGGGCTAAAAAAACATAAAGGGGGAACTGAAATAGAAATTTATAGTCCCACTACCACTCCTCTCACCTAGTCATCACAACTGTATGTGAAAGAATTGATGAATGTCAAAAATAAGATAGAGAGTTTAGATGCCAAGGAGTAAGAAAGTAATGACAAGATCCTTGAGTTAATGGATGTAAATCGAAACTTATTGGAAAACAACAAGGTGCTAAAGGAAAAGGTAGTAATGCTACAAGAAGCAATAAAAGCAGGGAAACGTGAGTGGAAAAATATGAAGCTAACTTGGCAAAGCATGATAGAATCAAATAAAATTATAGGGATAGAGGCCCAAGTAGGTCAACAATCAAACATTCAAAATACAGGGATGCACACAAATAACATAGAGCTCATAGGAAAGGAGAACAAAACATGGGTACAATTCTTTAGAGACTCAACAATAATAGTTCTAGAAGAAGAGACAAACACAAAGGCTGATAACATGCAAGAAAGAGAGGGAAAAGAAAGATAAGACAAGGTAAGAAATGTCATTACAAAAGAAGTAAGGGATTATGATTAAAATGAAAGCACTTTCAATCTTGCAACTGACTTCTTGAGAGAAAAGTTGCATTGGCAAGGGAAAATCTACCAAGATAGGAGGATTGGAAAGATAAGTGATGAAATGGATAGACCTATCAAAGTTGTCATGGTAAATAGGGAAGATAATCTCCAAGTCTTAAGCAAAAAGAGACTTCTAAGGGGATCTCACTTCTTTCTAGATGATGACTTAATAGTAAAACAACAAGACAAGAGAAGGGTAGAATTGGCTAAAACTAGGACATCAAGGGATGAAGGAAAAAGGGCATGGTTATACAATCGAAAAGTGATCATCACAAATATAATATATCATGGTAAGTTTGAGCAGTAAAATGATAGCAAAGAGAAAGTGGGTATCTCTAGGTTCATAAGAAATGGAGGTCAACAAACGGTGATAGAAAGGGGCAAAGACTTAACTTTGAGTTTTTTGCACCAAAAAAAATAGCAATTAGGGACCCCCCAAGCACACTTAAATTTAGTGTGCTGGAATTATAGAGGCTACCCTTGGAGGAGGGATCCCGGACTAGGGCCTATTGCAGAAGAATGAGACATAATTTGTCTTATTGAAACGCATGAACAAGAAGGTTGCAAAACTCCCAATTTTTAAGGTTACAAAAAGTTTGTGGTTTGGAACAAAGTAGTGGGCAATGGCAAAGGGTATGGTGGCAAAATGGTTTTAGTGAAAAAATTTGAAGGATGCACAATTCAATTGGAAAGAGAAGACACAAATAAACAATACATTTGGGTCAAAATTTTAGAAAATGGGAATCACATAAACATTGCAGCATGTTATTTTTCTCCCTAGATCTCCAAAACCTACCAAAGAAATGGTTTGGACAACAAAGATCCATATGCATCCATAAAAAAAGATATCTTAGTGTATTCCCAACAAGGTGAAGTTCTTATTTTGGGAAACTTCAATGCTAGGACAACAAATGGTCAAGCTAATATTTTATGCAGTAAGGAGGATCATAATCCTATCTGGCTTATATAAGAAGAGAATCAACAATGGGTGAGATGCTCATAAGACAATAAGGACATCAACCATTATGGTGAAGATATGTTTACTTTGTGTGGCACATTTGATCTAATCATTTGTAATGGCATGGATAGATGGAAAAAATCCAGTAATTTTACTTGTAACACATACAATGGGGCAAGTGTTGTTGACTATGTAATTTGTTCTAAAATCATGCTGGAAAAGATGGAGGAGGTCACGATTGGTGAGCACTTATGGGAGTTAAAATCTGATCATAGACCTGTGTATGTAAGCCTTGCATGGCCAGTAAAAAGTTAGCAATCAAAAAAAAATGTAGACTCCACAATAGCTAATTACAAAGGGTATAGTTCTTTTGAATCAAGAAAACCATAACAGCTTCAAGGCAACACTAGAGCAATTATGTGAAAAGGGGACATATAGCTCACAATCCATCAATAGTCATGAGTTAACCACTATGATCCAAGGAGTGCTTGAGAAGTGAAAAAGGGCAAAGTATAAGAATTCAACAAAAAACTATTTCCCAGTAAATATTTGGTTTGATGATGATTGTAAAATTGCAAGGAAATCTCTAAAAAAGCCAGGAAAGGAGAAGATGAGCATTAAGTGTTACAAGCATATCATAAAAATTAAAAAAATAGAGTTTATGAACACAAGGTGAGAAGAGTTAATATACCTATGTAAGAATAATTCTAAGCTATTTTGGAAGGAACTTCAGCCAAAGAAAAAGCAAACATAGAATAACATCACCGTTAGTCAATGGTTTGATTATGCAAAACAATTGTATGAGCAAGAAATAGAGACTAAACCTCCTCCTATGATGAGCGTGGCATCTAAGCTTTTCACTATACAAGCGGTCAAGGCTGGTATAGCAAAGTTGGGGATTGGAAAAGCTAAGGCCTTGGTTGCTAAGGCCTTGGTTGAATTTCAGGCAGAATACCTTAAGTGGGGGGTGGATATTATTGCACCCCATATTATGAGAATTTTCAACAACATTATTCAACATGGCTTCCCTAGAGATTGGATCACCAGCCTAACGATCCCTCTTTTTAAGAGTGGAGATGTTAATAATCCTTCCAACTATATAACTATCATGATCAATCCATTGTTTGCAAAGTTGTTTGGTAACAGGGTTGAGAGAAGAATCAGTAAGTGGGCACAGGATAAGGGTAAGAGAGGAAAAGGGCAAGAAGGCTTTAGGTCTAAGCACTCTACTTTAGATCATGGAGTCACTTTGAGACACATCATTGAAAAAATTTGGGATGAAAAGGAAGAGGCTTATTGTTGTTTTGTTGACTTTAAAAATGCTTTTGGCATGGTCCCTAGAGATAAGTTATGGTGTAGGATGAAGGAACTTGGCATTCCAGAGCATCTTAGAGTGGCTGTCCATAGACTCTATGAAGAGCTTCAAGTTAATATTAGAACTTCAGCATGCATCTACGATAGTTTCAAGAGTGACATCGAAGTTAAGCAAGGATGCCCTTTATCACCCACTCTTGTTGGCTTATACATTGATAAAATTAAAGAGTGGTTAAATTTGCAAGGTGGGGATGGTGTTCACATAGGGGAATATGTGATAAGGCTCATTTTATATGTTGATGACCTTATTTTAATTGCTAAGTCCCCTCATGGATTGCAAGAGCATCTTGATGCCCTTGAGCTTTTCTGTAGAGATGTTGGTATATAAGTCAATACCAGTAAGACCAAAATCATGACTTTCTCCAACAAAAAGAAAAACATCCATTCCTCTTTGAGGGAAATAGTCTTGAAGAGGTAAATTAATACAAGTACCTCAGGTTTGATTTTAAAAATAGACTTAGCTGGGAGACTTGCAGAAAGAAAAGAACTTTAGGAGGTTGGAAAGCATGGTATGCCCTTCAAAATAGATGGAGAGAATCTAAATTATGGGATTGGAAAACTATTCAGATTCTTTTTGGACTAGTGGTAATCCTAGTGGTGCTTTATGGGTGTGAGCTTCAAGCTAGCAACTTATCAGAGTCCAAGTGGAAGCAAATAGAGAGAATTCAAAAACACATGATCACCAGCAAGTTCAAGCTAAAATTTGTAACTCCATATGAGATATTGTTAGCTGAAACAAGGATTATTCTGATGGAAGCCATGGCAATGGTGTGTCTCCTAAGATATCTCAAAAGAATTGAGCAGCTGAAAATAAGCAGGTGGCCTAAGGTAGTTTTCAATGAGGTGCCCAGCAAAAGAAAGAAGTCTTGGATGAATCAAAACAAGTGAATGATCAAGTGGAATATTTATTTGAACGCTTGTCTTACTGATAGCAAAGATATAAAATCTTTTGTCATAGATAACTTCCGCAAGTTTATGTGGGGTGGTATGCTAGGGAGAAAGAGGAATTATTACATTGAGGTGTTCAACTCCACATATGATCATTAAGAAAAGGCTTCCATTAGGGCAAATATCCCTTAGAGAGCTAAGATTTTGATTGCTCAACTTAGAGCTAATTTCCACCTTCTTTGATATTGATAGTGTTTGGTTTATGCAGTACATTAGCTAGGATTTTTTTTTCTTTCACTGCCAATTTATCTAGCCCTTTGGTAGAAGGGATTCGATCTGGAGTTGACTGAACATTTACTCTCGATTGCATTAATGACTTCCTACCATTGTAACTTCATCAGGCTTTATGCTTGGTTTGACTTTTGTTCTAACATGGCTGAATAACATTGACTGAGATTTGAAATTTGGTTTTTGAATTCAAATATGTCACCCTTGAAGTGATATGACTTGTTCCTATTTACTTTTGGACTTGTATGGATTGATCATTGGTAGTGTTAATTGGAGGTTTCATGTTCTATCGGGGACCTACTGGTTTTCTCTTGGTTGGGTTTTTTTATTGGTTAAGTCTATTTAGTCACAATGGTAAATTGGGCCTCCTGTGTTATGGATTTATGTGGGAGTTCTTTTTTTTGTTTTTATTTTTGGGGACCTGGGCCCCATTGTGTTCAAGGTGGTTTCTATTTTTTGCTTTTCTTGCTCTGTCTCATGGGGGACCTTGTTGGTTCTTTTTATGACTAGGGTCTCTTTTTCTGATTGGCCCAGTTTGGTTTTTGGTCCAACCAAAACTGATTGATTTTCACACTAGTCAAAAGTGGTCGTTGGTGTTCCTCCCTTAATACGTCCCTCCTAGTCTTTCACTGTAACTACATCTTTTCATTGGGTTTATTTGTACTCCTAGTCAGTTGTTCCCAGCGAAGAGGAGACCCAGGTCTCTTGATATATATTTTGGTAGGGCCCTATTTGTTTCTCTGGTCACATGTTTTCAACCAAAGGGAGACCCAAATCTCTTGATGTGTACAAATGTGACTTACTTAATCATAACTTATGTATTTTTTAACGAAAATTATAAAAAAAAATATTTAACTACATTTTAATTGGTAGAAATAACTTAAATGTTATTAAGGTGCAAGTCTATAATGTCATGAAAATTAACTTTAAGCTTTATTAACAATAAAAATAATTATGATGTCAAGTTCCACAACTCTAAAAATTTGATAGTTCAAAAATAATGAAATGAATGTTGGGAATATCTACATAGATTTCTTCATTTAAAAATTAAATGAATGTATTATTTAATGTAAGTTCAGAAGATTATTGATTACTAGCAGGATCTTTTAAAAGTGTTTAAAAGGAAGCAATCATGAATGGTTATTTAAATAATTTAATAATGGAAATGATTCGACCCTCAAAGCATCAATTTATTCCTAATTATTTTCAGGGCTTTGAGAAATTATTTTGGAGGAAGGCATGGATATGCCAATCCTCTCCTACAATGGCTTGATGTCTAATTGTCTACTCCCAAAGAGGGATTCAAGATTGCCAAATAACGGCATCGGAAGAAGAGGAATACAAAACACAATCTGATACAAGAAGAGGAAGATGCAAGTGATAATGATCCATAGATTATCATCGTCCAACAAGACGAGATTTCCTCTAACCAAACATGGGTGCAAATAATGGAGAAGCATAGTGAGTTGGAGCTTGTTAATGATTTTGAAGAGGAACAAGCTTATGACTCCTGTACTGGCTACTAAAAGTCCTCCCACAGATACCAGTGAGAGACTAATTGACTTTGCCATGCTCAATGCATCCATTTGGTCTATATGCTACTACTTCTAGCTTCTTGATTTATATCTGTCGGTGTACCTTACCTATCAGATTAAGAAAAAATTGTCCTCAATGGAAGCAGTAGCAGTCATTGGCATCCTTGGTAACTAATGAAAGAGCGACAATTGATGGATCTGCAATGGCAGAGCTGCCACCTCTATTAGAAGAAATAACATACAGGTTTCTGAAGGCATTGTTTTACATTTAATATTTATGTTTTTAAAATTAAATTATGTTTAATAAATACTTTTCCATTGACACTTATATGGATAGGGAAATAGAATGTATTATGACCAGCGCTGATCGCTAATGCGACTGTACCACTGCTCTACTCTCCCACCAGTTGAACAATGTGGAGATGGATATGCATATCCATCTCCACAATTTGTGGTTTATATCATGTTAAAAATATATTTCCTGTTGTTTTTACTTAAAATGGATTTGAGAATGATGCACCTTTTAATGTTTTTCGAAGTGCGTCGAATTGATATGCAAAATATTAGTCGTATATTATTATTGATTTTATAATACATTCTTCAACTCTGCCTCCGATAAAATGTGTATTAACATGGGATTGTATTTATAAATGATTTGGTGGTCCATTTCTAATAGGAAAGTGTGAGTGTAAATTTTATGTGAAATTAACAATACCACTTTAGGTTAATTCAAGGAAAATTCTATAATCTTAAAAGACTTGGTAGATAAATTGGTTAACTGAAAAAAAAAATTGAAGGTTATTTTTTTTTAAATTGTCATAACTAATATTTACATTTTTATAAATATTAAGATTCTTTACATTTTATATATATTTAGATAAATATATTATAGAAAATTATATACTTTATATATTTTATTATTTTCTTAACTTGTAACTATCTATAACTTAACCACATTTTTGAAAGACAATCATATATTTGTTTATAATTCTATTTAATTTTATCTATTTCAATTTTCTAATTTCAATTTAAAGACAGGTACTAATTGTTACATGTCCCTTGTTTAAATTAATCCACGTTACTATTTTAAAGTTAAAAATTTAATTTTAAAACAATATATCTAATAACATATATATAACAATAAAAATTAAAATTGTTCTATATAACCTATGTTGCTACTATAAAGTTTAAATAAATTAATTTAAATCAGTATTTCTAACAATACAACACTATGATAACATTACAATTGTTTTATACAATTTAAACTAGTCTAAATATTTAATCAAAAGTTTTACTTTTTTGAGGGAGAGGGTGGGATCAATATGAATATCTTTACATAAAAACTATTTTTATAATTATTAATATTTTTAATTATAATATAAATTTTAAAATTTGGTTTTCAATTATTTTATACATTAAAATTTCAAACAAATAATTTTAGTTTTTAATCATATAAAATATAATTTTAAACATAAATATAAAAATATATAATTAAATTATAATTTTAAACAAAAATATAAAAATATAATTTGTTTATAACATTATACTAACTTTAAAAAAATCTTTAAATAATTTCTCGATTATAAATAATAATTTTAATACAAGAATATAAGAATAATATTTTATTAATTACAAATAATATTTTATTAATTTTTAATTACAAATAATAATTTTAATATAATTAGGAATATAAATGTAAATTTTTTTGTTTAACATTTTATTAATTTCATTATAAAAAATTAATTTTCAAATAATTTCTCAAATATAAATATTATAAAAAATAATTTAATATAATTAAATTGACATGCCTTCCTACAATAACATTTAAAAGTGATGGAGATTATAATGAAATAAAAATGTTCACATTTAATAATTAATATTATTTAATTATAAAAAACATACATATTTTTGAAAAAACAAATGAAAACATTTCCCATATATTCTAACATGTCATTAAGCACTGGAATTATTTCACAACAAATTTGTGGTGTTTGACAAGTTAAGAAGTTAGAAATCACTCGGCAAGGATTAACAATGAGGCAAATGAGTGACAACTTATGGAGGGTTGCATAAGTTGTCTTAGTTATAATTTCAACATGAGAAATGACAAAGGCAAACTAATGATAGAGTTTCCATTTTTTAACACTAAATTTTATTATAATATTTAATTAATGTGTATAATTTCATATTGAATGTTAGCATTAGTGTGTATAAAATATGGTTTTTTTTTTTTTTAAAATAAAATTTTATTCTAAAATTTAATTAATGTGTATAATTTTATGTCGACTATTAACATTTAGTTTATTGTGTACAAAATATATATGATAAATAACATTTTATATTATTGGTATTTTAATTATTTAAATATATATTGGAGGTTGTATAGATTTTAATGATTTTCAATTGAATTATTTATTTAAAATATTAAAAAAGTTAAATGCATATTTAAATATTAGAAATATTAATAATATAAAATTAATATTTAATAGAAGACTTTGAATTAAATTATTTATTTATATAATTAAATAATTTAAATACAAATATTAATAATATAAAATTAATCTTTAATAATTATTTAGGAAAAAATAATTTGATGAGATTTCAATCATTAAAATGTTAATAATAGAAAACTAATATTTAAGAGAAGACTTCTAGTTAAATATTTATTTATAATATTAAATAATTTAAATACAAATATTAAAAGTATTGATAATATAAAATTAATATTTAATAATTATTTAGAAAAAATTAATTTGATTAAATTTAAATCATTAAAATGTTAATAATATAAAATTAATATTTAAGAGAAGACTTAGAGTTAAATTATTTATTCATAATATTAAAGAATTATAATACAAATATTAATAATATTAATAATATACTTTAATAATTATTTAGAAAAAAATAATTTGATGAGATTTCAATTATTAAAATATTTTAGACGATTTATTATATATTAAAGTGTTATTAAATAGTGATTTTTCAATTAATTCAATAATTATTTATTCATAATATTAAAGAATTATAATACAAATATTAAAAATATTAATAATATACTTTAATAATTATTTAGAAAAAAATAATTTGATGAGATTTCAATCATTAAAATATTTTAGACTATTTATTATATATTAAAGTGTTATTAAATAGTGAGTTTTCAATTAATTCAATAATATTTAAAATAATATTTTTTTTATTTTATAATATATATATATATATATATATATATATATATATATATATATATATATATATATATATATATATATATATATATATATATATATATATTAAAAATGAGACACCATATATAAATTAACATATATCTTAGATAAATTTATATAAAATATATCAAGAGATATAATTTACAAGATATTTATTCTAATGATATCTTTCAACTTTCTTTCATAAATAAATTTAAAATATGTATACTAATAATATAAATAAAAGTATACATATAAAATTAATATTTAAGAGAAGTCTTGTTAAATTATTTATTTATAATATTAAAGAATTATAATACAAATATTAAAAGTATTAATAATATAAAATTAATCTTTAATAATTATTTAGAAAAAAATAATTTGATGAGATTTCAATCATTAAAATGTTTTAGACAATTTCTTATTTACTAAAGTGTTATTAAATAGTGAGTTTTCAGTTAATTCAATAATATATATATATATATATATATATATATATATAATTATAATATATTAAAAAAATTAGACAACATATATAAATTAACATATATCTTAGATAAATTTATATAAAATATATCAAGAGATATAATTTACACTATATTTATTCTAATGATATCTTTCAACTTTCTTTTATAAATAAATTTAAAATATGTATACTAATAATATAAATAACGGTATACTTAAAATTTATATAGATATAATATTTATTAATTTCATTAAGAAAAAATTAATCTCCAATTAATTTTTCAATTATAAGTAATAATAATAAAGTTAGATAAGAAACATAATTTATTTTACAATAAAATTACAAAAAAAAATATTATCTTTTTACATCTCATACTAGTATTCCAATATTTTAGAAAAAAATAAATATAAATATTTATATAGATAATTTATTAATAAAAGAATAAATTTAAAATATGTATACTAATAATATAAATAGTGGTATACTTAAAATTTATATAGATATAATATTTATTAATTTCATTAAGAAAAAATTAATCTCCAATTAATTTTTCAATTATAAGTAATAATAAAGTTAGATGTGTTTTTTGGGGGTGGTTGCCAGATCCAGTTTTTTGCCATTGCCTTCCGTCTGTGGGATCGTAGCTTGTGAAGAAGTGCTTCAAGACGTCTTTTGACGAAATATGGATTGCCAAGGCAGTGTTGCCTTTGTGTTTTGCAGAGGGGGAGAATGCGTTGACGATCGGATGGAGGTCTGGAGTGATGGCGGTGCTGGTTCTGGGGTTTGTTTGGTTGGGGATGGGGTTTGAAGGCGGACGTTAGTACGGCTCCCATATACCCCTCCTCGTGTTAACGCGGCTCTAAAACGTGTAGATCTATTATTGCGTGGACTTTTTAAAGGTTACAGGTCCTGTAAAACTTGGGTTCCTGTTTCAGGTCGTAGTGCCTGGTTTTTTTGTTTAGGTTTCAAGTTCTTGAAAAACCTGGGGAGCTTTGTCTGGTTTATCTTAGGGGTTTCAGTTCTATGTAAAACCTGGTTTTTCTACTGTTGTTCAATGGGTTTGCCTGTCCAGGCGGTTTTTATTGTTTTATTTTTTGATTTGTAAAGGGTTTCGGGGCCCCTTCAAAACCTGTTTTTACCTTAATCTAAAATAAAGTTAGATAAGAAACATAATTTATTTTACAATAAAATTACAAAAAAAAAATTATCCTTTTACATCTCATACTAATATTCCAATATTTTAGTGGGTTTGCCTGTCCAGGCGATTTTTATTGTTTTGTTTTTTTATTTGTAAAGGGTTTCGGGGCCCCTTCAAAACTTGTTTTAACCTTTATCTAAAATAAAGTTAGATAAGAAACATAATTTATTTTACAATAAAATTACAAAAAAAAATATTATCTTTTTACATCTCATACTAGTATTCCAATATTTTTAAAAATATATATATATAAATATTTATATAGATAATTTATTAATTTTATTAAAAAATTTAATTTTCAAATGATTTAACTATAAATAATAATAAATTTTAATAAAAAAATATCTCATAATAGTATTCAAATATTTTAGAAAAAGAAATTATAAAGGGTGAGAAAAAATTATATATATCTTAAAATATTTATATATTAAAAAAAATTACTTCTAAATTATATATAATCTAATGTTTATAATTTAAAATAATATTTTTATTATATAAGAAACATAATCCTTTCACTTTAAATATTTGTTTCATTATAAATAATAATAAATTTAAATAAGAAACATAATAATTTTACAATAAAATTACATAACAAATATAATTTTTACATATTTTATATTATTATTCAAATATTTTAGAAAAAAATAATTATAAATAATTTTATAATGATAAAAATGAGATATATATGCATATATAACGTCTACATTGTATATAATCTAATAATATTTTTACAATAAAATTACATAAGAAACATATTCTGTTCATAACGATAAAAATGAGATATTTATGCATATATAATGTCTACATTGTATATAATCTAATAATATTTTTACAATAAAATTACATAAGAAACATAATCTGTTCACATCTCATATTAGTATTTAAATATTTTAGAAAAAATAATTATAAATAATTTTATAAATAAAATGAGAAAATATAAAAATTATATATATAATATATTCATTCTAAACTATATATAAATTTAGATATTCTTTCTTTCGATCTGAATGATATATATGCATATATAACTTGTATATTGTATATAATCATCTCATATTAGTATTTAAATATTTTAGAAAAAATAATTATAAATAATTTTATAAATAAAATGAGAAAATATAAAAATTATATATATAATATATTCATTCTAAACTATATATAAATTTAGATATTCTTTCTTTCAATCAAAATGATATATATGCATATATAACTTGTATATTGTATATAATCTAATAATATTTTTACAATAAATTTACATAAGAAACATATTCTGTTCATAATGATAAAAATGAGATATATATGCATAAATAACGTTTATATTGTATATAATATAATAATATTTTTATAATAAAATTACATAAGAAACATAATCTGTTCACATCTCATATTAGTATTTAAATATTTTAGAAAAAATAATTATAAATAATTTTATAAATAAAATGAGAAAAAATATATAAATTATATATATAATATATTCATTCTAAACTATATATAAATTTAGATATTCTTTCTTTCTATCAAAATGATATATATGCATATATATCTTGTATATTGTATATAATCTAATAATATTTTTACAATTAAATTACATAAGAAACATATTCTGTTCATAACGATAAAAATGAGATATATGTGCATATATAATGTCTATATTGTATATAATCTAATAATATTTTTACAATAAAATTACATAAGAAACATAATCTGTTCACATCTCATATTAGTATTTAAATATTTTAGAAAAAATAATTATAAATAATTTTATAAATAAAATGAGAAAAAATATATAAATTATATACATAATATATTCATTCTAAACTATATATAAATTTAGATATTCTTTCTTTCGATCAAAATGATATATATGCATATATAACTTGTATATTGTATATAATCTAATAATATTTTTACAATTAAATTACATAAGAAACATATTCTGTTCATAACGATAAAAATGAGATATATATGCATATATAACGTCTATATTGTATATAATCTAATAATATTTTTACAATAAAATTACATAAGAAACATAATCTGTTCACATCTCATATTAGTATTTAAATATTTTAGAAAAAATAATTATAAATAATTTTATAAATAAAATGAGAAAAAATATATAAATTATATATATAATATATTCATTCTAAACTATATATAAATTTAGATATTCATTCTTTCGATCAAAATTTAAATTTAACAATAAGAACATTAAATTTAAAATGTACCATTTGGTAGAATAAGTTCATCGGACAAAAATGCTATCCTAAAAATATCATTTGTCATAATAAGCTTTAAAATATTATATAATGTAGAATAAACTCAACAAAAAATTAAATCAAAATATCATCTTAAAATGTTATTCTATAAAACTATCATTTATTATTATCCTAAAAATACCATTTACCACAATAAACTTTAAGATACTATATAATGCAAAACAAGTTTGAAAAAAAAAAAATCAAAATACCATCTTAAAATGTTATTCTAAAGCTACCAATTGTCACAATAAATCTTAAAGGTACTGCCTACTAACTAGGACAAACAATAACACACATAGATATTCAAATTTATTTAATTGGATCAAAATGCTACCCTAAAGTACCATTTGCCATAATAAGTTTTAAAAGTTCTACCTAGTAGCCAGGGCATCACTAATTCTTCAGAGGATGCTGTATGCCATGACATTTAAATTTCAATTGATGTTTCCCTCTTATAACTAATAATGGGGAAGAGCATTGAGTTGCAATTTTTTTGGGGGCACACACAAACCTAAAATGCTTGCCTACATCACCATGGAGAGCGCTTCAAAGTCCAGATTTTTTTCACATGTGTATTCTTCAACTTCTTTGAAATTTGGGCCTTTCGTCTTGCTCGATTGCCACCTTGTCCAGGCTGTAAATGGGTATACAATCCATATTTTAAAATTTTGATTTTGCAACATTAAAATTAAATAGAAATATAAACTAAAAAGATAAAAAAATGAGGGTGGCAATATATTCAAAACTGATTAAGTATAATCATATTATAATTATAAGAGAGAAGCAATACCTTAATTATTGGTTTGATCTGTTTATCTGTGCTTATAAAAGTTGAATTGTTAGCACAATTCCCAGTTAACATACAATCTAGCACCATGTTGGCAGTATTGATACCTATCAATATAATAAGACTCTGTAAGCAAACATTTTACTTATGACATTATATTAACTAGTAAATTAAAATTAAATAAACATTAGAGATTACCTGCAAGATAGGCACCATGCACATATCCATTATATTTCTGACTAGTGTGTTCTCCAGTGAAAAATACGGAACCAATTGGAGCCTGCAAAAATTAATAACAATATTATAAAGCATACAGAGCTAATTTAGGCCTACAAAAGTTATTAAATGTTACATAACATAATATTCAGAATATATATATATATATTTTAAAAAAAAAGATCTACAAAGTGTTTTCTAAGGATCCATGCATTTTTTTTATTTTACTATGAATAACCTTTATCCGATTGAAGTCGTTAACGGAAACACCTATCGGCCAATTAGAAAACGTCCCCTTATAAAATCGATCTTGTCCCCATTTGGGAATTAAGATGTCATTCATCTCTGGAATGCTATTGCCAAACAATTGTCTTAAAATGATCATTATTTCAGCTTTGGTGTCTTCTTCAGACTGCTGTTGTACTCTTCTGGCTTCGTCATCTGTGACTGTTACCATCAAAAGGTTTCCCCCAGGGTACTCATTTTCCAAGTGCTGCAATATCAAACACTTAGCTATATTTGCGCGTCTTGGACAATAATTCGACCAAAATATGTATATTTTATAACGTCAATGGTTATTACCTGCCATATATTGTAGTAACCTCTTCTTTCGTGAGCATAGATGAACCACTCGGTACCTGGTCCACTAGGCCAGAATTTGTATGGGAATTTCATAAAAATCTTGATATAGACAGCCATATCCCACTTGTTTATCGACAGCACCTTCCATTCCTGTAAATTTATCAAAACCAAGATGAGTCAACTCAAAACTCTAAAAAAAAAACAATGGAAGGGATGGAGTTCTATTGGTGGAGGTGGTGGCTCAAAAAGCCAAACAATGTTTGATTCACTGGATATACTGAATGAATGAGGAGGTATATACACCAAAGGCCAACAAATTAGTTTATTCTCAAACTTCCTCCCCCTCCCCCCGCCTTTGTTTTCAAACCACGAATAAAGGCACAGAAATAAAGGCTATTCCTACTCACGGGCAGATCGGGCTTAAACTCGATGAGATCTGTCTGCAGCACTCCAGCGCTAACGGACACAATGGTGTTATTTGCAGTGTAAATGGAGCCATCCTCTGTGGAAATCTTCACGCCACTATCGGAATACTCGATTTTACGCACCACCTGCATTATAACAACAGAAAATGGTCACGCTCTATTTCTCTCAATTACTAAAAATATATACGTGATTGTGGTTGTAAGTGGGTTAATCGCATTGTTACTAATTGTAAAACTATTTTTAAAAAGATGATTTCTTCAGATCTGCCCGGATGAAAGTATTTGCCCTGGAAAAATCTTGACCGTGGTTGTTGCAGATTTTGAGCAGCGTTGAGGAACGGAAAATTTTCAGTAGCGACTGCAGAAGATTATGGACAGAAATGCAAGAGATTCTAGGCAGCGCCGCTAAAAATTCTAACTAGTGAGCATGAAAGTTTCTGAAAATGAGCACGTTAGTTAAATGTCGGATCCATAAGTTCCTCGTAGAAATCATTATTCGATCTTAAAAAAATGAGCCCAAAAAGTTAATAAATCGTCAGATCAATAATTCATCGTAGAAATCATTATTAGATCTAAAGATCTGACACAGCATTCATTTTTTTCAATTCGTGTCGAGGTGTATAAAACTAAAAATAAGCAAAAGAAAAGAAAGGCAACCCAACCCAACCCAACCTTGTTGAGTTTGAGACGTTCGTCTGTTATTTTTCCATCGGTAAGCTCGAGAAACTCTTCGGCCAATTTATGAACAACATGCTCGTAGCCTCGACTGTCTGCTACAAAGTAATTGTCGTCGCCAAAATCTACGAAAGTTGCATAGGGCTCCACGTTCGTTAAACTCGTTACACGAGGAGGCTCTGAATGCAAAACAACCATATCGTAAAATATTAATTAATGCTTATACAGCAGTGGCACAAAATAGAGAACCTATTAATCACCTGCTGTTTCAAAGTCATAATAGTAATAGTCGACGGCCATCTCCAAGGGTGTCGTCGGAACCCTGTACTATTGCCAAATATAAAACCATTAAAATCCGATGACGCATCAGCTACAGTACGTAAAATGGTCAAAACATTATATTTACCGTCCAAAAACACGCTGCGAGGACAATGTAGATATATCCTCTCCTCCATTTGAGGAAAGCTTTGCAGACATTTTTTCACTGAACTCCGATAAATCGCTTGCCGTGTCAAATACTGGTTCCACCACCGACTGAGGCAAAAGGCTCCCGCTGCAATTCCCAGACAACACCATATATCAAATAAAAATATAATACGCGGTGAGGAATTTACGTACAAAAGTTTAGACTTACTCTTGATCATATATATTGTAACTAATATTGGAATAGTCAGAATAAAAAGTCCGGAGATTGTATTTCTTAGCAAGAGTCCAGATGGGATTAACGTTCTCTGTGGATCCTACGCCCTCCACCCAGTTGGCTCCCATCTCTACCGTGTACCCTCCCACACTTTTCTTTTTCATTCTCCCACCGATTCTATCTGTCGCCTCCAATATTATAAAATCTTTCACCCCCTTCTCAGACAAAGTCTTCGCCGCCGTTATTCCTGTCCAAAACAACATTCCATTAAAATACAAACACAAGTGACAAATAAACATGTCGAAAGGTTAAAGAATATTGAATCCTACCGGACATGCCAGCCCCCACGACAATGGTAGAAACGGTGGTTGCATCAACCCAACATGATGTTAAGGAGGACAACCACATTAGTACCATGCAGCAGAAACTTATATTAGCTAACCCCATTCTCTATGAACCGTCGTGCACAAACCCGACCGTGGGATGCAATTCCATTGCTCTTGCCCGCTATTTATAGATAAAATGACACGCTATTCATTGTATTATTTTTTTACCCTTATCCTTATCTTTCTGGATATCCTCATCTTTCTAGATATCCTCATCTTTTCATTGGCTAAGAACGGTCGTACAAAATGTTTTTTAAAAAAAAATTTACTGCAACAAAACATATCCCACTATAACTCCATGAATGTCGTCTCGGAAAGTGGTTTTACATCTTATACAATTAAATAAACCTAATCAGATACAAAGCAGTAAAATGAAAAATATTTTAGTTTATAGATAATGTATAAATAGTTGTTGCACTTTATGAGTTTATTTTTTATTTATTTTTTTATTTTTATTTTTTTGGGAAAACAATGAAAACCTTTAAAACTTTTTACACCCTAAGCATTTTATTAGAAGCATACATTCTACATTTTTAACAAATGGTAATGAAGTAGAATCTTATTTGACCATAACATTTTTCAACTCCCTCCAAAAACCTCACTTTGTATTATGCATTTTCACATTAATAACCAAAAAATTACTCTTATTTCAATTATCATAGAGAAACTCAATCTACAAAGAATAAAGAAAATGATTTGTTTTGGAGCTTATGCTCATCTTCAGTGGAGTTTTTAAGCACCAACTACTTATCAAACATCTTAACTTTACACACTATCGAAGACATCACACCATGTGAAATTCAATTCATCCAAGCAATCAAGTATAATGCAAGCATGTTGCTACAATGATCTTCAATACTGCAATAAATACCTGATTTCTTCTAAAATACTCAAATAAAATTCAACTTGACAAAAAAAGCTAAATGCTCTTTCAAATTTTCTTAGATTCTTGAGTGACTTCTCTATATATATATATTGGCATTGATTGTTTTTGTTCATTGATTGTCCTAAATCCACTATTGCATGTGTATTTTTAATGCTTGTTGTCATGCAAATTAGTAAACAAGGGATGAAAAAGCAGACAAGATGAGACTAATAATCCTTAGAGGACCATAGTGAGTGAAAAGGGTCCACAACTCCAGAAATGTACATTTATAAGGAAACTATTAAAAACATAGGAAGATAGAGTAGAGTAGAGAGAAATATGGACGATGACACTACAATAAACCAAAAAAAAATGACAAATAATATGTGAATAAAGCATCATTTGAGCCAATAATAAAAAAGCCTACAAATACCCTAAAATAATACAAAATTTCATCTTATCAATGTATATCTTCTCATAAATATTAACACTAGTATTTATATATTTTTAAATGAATAGATACATAGAAAAATTATGATCTACTAATTTAAAAGCCTATAACTATATACAACCTTGTAAAATTCTTATCAATCGTATATAGTTTAAGAAAAAAAAAAAGTAGTATAAACTGACCATTTCTATACCTGTCCAAAACTAAAGTTTACCTTTGACTTTAAAGAAAGTAAAATAATTTGTAAATTGCAAAATAAATGTAATTATATTCTATAGATTATTTTACTTTCTTTAAGTTCAAATGTAAATTTTACTTTTAAACAGGAATATAAATTGATGTTTTGTAATCTATTTTTTTATTTTAAACCATATATAATAAGTAAAAAAAAATATTGGATTATAAATTACTAGCCCATCTTCCTTACCATTTGATCACCGCCATAAAAACGTAATCGAACATATACTTATTTTTATTTGTTTTATTGAGATGTATATTCCGTACCCATCGGTCCAGCCCAGACGGGCAGCGCTTTGTTGTCCCGAATGGGTAGATCCTTTCAATAATAAGAAGAAGCGGCCCCGTTACCTGGTTCGGTGTGAAAATGGAAACTTTTAAACTGCTGTCAGGTTTACCACTGAGCAACTTCCTTTGACCTCACTCAGCCACCGCAAGTATTTGAACATAATTAGTAATTTGTGAAGATAATGGCGGGCTTTTTAATTTGCCATTTTTGTATATTTTAGTTGGGTATGGACCACGGCAATTTTAATATTATTGCAACGTGTTTAATGCAAATATTTTTTATATTTGAACGTGCACGGCAAGGCATATTTATATGAATATGCAAGGTCGTGAATCCTTAAAAGTCTTGGTAAGCCATATTTATTGGTATCAAACATTATCTAATTATATTTTATAGGTACAGATAGAGATTTTAATGCCCAAAATAATAGGGTTAGGAGAACGCTATATCTTATTAATGTTATTGATATGTTTTTAAATCTTATTTTTTAAGTTTTAGATTTTGATTTATTTTAAGATGTATTAATAAAATAATATAATTTATGAATCATTTTAATTTATGTAATTAATTTATTTTTTTTGTTCTTCGTTTTATTACAATTTTTTAGAAGGTTTTTTAATATAATAAAATTATTTTTAATAGGTTTGTGTTTGAGTTTATTAGTTATATTTTACAATTGGGTATTAAATGGGCTTTGCTCACACTATGCATAATAATTTCTTGAATTTTTTTGACTAGGATATTAGTGGCGTATTTTCAAACCCAATCCATTCACTTTTGATAGTGACTGAGAAAGGAGGCGACAAGCGTCCATATCATTCCACCACTCAACTTAATTGGTAGCATGGGCTAAACATGGCACTAAGTTTTAAACTTAGGTAATGAATTGGATGGTACCCTCATGATCGAGGAATGACATGTTCATGAAAATTTGAGTATGAGGAATTATGATGGAACTTTTTAGGTTTAGCACAATATTATAAATTTATGGTTGATGGTGACACAAATAGCACTCAAATTAATTTTTAATGAAACTCTGAGCATAAAGGCTCTTTATTTGTTAAAAAAAGACATTTTCACAATAAGAGATCTTATCTCTTCTAAACATTAGAATCTTTGGCACATCTTATAGAGAAATTACAAGTTAACATCTTTCAATATACCTTTTATCTTACACATTCAAGAGCTCATGCTATATGTTATGCTACACAAATTTAGCCTTCAGTCAGTAGTAGCATGGTGGAAATATTAGTATTGGAAATGTGATTTTAATTTTAAACACCACTCTCCATGTTTACTTTACCAAATTATGAATCTATTTTCCTCCACTCTTGGTAATTCAAACAGTCGATGGAGTTTGAATTATTCTCACCAGATGGGGATTTTCCATCTAAACTGGATATAAGATTATAATATTAAGCTTAAGCTCACCCATTTTATTTGATGTTTATTCTACTATGGTTTGCCTTTAAGAGAAACACTTAATTGCATTAGGGTGCCTCGTCTCATGTACACTATGTGCTCTAGGACTAGGACATTCAAACACTTATTTCAGATGTGCCCATGGGCTTGTGATGCTCAGTAATGGATCTACACATAATTTGTTTCCACATTTATACCTAAAGCCCATTAACTGGTGTAGACACTTAAAATTGGCCACCAATGGATTCATACCAAATTTTAGACTAATTTCTACCAACAATTGCAAACTAAGTCTTTAAATCACTAAACTTCCCAAATTTTCTTATGCAACACTCACCAAGGCTCAGAAACCCATTGAGACATCCCTAATTGGGATATTACCATAAACAACAAAAACCTCTCACTGATTCATATCCAATTATCCTACAACATTATAACATGCAATTCAACCTATAAACCTATTAAATGGGACAAATACACAAAAATGCTAAAATACCTAATCGAAATTAATTAAAATGCTAAAACTAATTAAAAGCCTAGTTGAATTATCCATAAACAATTAATGAACTTCTAAAAAAGGAGATTCAAAAATCAAGAATATCCTAAGAATTCATAATTACCTAGTCTTTTATCTCACCCATGCATATTCATTGCTAATTATGAGGTTTTGACACCTTTTAACTCTACTGGGGTTAATTAACTCACTAAGTTTAGGTTTGAACCCATTCCAAGATCTAACTAAAATCTAACTCACCTTGGGTTAGGGTTAGTTTCTAAACCTATAAATACAAGCCTAGACCTCTTCATTTAAAGAGCTTAGAACATAGTAAAGTTATAATGTTGGTTTTATAACAAGATAGGAAATAATAGTGTTATAATGCCAAGATCATAAGCCAAGCCATGAAGCCATATCAAAGCCAAACAACCATGGTACCAAGGAGAGGAGATAACCAAGCTCCATTGCCATAGACTTCTTGAGCACAAGTTGAGCAAGCCATACTACAATTTATTTGGAGCATTCAAGGAAGGTAAAGAATTTGTAGTTATTTGCATTTTAGTTGAGCTTTATCATTTGTTTTATTTATTATAATTTCCCTATGATCTGGGCCTAGAGATGTTATGCTTGTTAGTGTGTTATTTTTGTTTTGATATCATTGTGAAATTAACACTGGATCTAACCTCCTCTCTTGATCGAATTTCTTGATCATAAATGACATGCCAAGTGGGGCATTGAACACCCCACATACCAAGGAGACCAAGATACAACTCATAAATCTTTGAATGAATGCTTGAATATATTCAAAATCATAGTTTTATCTTTTTTTTACCATATTTTTAATTTTTGAATTAACTCAGATCTACATAGAGACCGACATTAGTTAGGTATAACTAGAACTAGTTCTACCAAATCATCATCAATTCTACCTAACCGAGCTTGGTTCTGGGTGACTGTCATTGATCAGTATGTAAGGTGAACATCGTGGTTATAAAACTAGCATTTTGAATCTTTTTGGCATTTCTAATCATTGTTTCTTGGTTTCATTGGTCTTTATACTCTTGCCTAACCACTATGTTGTAGGTTTTAAAGAGTTTTTATCATGTTTTAGACAAACCTAACATTTTCATCTTGTGTTGGTTTTGCCTTTAGGTTCATAGGTGATTGACATCAGTCTTAATTGATCAGTATTAGTTCTTTATAGCTGTCATTAGTTATCTCTGAGATCGATCAACATCAATCGCCTTATAACTGACATCAATCAATTCTGACTGATATCAATCTCTATGTTTTTAAAATAAAAACTTGAGAGCTTTGTTTTAAAAGTTTATTTGCTCACCATTGAAAGTGCTTCAAAGTAGAAGGAGACTATCTAACCCTTGTAGGTCCAAGGTGTGATTGGAACACAAAATTGAAAGTTTAAATGGTTTTAACATTTCATTTTAGATGTTTAAACAGAATTAGCTAAGTCATTCACATTTCATTTTTGGTGCTAAAATGAACTTGTTAAATCTTGAACATTTGATCTTTGGTGCTTGAAAGGAATTAGAATTGCTAATGTTTTTAAACACTTCATTCTGGGTACCTAAAAAGAATGTTTAAATTTTGAACACTTCATTTTGGTGTTTAAAATCGAATTAAGCTAAATCTTGAACATTTGGATTTTAGGTCTTAAAATGAACCTAGGTGATTTGTGTTGAATTAGTTTTATGCAAATTTATTTTAAGCTTGTACACTTAAGCCAAAGGGCCAAGTAAAGAACTTAATCACATATTTCAATTTGGTGTCTAAAATCAACACTTACTCCAATCACAATTTTTTGAAAGTGTTTGTTGCTTGTTTATTTTTACAAGATAAATAGTGCATGTATGCTCTCCCCCTAACCCCAATAGGGAACTTGGGTGACCAAAAGTGCCATTTCACTTGCATTTATGTGTAGTCCAAGGTGTGAAAAGAATTTTGTCTAAGCTCTCCCCAAAACTTACATGGTTTGGGTGATCTAAAAACAACCCTAAAGTCTTTCCACCTAGTCATTTTATTTTCATACAATTTGGCTTGTAGAGGGGAGGTCATTGCCTCTTCATGAGTTCTTTAGGGAAGAATTTCTCCAGGGTTTCATCTCCCAATAGTGTTTCAACCCCACTCTATGATGGGGTATACAAATCAGGGTGCACATATTACAAGATCTAGGGGTTGAGTGGCTAACCTATCCTTTTGTAATGAAGGCTTGGATCAGGTCTGATCAACCAGGGGATTCCACTAAGCAATCCATAGATGGAATCACTATGTAAAGGAATAAACCATTGCATAGTAATTCAATCAATATGAACTCAATTGATGTGATGATTCTCTTGTATTAGCCACACTTGGGATCAATCTAGACGTTCAAAAACTATAGTTTTAGTCAAATACACTTGCCATACCTTGTCAGTTATAAGATCTATGACATTACATTTAGATGTTATGTCATTTCATCTTTTAATTGCTTGGTCTGTTGAGTCTAAAACTTTTGTTTGTTTATATGTCACATCATACCAAGTTTTGTTTATACACCACTCCTTTATTCGAGGAGGTGTTATGCTAGCCATTTTGTTACACACCTTTGCCTTATTTTTTTTGCCAAACTTGTTTGTGTGTGTGTCTTTATTGAAATGGGTAACATTATGCTACCCAAATCAATTCAATCTTTTGTACCTTTGAGTCTTGAAACATACCATTGTCACATCTTTAAAGCATGATAATGTCATTACACTACTCAATTTATTTCTAGACTTATTTTCCTTATGCCCAATACCAATTTATAGAACCAGTTCCATGTATGTCATTTGAATCTTTGTATTGTGTTGTTATGCCATTCCATTGTGCCTAGATTGTTATTTATTTGAAGGTGTCTAGTTTCCTAAGTTGAGTTTTTAATTAACCTTGCCAAGTTCAAATTCAAACATTGATTGATTTTTGTTTATGCCTTGCTTAATTGGGGCTTAGATATAGATCTTTTTCTCTTGGGTTGTGCAACTTAGGTTAATTCATTACACAAATTTGATAACTATTGTTTGGATATTTATCTTGTGTCGTCATGCCATTAAAATTTTATTTAAAGGAGCCTAGTTTTCATTATTGTTTGTGCCTTTTATTTGAGAGAAAATAGTCTCTCTCCATGTGCCTTTTACCTCTTGCCTTATTCTAATTGACCAAGTTTATGTTTGAAGTCTGTATGCCTAGTCTATGCCAAAGTGTTCCAAGTTTTTTAGATTTAAAATCTCACATTAGTTTTAAGTCTAGCTTTTAATGCCATGTTTGGCCAAAAGTCCTAGCACATGCCTTTGTTTAAAATCTAGATTTTGATGCTGTATTTGGCCAAAAGTCATATCATGTGCCTTATTTGAGCTTAGCTTTTGATGCCACATTTGGCCAAAAGACCTAGTGTTTTATTCTTTTTGGAAATTAGGTGTTTAATTCCTAAGCAAATAAAGGTCTAAGTAAATGTAAATTAGTAATTAATATATCTTGATTAGCCTACGAATTTGTGTAAATAGATATGTATTTTACCTTTTCTAAAAATAGTAAGAAGTGTGAAGAAATTAAACTTAGCTTATTTTGGGTTGAAATTGATGATGCAAGGTTTGGAAATTGTTGTGCAGGGATGGCAGACTGTCATAAATAAGACCCAAAACTCTATTTTTGGATTGAATAGGAGAACCGATCTGAGGACACCCTACTAATTGGTGTTATAGTCTACTTCTGGTGCTATTGTCTACTTCTCACACTATTGTCCTGGTGGTCTGACTTTTCTAGGTTCTGTTTGGCAGGCCTATGACACCTTGATAGTGAAATATTGAAGCCTAGATCTATACGAAGCTTGATATGTGTCTAATTCAATCTTTAAAACCCTTAGGAGCACCTAGTACCTAAAATTGAGTAGCAAAATTGGGAAAGAGAGGAGGGGTTAGTGTGTAAAGGATACACTGGATGTACTTCACACCCCATGTGTGGGCACACTATTTACATACCAATACTCTAAAGAGGGATCAAACTAATGTAGTTCTCCCATTTGAAGTGATTGGTGCAATTATGTGATGTATGCAACTAGATGCAAAATTAGAATGCACTTTAGATGACTAAGGACTGGTATGAGTGCTTAAATAGGCTTGAATTGATCTTGGAAGGCTAAATGCAAAGAATAGGGAAGAGTGTTTGAGTGCACTTGCTTGTATTCTTGCTTCTTTCCTATGAATTAGTGTCAACCCTTCTAAATAGACATTGAATAGAATTTTATATGGAAAATGATGATTATTGGTTAGATGAGCTTGCAATAGGCTGATAGAGGAAAAGATAAGGATTTAGATAAATCTGACCATTTGAGGCTAAAGTGAACCTAGAAAATAGCATCAAAAATAGGACACCCCTGAGTTATGACATTCCTATCCAAATTGGGTACTATTGTCCTAGGAGGATGAGACCTGGGGGAATGGATCTAAGTCTCAGAAGGTTATCTAGGTCTCAAAAATCTAAGTTTGGGTAACTATGGGTGACTAAAAATTAGTGAAAGCCTAGGCGAGAAGGGTTGAGTGAACAAAAAATAGGACCTATAGGTTGGGTGCTATTATCCATACCTAAGTCATCCAATTTCACATTTTATATTATTACATTTTCCCCTCCCTTTATTTTAGTGATGCAAAAAAGCGAAATACTAGGATAAAAGAAAAATAAAAAGCATACCTAAACTTATCTGTAAGTGAAAATCTTATGAAGCTATGTGATGCTAGATGTGTGTAGAGAGAGCATGTTGTGATGTGTGAATCTAAAAATAAAAACATGAAGTAGATCAGTTCTTACTAGATACATTATATCTAAAATAAGAACATACAAAATTTGAGTAAAGGAAGAGAGAGGAACGAATACACCTCACCAAGTACATGAACCAATACAAAACCTATTGTGATGCTTGATTGTGTTGAGTATGTGTTGAATCAAGAGTAAGATCATGAACAAAGATGAGTGCTCAATTCCATGGAATGTGGCTCAATAATGCAAAGGCAAGACTTTTAGCTCCATCAACACCAACTAAGTGAAGTTATCAAATCATGCATGTGCTAATCAATGTTTGGATTGTGTGTCCAATCCCTCTGAATAGGTGGCTCAAGAATACAAAGGTTAGTTAGACATTTGGCTCCATCATTGCCTTGTGAAATGAAACTATGAAGTGATATCGATATAGAATATATGTCATATGAAATGGCTTATGGAGCCCATGAATGGATAGAAATCTGAGAATGTGGTATGGATAGCTGAATGTGTGCTAGAAACTAGGCCACTCTTGGCCATTTTAAAAGATGGAGATTAAGCTTGTATGAAAGCCACTCCAAAACTGATGTACTAGGCTTATATGAAATACAACTCAGGAAATTAGGTAATCAAAAAGTTAAACTTGTACAAAAGTTTAACTTGAATGTGATGCCAACCACTTGTAGATGGAGTAAGGCACACAACTATTAAGAATGCCTAGATTAAACTAAACTTGGAAACAAAAGATCAATGTGCCACACACATTACCCCTAATCACTGATGTTTTGAACATGGATTTTGATCTAGAAGTTATGCCAACTGCCCAGTCTAAACTAAAAGTGAGAACCATCATGTCACACATGATAACCCCCTATATTTGAGAAAACTATGTTGAAACTACTAAATTTGAAGGATTTGGAAGTGTAAAAACTATCCTTGAACTAAAATTTTTGCCTATTTTTAGAAATCATGAGTGTTTTTATTTCTGGATAGGAGTGCCAAACTATGAACACCCCTATTTTTGGTGCTACTATTCATTTCTAACACTACTGTCCATTTTTGGTGCTATTGTTTGGTATGAAAACTGACTATTGATCTAAGACTATTCTTATTTTTCTACTCTATTTTGACTGGTTTGACCTATAAATTCTATATTGATTATTCTGAATGCTATTGTTTTGATTGCTAAGAGGTTTTATCTCTATGACAAAGCCTTTGTTTGATGCCCCTTCTTCTAAGGGGAGTAATGATGAACCTGTAATGACTGCCCTCAAAAGAAAAGAGTCTTACAAGTGTGTTAATATGAAAAGATATATGATATAACATTTGATGTTTGACAATATGTTTCAAGATATAGAAATGTTTGTATTAATAGATATTATTAGATCAACAGGGGTATGCCTAGATAGATATAACAATGTGAAAGCATGTGTAAAGTACTAAACTGGAACTAGAAATGTTAATTGTTAGTTTTTATTTGGAGGGATGAAGCATGATTTCCATTGTGGAATCCAAGAAATCATAAAAAATGCTTGATATGGATAATGCAATTGCACACATTTGACAAGCAACAAGCAAACAAGCAAGAAGCAAGAAGAATACTAGATGGGCCAAGGGGCCATGAAAACAAGGGACATCGGCACATGTCACTCAAACTAAAAACAAGCATAAAAGGCATGTTCAAATGCCACACACACATACAAGTGAAATAAACAAAGTTGGCACATGGGCTGCAGGCATATAGAGGAGTATAAATAAAGGACATTGGAAAATGTCTTAAGGCACACACATGAAAAATAAAAAAAGGACATTGGCAAATGTCCTAAGACATAATCAAGAGAAAAGATGGAATTAAGAATGCAGTCACACAAGCTACACTAAGTAAGTAGAGAAAACATGTAATAACTGGAAAGAGACAAGCACATATAAATGATCAAAGCAAATGTGAGAGTATGCAAAACATGTGTAGTACAAGACTAGGTATATGCTGAGAAATACACAATTGCTAGATACTACTGAGATGTTGATATAGTATTCTGTGTAAGCTATAAAGTAATGTACATCAGCATGATAACTCAGAGTGTGTGGTGTAAGAATGACATAACTTGGATGGTGTAGTTATGTAAAAGATGCCCCTAATGGGTGTGTATAACAATGCATGTCTCGAACGTAGAAGTAAGAATCCCCTTCAGTGGGTAGATTAAAGTAATCAAGGAACTGGATGTCACTACACACACTCAAAGAAGATCAAGTGAAGCATGGTAATGTATAAAATTAACATATAATATCATGAAACGACAAATGTAAGTCCTAACATGATAGTAGTGATGTAAAGCATGGATGATGCATAAAATCAAAATATTTTTGGCATTTTTGAATATTTTTGTATTTTTTTGAAAATAATTGAACTATGTATAGGAAGAAATAAGAATAAATGATATTGACCAATGAGTCTTGGGTGAGACTCCCTATCTTAGTGTCCTATGTCAAATAATTGAATCGTGCATGATCATGAGCCATGAGTGTTTGACTGAGATTATGAAGTTGAAATGTGTGTACATTGTAACTGCTCTAAAATCTCTAAAGTGGAAGTCAAATATGGAGTCCTCCTATAAATTTGATAAGTAGATGAAATTGTAGGGCTCTTAGGGACCCATATGGAAGTAAGAGAAGGCACTCACTAAATAGGTGTTTTTTGTATAGCTATATGAGATCTCAGTGTAACTACTCTAGGTGTAAATACTATCACTAGAAGCCATCTAGAATCCTAAAGTTGTGGGGGTGTATGAACCGTCTATACTAGAAATGGATGGTATAATTGTGGCTAAACTTGAAGTGGAACTAGAACAAAAGCTGGAGAAGAAGCTAAAACTGGTGGAAGAACTAGATCTAGTGACTATAAGCTGGTTGATGGCTTTGAAGTGGGGAGTGGTGACTCATAAGGAACTCCACCGACTATAATAACTTGATTAGCATGAATGAACTTCATGCATCTGTGAATTATAAAAGGTACTACCTTAAGTTTTTGAATCCATGGTCGACCAAGTAATATGTCAAAAACTCCTACACTAGGAACTATAGTAAATGGTGTAGCCACATGTGTAGGACCAACCTATAATGGAAGTATTAGCTTGACTAATGAAATCTGAACATGCCCACTGAACCCACTGATAACTATATCAGTCAGATTGATATCCTACTCTGAATAACCCAAATGCTTTAATAGTGAGAAGGTACACATATTAAGATTGAAACCATTATCAATGAGTACACTATGGATAGGCTAATTATGGATATGTGCTTTGATAAAAAGTGCATTGCAACCTATATCATCCTCGACAATCTCCTGATCTAAAAAAGATATTGAAGGCATGGCTAGAACTCTAGATTCATACACACCTATCATACCTCTCAAAGGATGTGCCTCAACTGAAGGTACTTAGTAAGTAAATGGTAGAGGATGTGTATGGTATGTATGATGAACACCTGATGTGTCTTCTATCTCATGTTTTGAATGTTGTGGAAATGGATTTGAAAATATTTTCAAAGCCTTATCTTATGTTGGATTTATCTTTGGAGGCTCAGTTGAAGTGCCTAGATCAAATAGATTATCATCTATCAAATCATGTATCTTATGTCAAAAATTGATGCATCTGTTTGTAGTGTGGCTTGGTGCCCTATGAAAATTAAAAAATGCATGCTGATCATATCCCCATGGAAGAGGATTTATTGGATCTGCTTCTCAAATGGGTGGGAGAGTGATGATGTTACATTCTAATAACTAATGTAGAACTCTGGCTAGAGACACTGGTAAATTGGTAAATACACATTGAGGAGGTACTGATAAAACCACATGCTGAGGGGGCTCTAAAGCTACATTGACTATTGGTTGATTTTGATTCTTGTTATCATTAATTTTGACCTTGTATGGGACTTTGTTATTACTCTTGTTTGTTGTGTCTGGAGTACTTGAATGCTTGAGTTTGCCCATTGAGATTAACTTGACTTCTCTTCCCTTAAGTGTATGACAAAATTTGGTGAAGGAAGAGAATCTTTTGAACATAATAGATTCATGTAATGCTGGTAGAAGGCTCTGTTTGAATATGTCCTATAGCTCTTGATCAACGATGGGTCTAGCTAGCTTAGCCAAAATAGTCTTGTATCTAAGAACATAATCCATGAGAGGCTCATTTGACCTTTGTTTTTATTGTGCAATCTATGCATATGATACCTTATCATTAATGTTGATATTAAAATGTGTTAGGAACATGTCTACTAAAGGATTGAATGTCATGACCAATTGATTTGATAGACTATAAAACCATTGTAAGGCATAATCCTTTAGGTTCCATGGAAAAAGTTTGGTAAGTAGCCAGTCATTGGGTACATAATCCAAACATGCTACATGAAAATCTCTCAAATGTGTCTCTGGATCACCCTTACCATCATAAAGAGTAAGCTTGGGTTGAACAAATCCTTATGGCAAGGGTGTAAAAGCAATGTGGCATGCCAATGGTGTATGTAGAAGAGAAAAAGAATCCAAAGCCTGCATAGGTCTAGTGATACCTTGCTCAAGATGTTGTACCTTAGATTGAAGAGATCATATCTCTTGCACAAGGGCTATGACATTAGGAGATAGGGATGTACTAGCTATAGCTGGTGGCATAGAAGAAGTTTGGGCTGCTATAGCAGGTTATTGAGACATAGTTTCCACCATAGGTCATTTATAAGTGGCTACTCTAAATGACTAGAAGACTCAACTTGATTAGCCTTTTTTTATTTACATGATAGATTATAGAATTAGTGTATGATCTTTAGGCTATTCCTTAAGTCTTTCTCTAAAATTTTTTGAAACCAAATCTTTGTATTTCATTATTGATAATGGGTGGAAGTGGATCAATAGTCCAATGTGGTGCAACATGAGCATCAGTGTGTACATCATCATTGCTATTTTCATACTACTCTTTGTCAAAATTATCATCATTGAAATTGGTGTAATATGGATGTGTAAAATCTATGAATGGAACTTGAATTGGTTTTTTATCCATGGTATATGGTCGAGTTGCAAGAATCTAGGTGAACTCAAGAGGATTTCCACTAAGTCTTGCACTTCGTCGCAAAGGAAAAGATGCAAGGAATTTAAGTGGTATAAGAAAAAAAAATAGATAATTGTAGAAAATATTAAGCTGATATAATCTAAATAAGGAATTGGAATATGCATGAAAAGGATATAGGACTTTGAAACATGTAAGGTGATACCTCAAAAAGCAAAAAGAAGCTAGTATATGTAACTCTAAATTTTTCAAAAAAATATATTTTCAAAATACTATGAAGTTTTGAATTTGAAATTGATTTTTTGAATTAGATTTTCAACTAAAAATGTAGAAAATGGTTGGAAAAAACTTGGAAAAACAACTGGGAACTAGTTGATGCAACTAGGGTTTTAAATGATTTTTTTCAAAATCAGTGAAATAATTTGAAAATTTTAAACAAAATTTGTAGAATCTAGCTTGAAAATTTTATAAAAAATATGAAAAAATATCTAAAATTAGCAAAATATTTTTCCTAGTGGTTTGAAGGTGTTTGTATGTAAATAGTACCTAGTATGTGCATACTAGGGTTTGAACAAAATATGTGAGATTTTTGCAATGTATTAATATATTTTTTATTTTTAAATCCTATAATAATCAAAAAATTATAGAAAAAAATCAGAGATAATTAGCCCTAGGTTTTCTAGGGTTTTTGTGTAGAAATTTGAAGTAAGTCGGGTTCACCAAATGTTTTATTCTTTTTGGGAATTAGGTGTTTAATTCCTAAGCAAATAAAGGTCTGAGTAAATGTAAATTAGTAATTAATGTGCCTCAATTTTCCTACTAATTTGTGTAAATAATTATGTATTTTACCTTTTCTAAAAATAGTAAGTGTGAAGAAATTAAACTTAGCTTATTCTAGGCTAAAACTAATGATGCAGGGTCTAGAAATTACTATACAGGGATGATAGAATATCGTAAATAGGACCTACAACTCTATTTATAGATTGGAAAATAATTTCAAACTTAGGACACCCTATTACTTGGCACTATAGTCCAATTCTAGCATTGTTGTCCACTTTTGACATTATTGTCTTGGTGGTCTGGGTTTTCTGGGTTCTGCTTGGTAGGCCTATGACACCCTGGTAGTGAAATATTAAAGCTTGGATCTGTGTGGATATCAATGTGTATGATTCAATCTTCAAAACCCTTAGGAGCACTTGGTACATGAGCTTGAGTAGAAAACTTTGGAAAGAGAGGAGGGGTTAGTGTGTAAAGGATACACTAGATGCACTTCATACCCAGTGTGTGGGTATGCTACCTACATACCAATACTTTGAAGAAGGATCAAGCTAATGTAGTTTTACCATTTGATGTGCTTGGTGAAATTGTATGATGTATGTAACTAGATTCAAAACTAGAATTTACTTTGGATGACTAGGGACTAGTATGTATGCTTAAATATGATTGAATTAGTTTTGGAAGGGTGTATGTAGAGAATAGGGAAAAGTGCTTAAGTGTACTTGCTTCTTTCTCGTGAATCAGTGCCAACAATGCTAAATGGACATTAAATGGCCTTTTATATGGAAACTAATGATCATGGGTTAGATGAGGTTGCATTAGGCTGATAGGGGAAAAGATAAGGATTCAAGAAAATTTGATTGTTTGAGTCTAAAGTGAACTTGGAAAATAACACCAAAAATGGGACACCCTTGAGTTTTGGTGCTCCTATCTAAATGAGGCACTATTGTCCTAGGAGGATGAGATCTATGGGGATAGATCTGGGTCTGAGAAGGCTACTTAAGTCTCAACAATCTAAGTCTAGGTAGCTAAGGGTGACTAGGAATCAGTGAAAGCCTAGATGAGAAAGGTTGAGTGAGAAAGAAAGAGGACCTATAGGTTGGGTGCTATTAGCAATGCCTAAGTCATCCAATTTCACAAATTTAGCTTTTAATGCCATGTTTAGCCAAAAGTCCTAGCACATGCCTTTGTTTAAAATCTAGATTTTGATGCTGCATTTGGCCAAAAGTCCCAGCGCATGCCTTGTTTGAGCCTATCTTTTGATGCCACATTTGGCCAAAAGACCTAGCAACTTTTATTTTCTTAGATTAGACCTATTTAGAACATTTTTTACCTATATTTTGACATACTAGTTTTTATTTATCCACTTGACCTTTTGTGTGTGAGAAATTTGACATCAGACATTTGATGTTAGATTATTTTATACCAAGTTTTAGCACATACCATTTTGGAGATACAACTCCCCTAGACCAAGTTAGACCAAGGTTGAACCATTTGTCCTTTAGACATTGTTTTTCAAAGTTTATAGAACTTCAAGCCCTTTTTATTATGGAGCATTATCATTGACATGGATATCTCTAGCTATAATTATGGTGGAGTCACATATAATACAAGTTATGATGGAATGGCCACATAAAATCCAATTTGAGACCCATACTAGGATAATATTGTTTGTGAGGAGGATTCATACCCTCCTTGAAATAATCAATTTGGGGAGCAAAATGACTTTGTTCTAGACCCCTAATGGGATGATATTATTTTTGAGATGGATCCTTACCCTCCTTAAAATAATCAATCCAAGGAACAAAGTCAAGAACTTGTTTATAATCTAAGTTGAGACCCTTATTGGGATGATATTATTTATGAGGAGGATCCATACCCTCCTTACAATACTCAATATGGAGAAAAAAATGATTTTTTTTGAGACCCCTAATGTGATAATATTGTTTGTGAGATGGATCTACACCCTTATTAAAATATTTAATGTGGGGAACAAATCCAAGATCCTCAAGTTTTGGATTCGGTGATCCATTCTTCTAGACAGTTGACGTATTATACTCTCCCTTTCATGACCACCCATTCCCCTACCTATACCATTAACCCTCATTTAGATTATGCAAGAAACCAAGCTCCATGATGCCCTTTCATTATCCAATCATCATCTATCATTAACCCTCCTTCAAATTGTGTGAGCTACCAAGTTCCACAACATCCAATGACTACCATTTCTATTCTAGGACCTCATCCTTTGTTTTACGTGAGTAATCAAGCTCCATGATGCCCTTTCATTTTATAAGGACCTAGTCCTTTGGATTGTGTGAGAAACTAAGATCCAAGATACCCTTTTATTATCTAACCTCAACCTTTGGCTTGTGCTAGCAACCAAGCTCCACAACACCCTACCATTTCCATTCTAAGACCTCATCCTTTAGATTTTATGAGTAACCAAGCTCCAAAATGCCCTATCATTACTATTATAGGACCTCATCTTTTAGCTTGTGTAATTAATCAAGCTCCATAACACCCTAACCTTACCCTTTTAAGACCTCATATTTTGGCTTGTGTGAGTAACCAAGCTCCATGATGCCCTACCATTACCATTTCAAAACCTCATCCTTTGGCTTGTGTGAGAAACCAAGCTCCATGATGCCCTACCCTTACCCTTATAAGACCTCATCATTTGGCTTGTGTGAGAAATAAATCTCCATAATTACCTATCATTATCCAATCATTGGTCATTACTCATTCATTGATAGTCATTCCCCACTTTAGAAAACCCCTACCAATTCTCCAACCCCAACCGAGCCAATCAAAACCTCTCTAATTGAGCCAATCATTTGAGGACCAAGATGTATTCAAAAATAGTATTTTACAATTATTTGTAAACTAAGGCCAAGAGATCCAACCAAGACTTGAGGTTTTTTGTTAAACTAACAATTTTTGATAAGTCAACCTATGATGAATCACCTACTCAACTTATACCTATTATCGAGGAGTCTCACTCTGATAAGCCAGTCTTTGCTGAGTCTCTTAATGATTATAACCACCTTTGGGTAAATCATTACCTTAAACATATGCCTATTTTTAAAAATCCTCCCATTGACAAGTCAATATTTGAGGAGTTATATTATGAACTTTTTCCCACTGTTGAGGAGTCTCATTTTGAAAAACTAGTCTTTATGGAGCCTATTATGCTGACACAAACCATTACTTGTTTTAAACCAAACATTCAACAAGACATCATTATAGCAACATCCACACTAGATGAAGAATAAAAATTAGAGTTAGGTTCTATTCTATAGCTGACATTAGATTTAACATCAGAAGTGGAATCAATTTTAGTCTCAACATCATATTTAGAGTCCCTTGAGTTAGAATCAAATTTAAAATTAGAATACATTCGTGGTTGTTACAATATTGGTTACACATTATTTTTAGATAAATTTAAATATATTTGTGATCCCTTTGTGGTTTTTGAGGATGATTACTTTATCTTTGACATAATTTCTCCTAGTATCTTTTACGATGATTATGTTGCCTCCCCTCATTCCATTATCATTCCACATGCCATTACCACCAACCAACATAGGCATTTTATTGACATTCAACCTCCCACAAATGTTGATTGGGATTGATAGAATCATACCTTGTTGAACTGCATCCATGGTGATATATCAGTTGTAGAATATTAGGGAGGCCAAAACCAAATTCATGTAGAAGAAGAACAATCTCCTAGTGAAACATTTTTGGAGGCACTAGGGGACAATCAAACTTCAAAATCGGCATCTTCTAGTGAAACCTTTTCAGAGGTGATATAAGACAATAAAAGTTAATGTTTCTTAGTGAAACCTTCTCAGAGGAATTACAGGATAATCAAGGTAACTTAATTGGTAAAAACCTCTTTAAGGTGCCAATAGCTTAGCACAATAGTTATTCACTACTTGATGAAGACAAAATCAAAGATCAAATCAATATAACTTCTAATCTACAGTCTAATCAAATGGTAACTAATCTTAGGCCCAAATAATAGAATAATTTGGTGGTCCCATCGAGAGCATATTCAAAAGTATTCAGCCCCACCACATCCAAAATTATGTCAAATCCAAAATCAACAACATTGTGTGTGCCTAAAAATCTTGATCTTCATTTGTTTGCCATCTATTATACATTACATTATCACCCACCATGCCATTTCAAAATTAAACTTATCATCCAACATTTATCCATATTTACTATCTTTGGATGCATTTTACTTTATAGAGGCTAAAAATATATATTGTCTCAATGTTCAAAGGAAACTAAACCAATGAAGATCACAACAACACCATTTGTGTCCAAATCTATAGCCAGTTCTTGACAGAGTAGTTTTTTAGATGAGGAATGGGATAGTAATTTATATGATTGATTATTTTAGTTGTATCATTTGATAATCATGAAATGTAACTCCACATCAAAAAGAACACCATAAACATTCACCCAGGCCTAAAACATTTACCATACCTTGGCCATTTTCATATTCCATTGCTATTTGCCATATACCATGTCATTTTCATTTGCCATTTCAATTTTCCATTCTCTTGCCATTATTCCATACATTACCATTTACCCTAACCTTAACACTTGTCAATAACCCTCTTGCCATTTTATCTAGTGTCACATCATCATTACCCTAAACATATGCCATACCATTCTACCATATCATCCCATGATGCCATCCCTATTAGACCAAAGCCTATTTTTAGTCATCCTACCCAAGCCTATTTTGATCTTGGTTCCTTTGATTCTTACCACACCTATCATGAGGAGATTTTGATAAAATTTTAGCATTTTCATAATTCCATGTTTAAATAATATCCTATGAAACTAGTGTGATAGTTTATCTAGTAAGATATCTTTCATTTACCATTTAACCAGTACTATTGATTATAACCACCTATGGGCAAATCAGTAGTCCACCTTTTGTTTCTAATTATAACCACCTATGGGAAAATTATTACCACAGACTTATGTGTTTCCTAATTATAACCACCTATGGAAAAATTAGGAACAAAAACTTTATCATGCATTGCCTCATTACCTTGTCATTACTACTCTCATTTGCTTGGCCATTTGTTGGTTTTGAGAACTTGTTGTGACCTAGTCAGTTTCTCCCTGCCTTTTGTGTTGGTATAATTATTATGACTTGAAGCCATTTTGGGACATGTAGGCCATCTTAAATTCATGTTGAGGGTAGCTTAGTCCCCCTTTATCATATGCTCTCATTATTTTATGATCAAACTAAGCTAATGCTCTCATTGTTTTGTGAGTTAAACAATTGAGTGTCTCATAATTCCCAATCAAGTTGAGATGCTTAGAAAATTCTAAAAACATTCATAAAATTTAAAAATCCAAAAACATTTGTCCTATTTAAGCCTAGTTAGTTATCCTCGATCCACCTTATTAGGGTAAAACCATTGTTAGGATGATTTCTATTGCTTTTGATTTCATGTTTTCTATGTGTTTGTTTTCTATTTGTTTATTTATTTGTTTGCTTTCCTATTTGTTTACTTGTTATGTGTTGTTTTTTTGTTTGTTCACTTGACTGTTTGTTTGATTTCAAAATTATGCCTTGACTTAGTCTAAATGCATTCATTGGGTGATTCCTTGTGCATTATTCTTGAGTCTATCCATATTCATATGTCAACATTATCATCATGGTTTTTATCATTGCTGCATTACTTTTAATTATTTATTGGATCACGAGTGAGTCCTTATGCATATTCTGATAAAGTTCTCATGGTGTTCTATCATAAGGCATACTATAACATGCTATAGCAAAAATCAGCTCAAGAAGTCTCATAGGCAATGCAGCTACAAAGAATTTTCCTTGGTACCCTTGGCAAATCCTCCCACCCTCTTTGATCAAATCAACCCATTGACCATTCTAATTGTATCAATGCTAATAAAGATGAGCATCTCTACATTGGAAGGTACAATTGAATCCTTTCAAATTGATTAACCTTTATTCTTCTATTCATTTATTTCATCACCTTTTCACATCCTTGTATTCTTGGTTGTTTGTGGATTCTTTAGTCATTAGACTATTGCATTTACATTTACATCCACTCATTTTTAATTTGTGCAATAGGTTATATCCCTGAGTTATGCCTCTTAATCTATGCTACTGGGGCACAATCAAACATCATTTTTCAATCTAGGTCATCTTAATGATTATAATCACCTATGGTAAAATCATTATTTTGACTCATCAACCCTAACTGGAGCATATGTTGTTGCCACTGATTATAACTGCCTATAGGCAAATTAGTGTCACACCCTTTGTTATTGATTATAACCACCTTTGGTAAATCAATACTTATTTTTTAAATCAATATATGTAAGCATTTTATTTATTGGATTAATCTCACCCATATGTTAATTCCATCCTTGATTTTTTTTGAGTGATCATCCATCAAATATATGATGGCCACTCCCTCAAGGGGGCATCATTATAAGCTTCCCAAACATTTTGGGAGCTTTTTCTTTAACAATTATCTTATTTTTGGCATACAGACATTTTATCATTATTTTAGAAGACATTACCATGCCTATAGCTTGAAACATATTCCCAAATAAGGGCAAACTATAGACACTTAAAAATGGCCACCAATGGCTTCATACCAGACTTTAGACCGATTTCTACCAACCATTGCAAATTAAGCCTAGAAATTACTAAACATCCCAAATTCACTTGTGCAACACTCATCAAGGCTTAGAATCCCATTGAGACATCCCTAATTGGGGTATCCTACCATAAATAATAAATACCTCTCATAGATTCATCTCCAATTATCCTACGATATTATAACATGCAAGTTGGCCGAGAAACCTATTAAATGGGGCAAATGCACACATAAAATTAATTAAAATATTAAAAATGTTAAATTTATTAATCCAAATTAATTAAAATGGTAAACATAATTAAAATCCTAGTTGAATTATCCATGAGCAATTAATGAAATTCTGAAAAAATAAGTCAAAAAACAAGAATATCCTAGGAATTCATAATTACCTTTTTGTGAGTTGTCAAAATATCCTAAAATATCTCACCCATGCCTATTCATTTCTAATCATGAGGGGTTAACACATTTTAACTCTACTGGGGTTAATTAACTCACTAAGGCTAGGTTTGAACCCATTCCAATCTCTAACTACACTCTAACTCACTTTGGGTTTGAATTAGTTTCTAAACCTATAAATACAAGCCTAAACCTCTTTATTTAGAGAGCTCAGAACATATTAAAGTTATAATGTTGGTTTTATAACAAGATTGAAAATAATAATGTTATAAGGCTAAGATCACAAGCCAAGCCATGAATCCATATCAAAGCCAAACAACCATAATGACAAGGAGAGAAGGAGATATCCAAGCTCCATTGTCACAAACGTTTTGAGCATAAGTCGAGAAAGCCACACAACAATTCATTGGGAGCATTCAAGAAAGGTAAGGAATTTGTAGTTATTTAAATTTTAGTTGAGATTTGTCATTTGTTTTATTTATTATTCTCCTTCTATGATCTAGGCCTAGAGATGTTATGCTTGTTAACGTGTTATTTTAATTTTGATTTCATTATGAAACTAACACTAGATCTAACCTCCTCTCTTAAGTCAAATTCCTTGATCACAACTAGAGGATGAATTTATTTAGAGATCCTTCTTATTGAATGACATACATGACATTTATTTGGGAAATATAGGAATATTATTGTACTAAATAATATTATTTTAAATCTAGGAATATTATTCTACTCAATAATGAGGCTTTCCCATCAATTTTCTATTAGTGAAATTGTTGTGTGCTTGCCTCTATATGTTTATAGATCGAAGCACAAGATAATAAGGTCTCCTTAGAATTTTATGATTTTTACGAGCTCCTCAATCATTGGGGGAGTGATTCATACACTATAAACATGGTCCCTTTGCATATGCCATGACATGGGTCTCCACTGTCTCCACGATTGGTGCCCAGACATCACTAGATCCACTCACATTGCCACTTATCCTCCCCTCTTATGGAGTGTTTCATACACTATAAATAAGGTCCAATTGGATATAACATGACATGGGTCTCCACCATTAGTTCCCAAATATAACTAAGCCAATCACATTGACACTTTTCCTCCCCTCCTCCTTATCAGGAGGATGGAGTCCCTAGACACGTGACAAAACTTATGTTGGGTTATTTGGAATTATTCAGTGAGAGGTGGTGGACAAACTAATATTATTGTACCTCCACCATTTAGGTGGGGCTTGCACGTGCCTTTGCTTCCACTAGATAATTCTTAGGATGGTTGGGTGGCTCTAGTTACACCATCAAAAGAGCCCTCTTCTTGGGTTATTTTGCCTCCCAAGACCGATTTGATACCCTCACTTACAACATAGTTACCTACTTGACTAGAAATCTCTAGAGTTCTCTTTCTTAGAGGTCACATTTAATGGTTATTTTCACTCATGTTTCAAAAAGTGGTGATACCAATAGCATAATTTTTAGTAGCTTTTTAACATTTTGAATCTTCTTAATTATAAAATATCAACATTTTTTTTCAAATGATATTTTTTCATTCTTTTTATTATTGTAAAAATTGTCTATTTTATTTATGGGGTTTTTTATTTTATTTAATGTTTTTAAAACCAAAAAAATTGTGTTTGTAACATTATAAAAAATGTTATATGTTGAATCTAATTTTTCAAAGCCATGATTTTTATCTAATTATATATTTTTAATTAATTTAGGATACTATAATTTTTTTTATTAGCTAATAAAAAGGGACCATTGCCCATATAGTATAATAATATCCAAAAACCATATATGATCAAGGATACAATAGTTAATTTTTACACCTATAGGTGATATTATAAACAATATTACAACTATACAATCTCATAAGTGATAGTATAAATTAAATTATAATTATACAATCATGTGGGTTATTATCACATCTCAATTTCTCTCTAAACTAAATAACCTTTTGATCCATTTATTTTCATGGTTATTATTACTATTTGATTAAGTTTTATGTCATATGATGACTATGGGATAGTTATATGTTGCTTAATTTACCTGATTGATTATCTATGGAATTAGCTCTACTCTTATATTCTATACTTGAAGATCATGCTTGTTAGTTTATACAGTATTATTTTATGTATTTCATATGTTTTGGGCTAACTACCTTTATTGTTGTGAGGTGGATGTAGGATAGATCCATCCCTCAGAGTGCGATGGAGGGAGGTCATTATCGGAGAGGGTGGAGTATATGGAGGCATTGAGGGAAGATAGAGAGAAAAAATGGAAACCCACACACACACCACAATAGATTAACATGTTTTATATTCATTGTTTGAGTTAGATAGTTGTAGTATGTTTTGATATATATATATATATATATATATATATATATATATATATATATATGTCTGTTGTGATTTTATTTATTATTTGATATCATGTTGATTTCACTAATTTTTAGTTGTGTTACTACATTAATAGATGTTGATTATATTGCTTGGTTAAATGAGTGAATTCATGCATGTTTTAATATGACTTACAATAGTCTAGTGTATATTATAAAGTATGCTTTATTTGGATTCATAGCTATAAGTATAGAAAAGTTCTAATACTTTTCTTGATCAAGTTGTCAAATGACCATCATACATAAAATATTTTTATTATTTATAATGATTAAGTATCCAAGTCAATATAGGTAGTTTTATTACTAAATGATAAATGGAAACATCATGATGTTTAATTTAGTGTTGACAAAGGTTTTAATATGCTCATTATATTAAATAATGATTATGTTATTTATATGATTAGGCGAAGTCTTAGTGTTAATCAATTTGAAGGTTTATGTTTAGTTGCATTAGCATTGTATATTTTTAATGTTTGAAAATTTTATTAATATAATCGATGGTAGTTTAATATAAATATGATATATCGACCTTGTCATATGGAATTATAATTTTTTATGAGTTTTATAAATTTGAATGCATGGATATTTATCAGGGTCAACGAGCATGCATATTATGAAGGATTATTATAATGATTATTTTATTGTTAATGGAGAAGGTTTGAGATGATTAGAATTTCTAATCGATATTTGACTCGAGTTCATAATCATTTAAAAAAACCATTATGCAAGTTAGAAGTGGTTTACATGAGAAAATGGTGGCAGACTGTTTGTTCTGTTCAGTTATTCTAGACATTAGAAATTTAGCCATTGCTCTGTCAAGGAAGGGGGAGAAATTGGTGTGAAGAGAAAGGGCATGAAGAAGAATAAAAAAAGAAATGGAAAGGCTTAAATGACACACATTGGATATTAGATAGAAGTGGATGAGGAGATTTCAAGCTAAGAAAGAAAGAAAATTCACTTCCTTGGCATATAAATCTCTTTCATGTTGGTGATGCACTTAAAATTCCTATTTGATGGTTTGACATAATTTTGATTATGAATATATGGAAAGGGTTAGATATTTTAAGTTAATTCAAAATCATAAAATATGGGCTGAATATAGGGTCCTATGGATGGTTTGGCCATCCATAGAACCCTAAATGAAACCCAGGAAAAACCTAGTTGAATGGATTGAGAGTTTGTGTTATTACCTTGTTTATAGAATACCTCAAGGAAAAATCTATGTTTTTATATTTGACTCAATTTAATGAAGAACCCTAGGAAATGCTTCATTGTATAACTACTCCTTAAATGGATATTATTATTATGTTGACGCACTAGAGTCCTAAACTTAAACATTCATGTCGAACCAGTTTGGATTTTATAGATAGTAATACATAGACATAGAATGACTCTCATATAGGGAATGATGGTATAAATAAAGGGTTTTAATTCATAATTATTAAATATGGTTTGAAGCCTTTCTATTTACTAGGAAATGTATTTAATGAATCTTATATTGGGTTATAAATATTCAAATCTAGGTAGGGTTTTAATTGTGTATATATACCTAACTTGGAAATTTGGGTAATGAAGTTAGAGGTTTTTTATCATTATTGATGGTATAGGAAAAAATATATATATACACAAGTGTGTGTGTGTGTGTGTGTGTATGGGGTTCATGGTTTTTACACAAACATTACTACATTTATATTTTAAACTAGTTAAGGGAATTTTGAGTTACATGGAAAAATATTTGATCTCTATTATTTTTAAGCTTATAGGTTAAAATTAAAAAGTTGTATTGAAATTGAGTTATGTAAAGCCGTATATTCTATAAGACTTAAAAATCTGTTTATGATACTCTAGTGTATCTAAATAAAGATATGATTAGTTGAGTAGAGGTTTATATGACTATGTATTCAAATGAAATACACACACACACAAGGCATTTATTAAGTCTTAGGAAGATTATTAAAAAAATGTATTCATCGATGTATGAAATAAATATTGTAACAAAGGTTATATTCATTTTGATATGAACTGGGAATTGTTAAGGCTAAGTGAAATTTGGTTGGCTTCATATTTTATTTGTCAATATAATAAAATTTATGTGACTTATTAAATGAATGAACTCATATTGGCTTATCTTGAATGAGAGTTAAGACATATAATGGATATAGGGATTTATTTATTTAATTGTTTTTCAAAACTATAAGAATGGAAAAATTATAGCTGGTTGAGTGACTAGATAACTGTATATTTTTATTGGTTTTGTAATTCATTTAATTCTAAAAATGTGAGTTGAAGTACTTTAGATTAAAATTGTTGGTATATTAAAGGTTTGTGATAAATTATGGTAGTTTGAATGTATACTGATAGTATATGAGATAATCTAAGATCATGGACAATGGATTGTCTACTTAGAGTATTAAGTATGCATTCTCAAATTATCAACTATATAGAAATTTATATATATACCTAAGAGTTTAGAACTTGTACATATATACATGGTATATACATATGATTTTTTTATTTTGTTATAAATATAATAATGGATATACCATATATAAATGTACACAACTTGTTGTATGCTTGTGAACATTATCTATATAATAGGGTAATATGGGTGCTTTGTTTTGTATTTAATGTTTAGTTGAAGCATTAAAACTAAGGCATTTAAAATGTTTAAATACAAATCATATTAAGTTGTTATATTATTGGTTTATTTTTATATTTTGGAATATGAACAAAGAAATAAGTTGTGTTTAATGTTATGTTATGTGGATGAAATACAATATTGATATTAGATAAATTGTAGTCAAAATATGATTCTTAATTGGATGGTACGTTTCTATTGAGGATTGTATATGCAACTAAAAGGGGTAAAAATTTATTGAAAGAACCCGAAAATGAGAAATTACATACCCATGTCCTGCTCAAGAAGTTGAGTCAAAGCAAGGGCTAACATATAAGGGAGCATCTGTTGATCTTGAATACACCAATTCAGCCCATTCTCCGAGGCCCATTTAGCTAACCCATCAGTAACCCCATTCCACTCATGGGGAATATGCTTAAAAGAGATAAACACAAAAGAAGCACTTATCTGATGAATCTATTTAATCACCATGGCCAGCTGCCAATCAATACTATCAACATTACCATTATTCAACAGATTAATAATCACTTGCGAGTCAGACTCATAGATAACACTAAGAAAGCCCTATCTACAACAAAATTGAACTGCCTCCAGTATCGCTGAAGCCTCCATCAGATTATTGTTATGGAGACCTTTGTAAATGGAGAACAATAAAAGAATCAAACCATTGTTATCTCTGCCCAAGCCTCTTATCCCAGCCGGCCCGGGATTGCCTTTAGATGAGCCATCCACATTTATTTTAATACGCCCCTCCATGGGAGGAGACCAATGTCCTAGGCGGCTGATCGGGCACACCTGCTATCTGTTCCTGAGCATGGGGCATGCATAGTGAAGAGAGGAAACAATAGTGGGCAAAATAGGGGAAAGCTACTTAATAATATTGTTTGCAGCAGGGTCCATTTCTGTCGTATGATCACACTTGACGTGAAGAGTTTCCTGAATAGCGGTTAGGACTTTCAGCCACACCTTCCTTGGACCAACACTTGAGTCTCAAAAAATCCTTCTATTTTGTTCAATCCATATATTCTAGAGAATAAACACCGGACCAATTACCCACGCGGTCTGTAGGATAGATGCCTTGGTAGGAGGTCGACCAAGGCATTGCCAAAATTCAGTCAGGGAGGAGAAATGCCAACAGGGGCAGCCCCATGCTGCCCACCACAGGTGCCATAATTTTCTAGCAAAGGAGCATTAAAAGAATAGTTGTGCCCCATTTTATTCAATGTCATGGTAGAGAAAGCAAATTGAAGGCCCCTGATATCCTCTTTTGCAAAGATTATCCTAGGTCAGACATCGGCTGTAAGTGAGGGTCCAAAGAAAGAAATTGCATTTCGGCCAGGAAGCCGAGTTCCAAATTTTCTTTCCCCATTCAAAAACCACCTCTCCAAAACAATTCTTAGTGAGCTCCTAATAGCCCGAAAAGATAGAGTACTACCCATTGGCTTCACCCCCCCAAGCTAGGATATCACTCTCCATCAAGGAGCTGTAAACTCTACCAGCAAGGACCTGAGATAACTCTTGCCAGATCTCCATAGTCCCTCCTTGCAGCCAATCTAACTCATTCTTCCATTTGTAAGCAATGATAGGCCCCAAGCTATAAGCCTCTTTATAATGATCAACTGTGGTCCATCCAGCACTGAGAAAGGATTCCCACAAAGGCTAAAACTGTGGATGGGAGAATCAGAGAGGAAGAGCTCTGTTCCAAGAATCTTCCCAGAAAAGCACATCTGATCCTTTTTTATAGATCTAAAAGAGGCTAGGTTGCACCAGCTATGCTCCAAGTTTAAGGGTGTTCCACACCATAGACCCTCTTCCCTTAATAAGCATCTTGGGAATCTCAAATGGGATGACCCCTGGGCAATACTTTAGTGACAGAATGCGAGCCCAAAGGTGGGATTGGCTGGTACACCACTGCCAATATAGTTTAGCCACCAGAGCCTGACTAGACAAAATAGCTGATCTCAGCCCAAGTCCACCATCCTTCTTTGGGCGGCAGACAGTGTTCCAATTAACTAAACTCCATTTTGAATTCCTAAGATTGCCACTCCACAAAACTTGTCGAGATAGAGCATCATATTCCCTGCGAAAATACATCATGGCAACCTAGATCATACTGTGATAAATGGGCAACGCTTGAATCACGAATTGCAAAAGAGTCACCCTCCCTACAGTCATGAGCCACCGATGGGTCCAATGATTAACCCTCTACCTCAGTTTATCCAGAACATTCTGCCAAAAAAGTCTAGGCTACCTACCAACCACAATGGGAATCCCCAAGTAAATCACTGAAAGAGACTGCACCTGAAAACAAAGGATAGCTACAATCCTTTGCTGGATAGGCTCTGGAGTATTAAAGAAAAAGATGGAAGATTTGTGCTCATTGATTTTCTAACTAGAAGCCATTAAATAGTCATCCAAGGTGTTCTAAAAAGCTTGTGCCTCCCTAATCTGGGCCTTACCAGCCAGGATGGTGTCATCCACAAATTGGAGATGAGTTAGCTTAGCTAACCCATTTCCCCACTGCCATCCCTGAATCACATTTTGTGAAGCACAAAGCTTGATAAAGTGGCCCAGCCCCTTAGCAAGAATAATAAACAAATATGGAGAGATCGGATCACCCTGTCGGAGACCTCTAGAGGCCCCAAGGTGCCTAGAAGGCTCCCCATTAATGAGGATTGAGTAAGAGGGTGTAGTAACATAGCTAAGCACCCATTTTATCCAATCATGCCCAAAGCCAAAAGCCAGAAGAATTTTCCACAAAAATCTCCAATCAACCCTGTCGTAAGCCTTAGCCAAGTCAAGCTTTATAAACATAGCCCTCTCTTGGGAGGTAAACATAGAGTGGATTGCTTCCGAAGCAATCACCACTCCATCCAGGATTTTCCTCCCTGCTACGAAGCCCCCTTGTTCCTCAAAAATGATCCTGAGGAGCCAAGCTTTAAGCTATTCTACAATGAGCTTAGTGATAATTTTGTAAACCATATTGTAGAGTGCAATGGGCCTAAACTGGTCCATCTGATTAACCTATTTCTCTTTTGGGATCATCACTAGGAAAGTAGCATTAAAAGCTCTGAGCATTTCTTTGTTGAGGAAAGACTCTTGCACAACCTCCACTAAGTCCTGGCTAATAATGCTCCAAAATTCCTGAAAAAATTTGGCTGGAAAACCATCCAGGCTTGGTGCTTTACCTCTACACATGATAAACACCACTCGCTCAACTTCCTCCTTATCAATCAGTCTCATTAGCGCTTCATTCATATCTAGCATAATGAGAGGGGGTATGCAACCAAAGAGCTCACTCTCCTCTGGTTAAACAGCAAGTGGAGCGCCAGAAAGGAGCACAGTGTAAAATCTTACAGCTTCCACAGAAATATCAGAAGGGGCAGTAACACGGGTTCCATCCTCCATCACCAAAGAAGATATAATGTTCTTATTTTGCCTCACCTGGACTGACTTGTGAAAAAAAGCTGTGTTTCTGTCACCCTCCTGAAGCCAGTCAATACGAGCCTTTTGTTTCCAAAAGATCTCTTCTCAGAGTTCCCATTCTGACAGGTCATTCAAAGCTAGAAATTCAGCCTTATGAAGATCATCCATCAAACCAAAATCAAGAATTTGTCTGGTGACAATGTTCAGCCGCTCTTGCACCTTCTTTTTCATAACATGAAGATTCCCAAAATTATTTCTATTCCAATCCTGCAACTTTCACTTCACATACTGAAGCTTCTTGGCAAAGGTGAACATGGTAGTGCCATAAGCAGGTCCTCCCTACCTCCACCAGCTGGTCATGTGGCTTTGGAGAGAAGAATCTCGAAGCCACATTAGCTAAAACTTGAAGGGAGGTTTCTTGGGCCCGAGGATAAAACTAGTAGTCAACTTGATAGGCCAATGATCAGACCCAAGCCAATCCAAGATTTTGGAAGCCAGAGAGAAAGCACTAGAAAGCCAAAAACAAGACACTAAGAATCTATTTAAGCGCTCAGAAATAGCATCCTTACCTGATCTTCTATTGTTCCAGGTGAAGAGCCCATTGTTGGGTTTGATGTCCATTAGGCGCAACCTATCCATATTATATCTAAGAAGCTCAGAGGAAGGCTCTAAATGTGCTAGCCCTCCCCTTTTCTCCTCCAAGCTAAGTATATCATTAAAATCTCCATCCATGATCCAAGGAAAATAGGGAAAATAGCTCCGAACATACCGTACATGTTCCCAGAGCTTTTGTTGCCCATAGTTATCCCTAGGAGCATAGACATTAGTGACAAGGATCAGATCCCCACATTTAAGAGTGGTAGAAACCATAGAAGCACTAAGGAGCTAGCCATCCACTGGAGAGGGGTGACCTTCCTCAGATCCCAACAGATTGCTACACCCCCTACACTACCCATAGCGTCCACACACTGACATTGCCCCCTAGCCTAAAAATTTGGCATATAATTGAACATATCATCAACAGGGAGCTTGGTCTCTTGAAGACAAAGGATATCCGGAGATTGCTCCCTAACTAACTTCTGCATAGCTATTTGTTTGGAGGAGCTATGAAATCCCCATACATTCCATGATAGAACTATCATTGGATGGATTGGGTGAAGTGTTCATCCAGGGTCTTCACCGCCTCTGATTTGACCAATAAGTCCCCTGTACATTGGATTTTCTCCTAATCTTTTTTTCACCTTGATTTAGTCGGGGTGGTGAAAGAGACTTTTTTGAGTGGTCTCTGCAATACACCCAACGCTGGCAATGACCCCTTACCTTTCCAAGAGGTATCCGTGTCTTTCACCAAGTCTGCCCAACTGGTATCCTTAGTCTGCTGCTCTGATAAGACAACCAATGTGCCCTCTTCTGGCATTGTCTCAAGCTCTCTAGTCATCTGAATCACCATGTCTTGGGGCTTGATGGGGAAGGAGCACTTTTCTCCACCCTTTGAGGGGCCATCCAGCTCCTTCGGTGGAATGCCATCCTCAATTGCCATGCTATCCAAGGTATCAAAATGGTTAAATCCCACCTCAGGGGGTCTGTCTTGGTTCCTGCGCTTTTGCCCATGGCCCTTCACACAGTGTCAAACTTGGGTGAAACCTTCAGAATCAAGTCCACTGAAATCAGGCTGACCATGAGACGAGTTTACTACATTCGAGCGGGATTGACCTTTTGATGCATTATCCAAAATGGGCTTTGAAGAGCCCATTTGGGCCAGATGGCCTGGCACCGTACTTCTATTAGACTCCATTCTAGTGGCACGCATAGCCTGGGGGCATTGGCGATGCAAGTGGCCATAAACATGACAAATTCTAAAATGAAAAGGTATGGCTTCATAATCAATTTGTTGAACCCAGGAAGAGCCTCCCAGGTAGATTTCCATAGCATCCAGAAGGGGGTTATTCAAATCCATTTCAACACAAATTTGGGCAAAGGAGATGAGTTTTTTGTCCAAAGATTGGTGTGCTATAGCAATTGGTGCTCCCAAAAGTGCAGCTATTTGATGGAGGATATCTTCTCTCCAAAATTTTAGGGGGAGTCTCAGAAGGTGGACCCACACAGGCACACGTGTAGGGAGGTCCTCTACAGAATTGAAACCTGCACACCAGGGTTTGATAAAAAACCCAATTCTATCATAAAAATAAGGTCCTCCTTCAAAAATTTGATTCCTATCCAAAACAGAGGAGAAATTTACCAAGAAATAACTGTTTCCAGCCAACATTATATCCATTTCTCCATCTACCTGCCAGGTACAGCGTAGCCAAGTTTCCAGGGCCACCTGAGATATCTGAATCCCCATAAATTTGCATATCAGGGTGTGAGCAGACATATATTCAACATCTTCCTTGACAAAGTCGACTGGAATCACCAGAATGGTTCTATCTTGGGACCTAGGAAAGCAACCATTGATCTTAGAGATCCTAGGCCGATCATTGGCAAAAAACAGAGCCTTTCCTCTGAGAATCTCCTCCTAAAAAGCCCACGCACCTCCAGAACCCTTGCCTGGACCAACACTCTCCTTACCTCCACTCACAACCATCCTTCTATTGAGGATTGTCTATGATTATGTTTATTATTCTATAATAAATTAGTTGATTATTAGATTCATTTAATTATATTTGATGGACTAATTTTACGTATTTGATATTTCTGTACTTAACATATTTTATATCTACTAATAAGAAATATTATAATTGAATCTATTTTATTTTTATATTATTATATAATTAACCAAATCTTCAATCTTTGACATTAAATAAGCAATGGATGGATTCCACTATAGCTTAATTAATGCCATCAATGCAAGATGAGGTGTAATCTGATCAAGTGGTATGCATGAAATTTATTGATCCTAGAGACAATTAACTATTTAAAATCTTTGATCAAAGTAATGTTTATAGTTAAACATTGTCATTTTATGTGTTTGATATAGTTTATATGTTTGTACGATATTACATTAGAATGGATTTATTTATGGTATAAAACATGTATTAGTTATCTTATAACACACAGGTTCTAGTTTGTCATTCTAGATTCCCATACCATCATTATCTACCCATCCATGAAGGGAGGACAATTCCCTTATTGAGAGATAGTGCAGGGAATCAATGGTCCATGGTTGGTGTGGAAAAGCACTCAGATGATGTTCTCCTTCCCCGTAGTAGTACTACACTAGAGATTACACTTGAGATTACAAATAGATACTTGAGATCATGGAGACTCATACTTTATGGAACTTTGTATCATTATATTATTATTATTGAGACATTATTATTATTGAATTTATACTATTTAGTCATTTGCATATCTACAACAATGGTTGTAATTTTGTATTAACCATGGATAAAATTATATTATTACTTTAATAATATAAATATAGATTTTATTATTTATTCAACATTGCTAATGTTTTGTTAAATCATTATATTTGTGATCATTAACTAAATAGATTATCTATAAACCTAGTGGGGTTAACTAAAATAATACATATAGTTAAAGATAACATAGTTAGATTTATCATGGTAAAATATGTTAGATGAATATGTGTAATTTATTTTTAAAAAATACTCTATTTTGGTAAAAACCTAGTGGGGTTGTTACATTGTGGTATCAGAGCCAAGTTCAAACTCTATGACTTAATGTGTCTGCTAACATAAAATTATTTGCCTATTTAGCAGGAAGAATAATGGTGCATGCTAGACCAAAGGGTGAGGGTACTTCAAATCCTCCTGTTGATCCAAATCAATTCACCACTAATCAAGCTACAAAGTTGGATCAAATCCTTATAACGATGCAAGAGACTAGGGACCAAATCAGGGACCTAGAATAGGAAGTACATGGGCATGAAGAGGATAATACTCAAGAGGAACTTAAAAAGCATCTTATTGAGTAGGAACATCCTCAAGAGTAGAGGCATGAGGAAGTACCACAAGATGTGAGAGCTTGAGTAACTTCAGAGTTGGCACGTCAGATGAAAAAGGTAAATCCACCCAAGTTCGATAGAATTCTATTAGGAAATGGAGTTGAAGTGTGGATGATACAGATGGATAAATATTTTGAGATTCAAAATTAATCTAAAGCTACCAAAGTATTCTTGGGATAATATTAGCTTGTTGGTGAAGCAACAACTTAGTGAGAAAACAAGAAGCTTGAGATGAACTGCAACTCAACCACCACTACTTAGGATCAGTTTATGACATTGTTTAGGTCACAATGGATTCCATAGCTATACTTTGATTAGAAGCTTACATATTTTTAGAATCTTAAGCAAGGAGACCTATCAGTGAATGAATACTAGGAGCAAATCATGAAGCTCCTTAAGTATGTACCTCAGTATCAAATGGATGAGAGATTCATGATCAAAAAATTTATCATGGGATTAAAACCCCAAATTGGTTTTGAAGTAGATGTGCATGGGCCATCTACCATGGATTAGGTTTTTGAGAAGGTAGTCAAGAAAGAACAAAAACTAAAATCTCTTACCCAAGTCAGAGATAAGTTAAAGAAAAAGTTTGGAAGTTCTAAACCAAATTTCAAAAAAAAGAAATCAAAGCAGAGGAGTGAAGACTCCAAGAGTCAGTTCAAAAACTAAAATGCTAATTTTAGAAGTGATTCAGGGAAAAAAAAACCTAGTAATGATTTTAAGAGAGGTTTCAAGGGAAATCAATAGTCTAAAAAGAAAGGACAAATTTGAGGTTGCTTCATTTGTGGAGGTGACCATTATGATGATGAGTGTATTCAGGACAAGTCAAATAATAAGGGTTCTACTCCTCAACAAGGTACATTTTAGTAGTAGATTCATGTAGCTATTGACAATTATCAAGCTAAATATCAAGCTTCACCCATAGAACTATCAGGTATTTTTTTATCATTCAATTTCCATTTTTATTGACATGGGAGCTACATAATGTGTCATTTCTCCTAGATTGCTTAGTAAATTATCTATAAAAGCTGGAGTTATGGTAAATGCAAAGTCCAAAGTTGATAAGTGTTTAGTCAGAGCTGAGATTAGGTTGCCTAAATTCACTATAGTAGTGTATATTTATGTTGCACCACTAGAATCATATGATGTGATCCTAAGAGTCAATTGGATTGTGAATCATAAGTCTAAGGTTGACTACTATCTGAATAAGAATGAGTGTCCAGATGATTTTGGAAATTAGACACAACTTTAGGGTAAGAAAAGTGAGTTGAAGCTTAAGTAGATTTATGAAATTCTACTACAAAAAGCTTATAAGAAGGGATTTAAAGAATTTATCATTAATATAAATGAGATAGAGGATTCTAAGGAACCATCCATAGATGATTAACCTTTTCTAATGAACTTTTAGGATGTGTTTCCAGAGCAAATACTTGGATTACTAGCCAAGTGTGAGTCTGATTTCTTGATTAATAACATACCTAGATTGAAACCATAGTCTAAGGCACTATAAAAGATGACAAATATATAATTTATTGATTCAAAGGATCAAATTCAAGTGTTTTTATCAAAAGGTTTGATTTGACCAAGTATATCACCATGGGGTGCACTAGTTGTCTTTGTCAAGAAGAAGGATGGTACTATTTCCCTGTGTATTGATTATAGGATGTTGAATAAGGTGATGTCAAGAACAAATATCCATCCACACATTGATGATATATTTGATCAGATGCAAGGGGAAACACTATTTATAATATTGATTTTAGAGCATAGTATCATTAGCTAATAATCCATGGTGAGGGTATTTTGAAAATAACATTCAAAACTTGATATGGGCACTACAAGTTCACAGTGATACCTTTTGGGTTGATAAATTCTCCAAAATAATTTATGAATCTCATGAAAAGTGTGTTTAGATATTATATGGATCATTTTATATTGTTATTTCTAGATGACATCTTCATATATTACAAGGATGAGGAAGAGCATATTTAGCATCTGAAACTAGTTTTGCAGCATTTGTAAAAGCATAGGTTATATCGTAAGTTGTCTAAGTATGATTTTTTTAAAAAGAATGTGTAGTATTTGGGACATATTATCTCATTAAATGGAATTTTAGTGGATTCAGTGAAGATAAGAGCCATAATGGAATGGCCAACACCTAAGAATGTGCATGAGGTAAGGAGTTTCATGGGATTAGTAAGCTATTACTAAAAATTCATTCCAAATTTATTTAAGAAAGCTAATCTAATTACCTCTATTCAATGGAAGAATTAGAGTTTTATCTAGTCAGACAAGTATGAGATAACCTTTCAAGAGCTAAAAAGGAGGCTTATTTCATCACTAGTTCTAAGATTTCTTGATCATAATGGTCAATTTTTAGTGATTATAGATGCATCTAGGGATGGACTTGGAGGATTTTTTATGCAAGATGACTCAATTGTAGAATATGAGTCTAAGAAATTGAGGCCATATGAGGTGAATTATGCCCCTCATGATCTATAACTTGTGGAATTATGCATGCCTTGTAGGTTTGGAGGCATTATCTATTGGGAAAACTATTTGAGCACAACACTGACAACTTGGAACTCAAGTACATCTTCACCAAAAAAAACTTGAATGCTCATTAGAGATGATGATTAGAGTTTTTATCTAATTATGATCTTGTTATTAATTATATCAAAGGTAAGGAGAGTAGAGTTGATGATGCTCTATGCTATAGAAGGTACATAGTAGCCATAGTTACTATCAAGAGTATTTTTGAGATTAGGTAATCAAATTCTTTCCAAGAGATGAATTCTATGATCAGGCTAAGAAATCATTATTAGAGAATGCTTAGAATGTTAGGTATACAGGATTCAAGTTAGAGAATGATGGTATTTTAAGGTATAATGGTATGATGTATGTTATTGATAAAGAGAATATGAGGAGCATGATGTTAATAGAACTACACAATTCCCCATTTTTAAGACATCTAAATGTAACCAAGATCATGGATGAGATAAGATCACTCTATTTCTATAAAGGAATCAAGAAAGATGCAATGGATTTTGTGTCTCATTATTTGGAATGCCAGTGTGTGAAAGCTAAATATGTGCATCCAACATGATTGTTATATCCACATGATATACTAGAATCAAAGTGGTAGGTGATTAGCATCGAATTTATCCAAGGGTTATTATTATCACATAACTAGCATGATATGATCTATGTTGTAGTTGACAAACTAACTAAGATAGCCCACTTCATACTAGATAACTTGATAGATGATATACCTATGATTTCAAAGAGATTCATGAAAGAAGTGTATTGATTATATGGATTTATAGAAAATATCATTTTAGATTGAGATCTAAGAATGACTTATAGATTTTGGTTGACTTTGAATTTAGTTTTGGGTACACAGTTGAATTTCAACACTACTTATCACTTAGAAACTGATGGACAGTTAGATTGGATTAACTAGGTTTTATAAGATCTCCTTCCTATGTATTGCATGGATCATCAATACAAGTGGGAGGAGTATATTCTATTGGTTGATATTTCTTACAAAAACTCATACCAATCAATGTTGAATATGGCTTAGTTTGAGGCATTACATAAAAGGAAGTGTAGAACATAAATTAGTTGGGATAATTTAGAGGACAAGGTAGTCTTTGGACCTGAGATGCTTATGAAAATGGAAAAGCAAGTCAAAAAAATTAGGTAGAGGATGGCTGAGCCCAAAATAGATAGAAAAGTTATGTTGATTTGAAGAGAATAGCAAAGTAGTTTTTATAGGTGATAAAGTGTTTCTATGGATTAAGCCTCAGAAAAGCTCGATTAAGTTTGAGAAGTCAGCAAAAAATTCACCTAGATATGTGGGACCTTTCAAGGTTTTAGAAGTGGTTAATCCTATAACGTATAGGCTTGCATTACCACCATCTCTATCTCTTTTTAATAATGTATTTATGTGTCTTATCTTAAAAAGTATGTTGTTGATCCTTCACATGTGTTGGATTGGAATGCTTTGTAGGTTATGGATCCTAGGGTGGGCATGGTAGAACCAATTAGAATAATTTGCACTTGTAAACTTAGTTTGTGTAATAGATAAGTGTCATAGTACAAGGTCTAGTGAGATCATTATTTTGAAGATAGTGCCACTTGGGAGGACTATGATGAGTTTTACATACTATTTCTACATTTATTTACTTGACTTATTGCTGCATATTATGTTATTTTCTACTGAATAATGTTTTTAAAATCTAGAACTTATGTTTAAATAAGTGTCATCAAGATGATGACCAACTTTAGGGGGATGTTATATCCTGATTTATCTCTAAGCTCAATAACCTTTTGATCTATGGATTTTCATGGTTATTATTACTATTTGATTAAGCTTTATTTTATATGTTGATTATGTGACAGTTATATGTTGCTTAATTTACATGATTAATTATCTATGGAGTTAGATGTACTTTTATATTTTATACTTGATGATCATGTTTGTTAGTTTATATAACAATATTTTATGGATTTCACATGTTTCAAGCTAACTAGCTTCATTGTTGTGAAGTGGATGCAGGATAGATCCATCTCTTAGAGTGTGATAGAGGGAGGGCATCATAAGAAAGGGTGGTATAGATGGAGGCATTAGGGGATTATAGAGAGAAAAATTAGAAACCCATGCACACACCACAGTAGATTAACATGTTTAATATTCATTTTTGAATTAGATAGTTGTAATATGTTTTGAATTATATATATATATATATATATATATATATATATATATATGTTAATGGATGTTGATTATATTCTTGGTTGAATGAGTGAATTTGTACATGTTTTAATATTACTTATCACAGTCTAGTGTATAGTTATGTATATTTTAAACTATGCTTTATTTGGATTCATAGTTGTAGGTATAGACGGGTTAAAATATTTTGCTTGACTAAGTTGTTAAATGACTATCATACATAGATGATTGTTATTATTTATAATGATTACATATCCAAGTCAATATAGGCAATTTTATTGCTAAATGATAAAATGAAACATCATTATGTTTAACTTAGTGTTGACTAAGGTTTTAATATGATCATTATATTAAACAATGATTATGTTATTTGTATGACTAGGCGAAGTCTTAGTGTTAATCAATGAGCTTATGACTTGTTTAAAGCTTTGTATTTAGTTGCTTTATCATTGTATATTTTTAATGTTTGAAAGACTTGTTGATATAACTGAAGGTATTTTAATATATATATATGCTATATTAACCTTGTCATATATAATTTTAATATTTTATGACTTTTATAAAGTTAAATGAATGGATATTTATCGGGTTCAATGTGCATGCATATTATGAAGGATTATAATAATGATTATTTTATTTTTAATGGAGAAGGTTCAATATTATTAGGGTTTCTAATCGATATTTGAATTGAGTTAATAATCATTTAAAAAAAACTATTATGCAAGTTGGAATTGGTCTACATCAAAAAATGGTGGCAAACTCTTTGTTCTATTCAGTTACTCTTGACATGTAGAAATTTAGCCATTAGTCTATCCAGAAAGGGGAAGAAATTGGTGTGGTGAGAAAGGGTATGAAGAAGAGTAAAAAGAGAAAGGGAGAGGCCTATATGACATATGTTGGATAGCAGACAAAAGTGGATGAGGGGATTTCAAGCTAAGAAAGAAAGAAAATTCACTTCCCTGGCATATAAATCTCTTTCCAGTTGGTGATGCACTTAAAATTCCTATATGATGGTTTGACAAATTTTTTATTATGAATATACAAAAAGGGTTAGGTAATTTTAGTTAATTCAAAGTTATAAAATATGGGTTGAATGTAGGGCCCTATGGATAGTTCAACCATCCATAAAACCCTACATGCAACCCAAAAAACTTTAGTCAAATGGCTTGAGAGTTTGTGTTCTTACCTTGTTTATAGAATACCTCAAAGAAACTCTAGGTTTTTACATTTGACTTAATTTAATGAATAACCCTAGGAAATCCCTAAAGGTATAACTATTCCTTAAATTGATATTATTATTACCTTGACTTAGTAGAGTCTTGAACTTATAAACTCATGTTGAACTAGTTTGGATTTTATAAATAGTAATACATAGACATCAATTGAATCCCATATAGGGAATGATGGTAAAAACATAGAGTTTTAATTCAAAATTATTAAATATAGTTTTAAGCATTTGTATTTACTAGACAATGGATTTAATTAATCTTTTATCAAGTTATACATATTCAAATCTAGGTAGGGTTCCGATTGTGTATATATACCTAACTTAGAAATTTGGGTAATGAAGTTATTGAGTTTTTACCATTATTGACTATATAAGAAAATACACACACACACACACACACACACACACACACACACACACACACACACACACACACATATAGGGTTTATGATTTTTACACAAACATTACTACATTTATATTTTGAATTGATAAAGGGAATTTTTAGTTACAAGGAAAAATATTTGATCTTTGTTGTTTTTAAGCCTGTAGTTTGCGGTTAAAAACTTGTATTGAAATTGGGTTATGTAAAGCCTTAGATTCTATAAGACCTAAAAATTTATTTATGATAATCTAGTATATATTAATAAAGATATGATTGGCTAAGTAGAGGTTTATATGAATGTGTATTAAAATGAAGTACATTGATATATATAAGGTGTTTATTAAGTCTTAGGAAAATTATTAAAACAATGTATTCATCAATTATTAAATAAATATTGTAGCAGAGGTTATATTCATTTTGATGTGAACTGGGAATTACTAAGGATGAGTTAAATCTGGGTTGATACATATTTTATCTATCAATATAATAAAATCTATGTGACTTATTAAATGAATGAATTCAAATTGGCTTATATTGAATGGGAGTTAAGACATATAATGGATATAGGGACTGATTGATTTAATTAAGTCTTACAAAAATATAAGAATGGAAACAATTACAATTAGTTGAGTGAACAAACAATTGTATATTTTTATTAGTTATTGTAATTCATTTAATTTTGAGTATGTGATTAGAATTACTATGGATTGGAATTTTTGGTATATTAAAGGATTGTGACAAATTATGGTAGTTTGAATGTGTACTGATAGTATACAAGATACTCTAAGATCATGGATAGAGGATTATCTACATAGAGTATAACATATACATTCTTAGATTAATGACTATATATAAATTTATATATATACCTGAGATTTCAAAATTTACACATATATACATATGATTTTTTGACAGTGTTATAAATCTAAGAATGGATATACCATATATATGTGTACACAACTTCTTGTATGCTTGTGAACATATTTATATAACAGGGTAATATGGGTGGTTTGTTATGTATTTAATTTTTAGTTGAAACATTAAAAATAAGGTATTAAAAATATTTACATACAGATCATATTAAGTTCTTATATGACTAGCTTATTATTATGTTGTGGAATATGAACAAAGAAATAAGTTGTGTTTAATGTTATGTTACATAGATGAAATAACATTTTGAGTTACATATTGATATTGGGTAACTTGTAGTATAAATATGATTCTTACCCAAATTGTATGTTTCTATTGAGGACTGTATATGATTATATAATAAATTAGATGATTATTAGATTCATTACATTACAGTTGATGGACTAAATATATGTATTTGATATTTCCATACTTAGCATATTTTATCTATGCCAATAGAGAATATTATGATTGAATATATTTTATTTTTATATTATTATATAAATAAATTCTTGCATTTATCACAATAAATAAGTAGTGAATAGATTCCACTAGCTTAATTAACACCATCAATGCAAGATGAATTGTAATCTGATCAAGTGGTATGTATGAAATTGACTGATCCTAAAGATCATTAACTATTTACAAACTTTGGATAAAGTAATTTTTATAGTAAAACATTATCATTTCATTTTTTAATATAGTTTACATATTTGTATGATATCATGTTAAAATAGATTTATTTATGGTATACATCATGTATTAGCTATATTAGAACATATGGGTTCTAGTTTATCACTCTGTATTCCTGCACCATAATTATCTATCCAACCATGAAGGGAGGGCCATTCCCTTGTTGGTAAATAGTGTGAGGGATTGATGGTACATAGTTGGTGTGGAAAATTACTCAGATGATGCTCTCCCTCCTCACAATAGTACTACACTTGAGATTACAAGTAGATATTTAAGATCATGGAGACTCATGCTTCATGGAGATTTGTATCATTGTATTATTATTATTGATACATTAATATTGATAAAAATATTCTATTTATTCATTTTTATATCTACAACAATGGCTATAATGTTGTATCAGTTGTGGTTGAAATTGTATTATTGATTTAATGACATAAATGTAGATTTTATTATTTATTCAACATTGCCTATGTTTTGTTCTATCATTATACTGGTGATCATTAGCTAAATGGATTAGCTATAAACCTTATGGGGTTAACTAAAATAGTACATTTAGTAAAATATCACATAGTTAGATTTATTATGGTGAAATCTGTTAGATGAATATGTGTACTTAATTTAAAAAAATAAATTACTCTATTCTGATAAAATCTAGTGGGGTTGTTATAGTTATAGTAAAAACTAAAAAAAATATTTATATCTTTACACAACATGATCCTCATTGGAATCAAACATTATCTCTTTAGTAACATGATTCCTTTCTTCATCCTCAAAAACCAAGGCTACAAGAGATTCATATAGATATGCATCTTTGAAATTTGTGGTGTCAATATCAAGCTGAAGACAAATAACATATTTATTTGGCCTTTTGTAACTTCATCAACAATGAGAGATTTAATAAGTTCCCAAATCTAATCCAACCTCATCCCCTAGTGCACACCAATATTCTCAATGTCCTCATGAGATGAAAGAGTGTTACTTATAAAAAATAAAATAGTTTGGACCCTAATTACTTTAGCCACCTTCAATGAATTAAGCCTTGGTGTGGATTGACTAGGATCATTCATGGTCTGTAAAATGTATCCAATAGAAGAGAATTATCCCAATCTAGCAACTAATTATGTATGGAAAATACTTATATCCATCCAATTAAATAATTTCCCATCGTTGTGTTTAACCATTTTTGGAATTAAGGGTAGGGGGAATCACCTAATTAGATTGAAACAATTTTTTCTAAAATTAGACCAATTAAATGAATTTAGATTTAGGATATTCTGATAGATATGATGAATCTAAGAATATGATAAATATAAAAAATTATAATGTTAAACAATATTTTGAATGTTATAATATGAAGGAAAAATAATACATAGATTATTTAATGATGCATATGTAGATTTGATAGGTACATGTACAGAATAAGTTAGACTGATGATTTGTTTTGATTCATCAAATTCTATAAAATTTCCCTTTATCATCATAGATACTATCATCGATGCTTATGTCATGGTTTGGATGATTCTATTTGAATTAAGAAATAGACTCTTTTCTAGAACATCCACCTATGCCTATTAGGGTTCATTATTTACTTGCATATTGTCAATTCAGATCTTGCACACAAGTTCCTAGCATCAATCTTTAGCTCAAAAACCTAGGTCATCCATGTTAGCATGTCACCTTGAAAAATAGGAGTTAGTATGATCAAGTGAATTTTAACTATCCTCAAAGACCCCTCTTTCAATAATTTATTCTTACATAGCCATATAATCTAAAGATGGCCTCATAGCAATGTATTTATCCTCCTTATGTGGGCTTGTGTGTGAACAATTGTGTAGTATGTTATATACAAGTGTGTTTAGTGATCTAGCTTATCACTTGAAAAATAATGCTCATAGGCTTATATTTGAATTTTTTAAACCTATAAGAATATTTCATCCATGATTAATTTATAAATAAGTAAGAATGTGGAAGTATAGCTCAGTTATGCAAATAATTTTTAGTAGTGTAGTGTGAGCTTGAGAGGTGCCTACTAGATATTTATTAGATCATAATGAATGAATTTTGATTTATATTTATAAAAAATATATTGAAAAAATATCATATAAGGGTTAAATAATAAAAATAGGATGATCCATGAATGTTGATATATTTTCAATTTGATTGTTTGGAAGGCAAAGACACTAGCATCATATTTGGGACACTAACGTCTATGTTAGTGTCATAATCTAAATGCTAGTGTCCTATAGGATAAAAAGATATTGAGGATATTTAATTAGTTGTGCAATATGTAAATTAGGTTTTATGTAGAGTTTAGGAATAAGTGATTTGAGTCATAACAATGTTAGGTTCAAACTATAGGATAAGCAATTTGACACAACAAGATGGAAATCATGAGCCTTTCAGAAACAAGAAGATAATCAATTGAAAGGTTGAGCTATGACTCGTATTTTTCAAGTGTACAAGACTAGTATATCATATAAAATCAAATTTTAGTATCTATAATTCCCCCTATTTTAATCTAGTAATGTATAAGTATGAAATTACTAGGTTAAATGAAATAAATATGTACCTTAGTTTATACAACATACTTGATTTTGCTTGAAACCTATTTTAATTTATTATTTGTGTATTATTTAGAACCAAGATCTTGTTAATATATAATTAGTGCATATAATCTAAAAATTAAATAAACTAAATTCTTGAAAGTATAGAGATAAAATATTGAATACACCTATGTGGTGATGCAACCATGTTTCCCCTTAGTACTTTGCTCTGGTGATGATGCTTCCTTGATAAAGCATTGGATAGAGAGAGAGAGAGGTTCAAAACTAAAACTTGAATATGTGAAAAGGGAATTAAAGGGTGATCATTCCCCCAATCTGGTGTAATGGTGAGCTTTTCCAAGTCCATTGAGAGCATTGAATCTCATTTCCACAACTCAAATATATACATAATATAACCAATGTAGCCAAGGTCAAGTGGTGTAATCATCTGAACCTAGAAATGAGAGTGGTGCCAAGGCTATATAGGGTGTTGAATCTAGACCACACTACTCAAAGGATCCAACTTTTGAAGATAGATAAATATTCAATCGATGCATCTTGGAAAAGTTGGTACATCAATGTATGGTGAGAAAAGAATTAACCTTGTTAATTCCCCCTCATAAAATCTATTGTAAATGGTGTATAATATGTATATGTATCTATGGTTTGGTATATTTACATGGCTCTTGCACCTCTAATGTATCTTAAGATGAATTATCTATCAAAATGTAACCTTTACTCTATAGACTGTATATAATATCTATCTCAAACATTATCCTAAATATGTGAAAATCGATGCCAAGTGCATAAGATTTTGTCCCAAGTGTATATCTAAATCATGTAAACTATATAAAATTATACCATTTTTTCCAATTGTGTGTGTGGATTCATGTCTCTATGACATCCCCCCCACTACCCCATTTTGAGGTGATGGGAATGCAATTTGGTAGTCACCTTATCTCAAAAGGATAAGATAGACATGTCATATTTGTATCAATCATGCAATAAAAAATCATATGGTGGTATCATGTTTAAGTAGATGTATCAATTAATATCACAATATCTAATCACAATATGCCCTAAGATTCATGATATGGATAATAACAATGTCTATAAGTATTAAACACAAGCTTACCAAATAATCAATCACACACATAATAGCCCTTAATGTCACACAAAATGGGTTGAAGGAGACCAAAAACTGAGGGGCACATTGAAATTCCACATACTCAATGGGAGGAAATGTTAAAATGTATGCACACCAAAAAAACAACACTCAGTGACACTATGTCCAATAAACAAGAAACATGTTTAAATATTCCATGGTCAAAATAAGGTAGATTTAACAATAAGTACAATCAATTAAGCCATGTGTAAATATTAATAAGTGAAAATAGGCAATCAATATAAGCAAAATATCTTGTATCATAACATATCAACCACACTAGGTAATAAAGAAGCATGAGTATAGACATGTGTAAGCTTTAATATATAAGCTCAACATGATAATTTAAGGTGATCATAGAAAAATGTAACCTATATCAATCATGATCCATGTGGTAGATTCCCCTGACATAATGTGTCATATGAGTGGAGGAAAGGTCCAACATCTATATCATGTATATAGTGTATACATGTATCACACTCAAGTACCTATGAAACATATGTGTGTATAGAAATAAATAATATGATATATACTAACATAAAGTAAACAACACATATGCAAGAGTTAGTAAACATATAATTGTTGAATATTTTTATATTTTTTGCTTAATTTAAATGTTTTTATATTTTCTTGATTATTTGGATTTTTTTGAATTTATTTATATTTGAATTTTAGGGAATAGAGGTCTAGTCTCTGATCCCATATAAGAAATGCTCATATGGTGCTCTAGACCCAATATATGGTACAAAAAATGGTCATACTACCAAGGATCATGTATATCTGTCAAATACATAACTATAGAGTTAGTGATACTCTTATTATGCCTCATAGGACTCTATGGTCAAAAGTGATGATATTTGCATTATTTTTGAGATTGTACATAATATCCAAAAAATAAGTTGGTTGTATGTCACATGGTATTAGGTGTTGTGCAATTCTTCATATAATATATCCTTATAAAGTTGACTATTTCAAAAGCTCAAGGATTGAGATATTATTATGTGTTTTACTTAATTGTTCAACAATATCATATCTCTTAGATTTTATTACTAACTTAGGATTAGGAGGAACTTGTTGTATATGAACATGTGGTTGAATAGGCTAGACACCATTTCCTTTTCATGCAATGATAATGTGGAATATAAAATCCAAGATAATATGTGGGTAAATAATAGGAATGGGATGGTAGTTGTCACTTGAATAGGATATAGTGGCTAAAAGGTTGGGAGTACACATGTTGGCACTTATTGAAGTTAGACAAGGCTTCAATATTATTACAATAAGAGTTATAAAGAGATTATATTTTTGTCTAGTGTTTAAGTACTCTCTTTATTTTTACCAATTGTTGACTCTATTTGACTGTATCATTGATTGATTTAACAATGTATGAGAGATAATAAGAAATTACTACTATCATATATTGTGAAATGAAATGACTACTAGGTGTGTCCATATTAAACATGATTGATTCCTTTATAATTAATGCAAGTATGATTTTAAGATTTTAAGAATTCAAAAATTGTAAAATCTAAAATGTTTAACCATTTTTGGAATTAAAGGTAAAGGGGATTGCCTAATCAAATTGAAATAAGATATTATAAAATTAGGCCAATTAAATGAATTCAATTATATGTTATTGAGATAAATATGTTGAATATGAGAGTATGCTAAATATAGAAAAGTATAATACCACATAATATTATGAAATTTAGAATACGAAGGAAAAAAAATACTTAGCTTATTAAATGATGTGCAAGCAGATTTGATAAGTAAAAGTTTAGAATAAGGCAAATTGATAATTTTATTCAATTCATTAAATTTTTAAATAAATCCCTTTGCCAACCCAGACACTACTATCAATATCTAGACATTATTGTCAATGATTTTATCCTAGTTTTGATTCTTTTGTCTAACTCAAGATACAAACTCTTTTCTAGAACAACCACCTATGCCTATTAGGGTTAAATTTTAACTTACATATTGTCATTTCAGATCATGTATAGAAGTTCTCAAAATCAGTCTTTTGATCAAAATTGTAGGTCCTCCAACTTGTCATGTCACCTTGTAAAATAGGGGTTATTGGGCTCAAGTAAATTCAAGATGACCTCAAAGACCTCTCTATTAATATACACTTACTACATATACATATACTCAAAATGGGGCCTTAGACCAATGTAGTTATCCCCCTTATGTGGGCTTGTGTGTGAAAAATTGTGCAATATAATATATGGAAGTGCATGTAGTGATCTAGCTCATAACTTGAAAAATAGTGTTCATGGGTTGATCTTTGAATGCTTTAGACATGTAAGAAGAGTAATCCTATGACTGTTATATAAATAGGGAATAATGGGTTAGTATATCTCAGTTGTGCAAATCATTTTTAGTAGTGTAGTATGAGCTTGAGAGGGGTCTATTAGATAATGCTTCTATCATAATGAATGAATTTTGATTTATATTTATAATAATTTTTTAAAAATAATCTCATAGTAGGGATAAATAATATGAATAGTCTAATCCATGAATTTCAATATAATTTGACCACTTAGAAGGTAGGGACACTAGTGTCAATGCTAGTGTCCTAATATAGATGCTAATGTCTTGTAGGGTAAAAATTTATTAAGGACATGTAACTATCTATACAAGATGGAAATCATGTTTTATGTATAGTTTAGGATACAGGTGACCTATGTCATCATAATGTTAGGGCTATAATATAGTATAAGAAATTTGGCACATTAAGATGGTGAACATGAGCCTTTTAACAATGAGAATGTCATGAATTAAAGACTTGAGACATGATTGGTATTTATCAAGTGTATAATACTAATCTATCATATTAAATCAGATTTTAGTATCTACATTAAACCCCACCCCTAATGTCCTAATATGGATGATATTATCTTACAAGGTAAAAATACGATGAGGATCTATAACTATTTGTGTAATATGGAAATCATGTTTTTGCATATTGTAGGATACATGTGATTTGGGTCATATAATGCTAGGTTTAGAATGCATGATAATAAATTTGGCACATTTAGATGGAAAACACAAGCCTTTTGACATAGAGAATGTCATAAATTAAATGGTTGATCCATGATTTGTATTTATCAAGTATACAATACTCGTATGTCATATCAAATTAGATTTTAGTATCTACATTAATACCCCCCATTATCCCTCCTCTTAATATATTAATCCATAAAGATGAAATTACTAAGTTAAAGGAATTAAATGTGTACCTTACTGTGTATAAGAAACCTCATTTTTATTTGAGCCGCATTTGAGTTTGTAATCTGTGTATTACTTGCAACCAAGAGCATGTTACAGTGTAATTAGTGCATATAATCTAAAAATGAATAATTTAAGTGATTGAAAGTAAAGAGAGAAAGGAAATAATTCACATGTGTGTCAATGAAACCATGTTTTCCCTTGGTACTTTACTCTGGTGATGATGCTTCCTTGCTGAAGCATTAGAGAAAGAGAAAGGTTCACAAATGAATCTTGGAGATGTGAAGAGGGAATTGGATGGTGATAGGGTTGAGAAAGAAGAGTCAAAGGTTGGTTTCACTAAATGTTTAACCATTTTTGGAATTAAGGGTAGGAGGAATGTCTTAATCAAATTGGAATAATCTATTAAAAAATATTATCAATTAAATGAATTCAAATTTATGATATTCTGATAAATATGTGAATATGCTAAATATAAAAAATTATAGTGCTAAACAATATTTTAAAAGTTATAATATGAAGGATAAATAATACTTAGCTTATTAAATGATGAACATGTATATCTAAAAGTACATGTGTATAATAAATCAAATTGGTGATTCATTTTAATTCATCAAATTATATAAATTTTCCTATATTAGATCAAAAACTATCATAGAGATTTAGACACTACCATCAACACTTATAGCCTAGTTTTGACCCTTTTTTATAGCTCCACATATAAACTCTTTTATATAAAAACCATTTGTGCATATTACTTTTCACTATTACCTTATAGATTGTTATTTCAGATCATGCACATAGGTCCCTAGAATTAATATTTTTATCAAAACCCTAGGTCCTCAAACTTGGCATGTGAAATTAAAAAATAGGAGTTAATGGGATCAATTGAAGTTGAGCTGACATAAAATACTCCTATATAAATGAACACTACCTACATAGCCATATACTCTGAAGAGGTACTTAAACCAATGTAGTTTTACCATTATGTGGGCTTGTGTGTGAATTATTATGTAATATGTTAAATGCAAGTGCATGTAGAAATATATCTTGTAACTTGATATATACTATTCATGGGATTATATTTGAATGCTTAAGACATTTAAGAAGATTGATCCTATAAATAATTTGGAAATAGGGAAGAATGGGGTAGTATAATTCAATTATGAAAATGATTTTTAGTAGTGTAGTATGATCTTGAGAGGTCAATTCTAGATATTTTTTGGATCATAATTAATTTATTTTTATTTATTCCACATAGGTAGGTTAAATAATATGAATAGACCAAACTGTGAATGTTGAGAGTTTTTCAATTCGATTGTTTAGAAGGCAGGGACACTAACATTAATGCTAGTGTCTTATATGGTAAAAATCTACTTAGGATCTATAAATGTATATGTAAGAAATTAGGTCTTATGCAGACTATAGGATATAGGTGATCTAGCTCATCAAAATGTTAGGTTCATACTATGGGATAATCAATTTGGCATAGTGAGATGGAAAACACAAGCCTTTCAGTAATGGGAAGGTCATAAACTGAAGGGTTGAGACATGATTGGTATTTTTCAAGTATACAAGACTAGTATATTATACAAAATCATATTTTAGCTTCTACACCTTGATGCTTTCAACTAATACCTTCTACTATAATTTTATCACCTCCAATGCTGAAATCATTGTACCCTTATCAATGAATTAATAAGTTACCTTAGCTATAGATCATAAACATATCTTAAAAAATAATTATGAACATACTTTAAGGAATATAATTTAATCATGGTGTTATTAATCTTTATAGTTGTGTTTATAGTAGTCTCTTTAACTTTGGTTTGTCTTTTCCTACTGGAGGGACCAACCATGTCATCACTTTATGCCAAGTTGGTGTAGCTGGAAAAATAAAGATTATGCCAACCACTGAACAACATTTTTATCCTATGGTAGTATAAACAAGGCAAGAACTTTTTTATTTTGACTAAAGAGGAAAACATTGTCTAAAAAACATTCAAGATGGTAAACTATTTTGAATTGAAATATCATAACACTCTTTATAAATCATTTTTGGGAGGAAGATGGAGTTATATAATCAATAATGAGAATCATTTTATCGACCTAAGAATATAAAATGACCCATATGATTCCATATCAAACTAAAAAATGCATTATAATCTATGAATTATTGATCCTTAATCCACTTAGAACTTTCAAAGATTTATATTTCAAAGACAAAGGATTTGAATGAAATAGTTTTTCCATTACAGAAGAAGATTTCAAACATTTATATGCTAAAAAAACCCCCCAAAAAACTTATAGACCAAGTAGATTTTAGATGCAGATAATGTAAAGGAATAAAAATAGATTAGAGAAATACAAGTAAAGAAATGGCATACCTATTAGGGGTATCGATGCTCTCCACATCATCCATGGTTTATCAAAAATAATAATGATGTGGGGAATTATGAGACTTTATACCCCTCACACGTGCCTTAAAATCATTTTAAAATATATCTACCATTAATTAAAACTTGTAAGTGCCTTCAAACCAATGACATTTCATGATATGATAATTAATGGTAGAAGTGACTTGGATGTCATTGGCTAATTGAGATTTAACCTTATTACATATGAGTTTGGAGTTCACCAATTTCAAACTATGATTCATGAAAATTTAGACCAACACCTAAATTGGTGAAAAGATATACAACTTGGTTTCATTCTCACCTTATGTGGATGATATTTTAGACAAAAAAGCTAGTAAGAAGAGTTTTATAGTCTTCAATAATAACAATAAGCTACCAATTTCTAATGTGATATTTTATCAAAGCATCTAAAATTATTATCGAGTCTCCTCATTATCAATATTGGTCCAATTTTTTTCTAGTGAAAATTTTAAACCTCTCTAAAGAAAATTAACCGTATAATTTTTTTTGGTGAATTTTATAATTGTTTCACTAAATTCAAGTAGTGGGGAACCTTTTTAATTCATAAAAATGCCTCTATCTCCTACCCACCCATGGTTACCTTGTATAACACCATTGAAATTGAGCTTAATATTCAAAACTTGTGGAGGTCTACAATTATTCTTAGAGCCTACCTTAATATTTATACCAACCTTTTATTAGCGACTTATAGAGGATGGTATTCGAATGAAGAAGAATTTTAAAATCTTTATGAGAAATCCTACCATATTTTGGAGGCTAGATGAGGATTAGTTCCTTGATAGAGCTTAGAATGGTAAATAATATTATGTTTACATTTTTGTCCTCCACTTTAAATATACTCCTATTTATTTCAATCCAAATGCTCCAAAAATTTATTGTAGGAATAGAGTTACAAATTTATAAAAATTGAGGTTGTTTAAGAGTTGAATACCAAACATCTATCAAACCATTGATATTCTATGGAAAAACATAGGAAATGTCGAGTCTTTGAATCAAATAACTCCAAACTTGATGTGGGAAGTGATAATAGTAGGAGATGATTTGTGTTTTATTCATGTCATTTAGGAAATACACCAAGAAGGGCCCAAAAATCCTCTTTTTCTCAAGTTTATTTGAGTGAGAATCTTATCCCAAAAAAAATTCCAAAGCAAAGATTTTGTCTTAGGGAGATCATACTTATACCAAACCTTTTTTGAAATAAAAGGATCTTGATCATGTATATCCATGATAAAAAAAATTGTATAACCATCCTTATATAGACACTATTTTATGGATTATATAACACCTCAATATAGTATACTTGGAAAACTCAGACCTTAGTTGTTCATCTCAATTCTGGACCTTTACCACTTTTTGAAGTCTCACATATGTTCTATATTGTGCCCCTTGGCCTATTTCTTGGTCAGACTAATATTATGTTGATGACCTAAAAATTTCATCTTACCCAAAATGCTTAAAACCTACTTATCTTCCACCTCTACAAGTTTTGATTCTGTACCTACTTTCATGTTCTTTGGACACTAGCATCTCAAATAGATACCTATGTCGATGCAGGTGTCCTGCTATGATGTACGTGTCAAGTGACCTAAAGTCATCTAATTTACAAATTACAAATGAAATGTATCCTAATGGTCAACCTAAGTGCTATAATTTGAGTTACTTCTCCAAATGGATTGATATAAATATAAGATCAACCCTCATTCATACCTCACTTGGAAACTTCTTACCTACTCACCAAACAACTTACAAAAGGCATTCAATCAAGCACTCAAATGAGCAAAGCTTCCCTATTTTCTCTTATTTTCATATCAGTCATAGGGACAACACATACATAAGTCTAAAATACTGGAGGATCAACCCAAGATCCCAATTTAACAAGTTACAATCTAGGTCACTATTTTACTTGATTTTCACATATTAAATGATTCATACACAACCCAAAAGGTAGGGGAAAACTACATCATTCTAGGGCCCTTTTCAAAGTACTAGATATGTAGGCAATGCTCATTGATAGAGGGGTATTTAAGTTTAGCTTAACATCACTTGTCCACTAATCCATTTTTCCCTAAGGTCACTATGAAGATAAATAACAAGGGTTTTACAATTTCATGAAGAGTGACAATCCATGACCCATATCTAAATTCACCATAGTGAAGGTGAAAACAAACCCAAAAGTATCTAGGTGGTCACATCCTTTTCCAATAGGTATTCCGTATAATTACTTGTGTCAAGTTCATAAAGTACCATCAACAAAACTATCCTAAGTTGACATTAGTGTACAGGGTTGTAGAATCACTCAATCTAAAATAAGATGACTGTTCTAAAATCATCTTATAGTCTGCTTCCTACCTATTCTAGATCCAAAACTATGTTAGTATCATAACTAGATAAGTACATTATTTCTTTGTCATTTCCATATCTAGCATAGTTGTACTTACTATTTTTATCCTATTTTAGTTTAATGAATTCAACATATGTTTATATCTAAGTTTAGCATCTAATTGGCTTGCTTTAGAGATAGTTTATCATCCTTGTGCCCTAGGCTATCTCTACCCCTTTAACCCTAGATAACTCTATTCTAGATATTACTTTAGAATTAAACATTTGGTGAACCTAATTTATATGAATACAAATATTTATAATTCTTAATGTTTTCATTTAGATAGGGTTTTAGATTGTTGTACTTTTTCATTTCCTACTTATATTATTTTGCATGCAACCTAGCCATAGCCCTAGATTGGGAGGTGTGCCTATTGAACACATTGATCTTCCTCTCCCACCACCTATGATGTCTAAAACTAATGAGGCATCTAATCCTTTGGATTATGATGATACCAATGTTGATAATGAAAAACATATTGATGAGGTATCATATAATAAGATTCTGATAATGAAAACCATGAGTTTAATGAAATCAATGAACATTAAAAAATAGACCATGAGCAAGTGCATTCAATTACATTTTTTTGTGAGTGTATTCATTAAAACCCTAAATATATTGATGAGATATTCAAAACTATATTGGAAATAAAAATTTCAAAAGGTGTAGTTCAAACATCCCTCCCCTTGAACATAGTACCATGTAATACTTCTAATGGGGGCATGGGTTATGCGTTTAAACCTTTGTTTCTTGAAAGCCAAAATACTATTAATACATCTAACATGTAATTACCAATTATTTTATCTCAAATACTAGTTTTAATGCCTATTACTACTCAAACCATGTTTACATCCCCTTTGTTGAATACTCAACTTGCTTATCTAAACCCCAATGGGTCCACAGTTCAAACATTCATTCAAACTATAAAGACCTTAGAAGAAAAGGTTACAAATTTTGAAAAAAAATATTTAAAATTTCCTCATAACCCTCTTGCACTTGAGATATCTTTGCACCATTTTATAAATAATTTTGTTTCACCTAAGTTCACATTTTATGATGACAAGGGTGATCATGAATAATAAATTCAAATCTTTTATGCAGCATGCCTTGATTATGCCTCCAATGATAAAATTTTAACCAAATTATTCAAAAGAATCCTCGAGGACTATGATTTAATGTGGTTCTATGATTTACCTCTTCAATTTGTTAAAGCATTCAAACCTCTTGTAGATCAGTTTTTAGCACACCTTTTCGTTAATATTTAAAAAAAAAATTCCTATGCTCAAATTGCCAAAATAAAATAAGGAACAAATGAACCAATCAATGAATACATCTTGAGGTAAAATACAATGCTAGTTAAAATGACCAATCCTATGGAAGATAAGGAGTTGTAAGACTTATTCAAGAAAATTTTACTTACTCATTTATAGGAGTCCATTATTTTCAAGAAGTTTAAATATTTTGATGACTTATGACACATTATACAAAACCATGAAAAGAAGCTTATTTCATTTAATAAGCTCAAGTATGAAGAAAACACACTAGTTACATCTACATCTAGTGAAAAATTTACAATCAAACCAAGTTATAAGGTAAAACCTCCTGAGCCTAAACAAGAAACAACCACCATGGTTAACACAGTTTCAAAACAACCTAATCGATTTGTATTATCTAATGCACCAAAGATATAATTTACAAACTTACCTAAGTATCACACCTCATTACTCCTAAATTTAGTAGAGTGTCATCTTATATCTTTCCCTCATGTTATAAAGGTTGATATAAATATACCTCTACCCAAAGGATATGATGTGAATGCTTATTGTGATTATCACCAAGGACTAGGACATTATATGAATAAATGATTTAATTTTAAGCATAAGATCCAAGACCTAATTGATGACCAAATTATTATATTTGATGATCCTCCCAAGGATTCAGGTTCACAACCTGGTGATCACTAGAAATACAAAATATTTAACAATCCTTTGCAAGACTATTCTAAGAAGGAACCAGAAGTGAAAATGACAAATAATGCACATCTTCCTCCATCACATTATGGGCACACATTATATGGGATTATTGGTACTTATACATGACATATACCTCATATGGTTTAGAGACCTTTTATTTCTTTTGATGATAGTGAGATTAAGGATGATGACTCTAATCTTCATTCTTTATTCATTCAATCATACCTTGATAAAAAACCTATACACAGTGTTATGATTGATAATGGTGCAAGAGAGAACATTTTAACCATGAAATTACTTACACATTTGGGTTATACTCATCAAGATTTACATATTTATACTAAAATAGATAGAGCAGTCGATGGGACATCCTATAAGTTTCTTAGTGAGATTTATTTATCTTTATAGGTTGGTCCCAAATGTGGTTACTACATGTTCAATTATACCTTCCATGGGCATCTTTGATATGTTATTGGGAAGACCTTGGATCCATACACTTTGAGTAGTAATTTATAGAGTGTATTGGTGTGTTAAATACACTCATGTCAATTAGATAATTATAGATTCTAGAATCCCATATGAGCATCTTCTTGAATAAGATAAATTTATACCTAGGTAGCTAACTATCAAATCAACTAAGGTTAATCCATTGAAAAGGGGTAAGAAACAAATAGTCCACTTTAATAGGTGGCCATTACTTGAGATACCAATACATCAGAGACATATAGTGGATTTCATAAAATCCTCATCTACTACACACCATGTTTAGATATCTAGAGCACCTACACATGTTCCTATTATTGCTATTCCAAATAAACCACAAATCACTTAATAATGGGTTCCATGAACCCATACTCATATTAGTAATACTATTTCTCAAAGACCATATAGTTATATTATGCATACACATAAAATCATAAACACAATAGTGGTAGATATTACATCTACACATGCTCCTCGACAACATCACCAGATTATTACACCAGGTTCATAATGGGGAGATAACTATGATCACCCTTTAGATGGATTATAGGATATAATTTCCATTTCACATTCTAAAAATACAAAATACAAATAAAAAAACATTCAAAAATACAAAGAACATTTTTGCCACCTACATATTATATCATCTCCTTGGCATCTATGTGTTAGTTCCATGCTAATGGATGGCATATCAGTTACTCCTATATGTACATATGTGTCATGCGTATATGTAAGTGTCATAAATACATACACATATAAATGATCTATTCCTATTTCAGATCTTTTGCCTTTACTCGTGTCATATGGACATTAGGGACATCCACCTCTATGATCATGATACTCACAAGTTATATCACTATATGGTCACTCTACATTACCATGTTTTTGAGCTCCTATATGTACTTACACATGCCTTTATCCATTATTATATATTAAAAGTAATTGATATGATATGCACTTGACATTTTTTTCTGACACATTGGATATATGGGCTACTATGATATGTTTATGTCAGTTGCTTATGGTTTCCTTTATGCACTTCTTTGAGTGTCTTGCCTTGTTATTATCTTATTTATTCAAGCATTTGAATATGTTCCTTTGTTTGTGGCCCCTATATCTATGATTTATTTCTTTGAAATTTGAATATCATTGATTATTATATGGACATTTGACTAAGTAATGTCCCTTCGATTATGCAACATTTGAACATGCCCCTTATTTATGATCTCCTTAGGCCATTGTATGTTGAATTAATTTTAAGTTCTCTTATATGTATGATTAATTTTATTGTCAAGATTTTATTTTTACTATCTAGACATTACCATGATATTTATCATGCATCTTAAGTCTTCATGTGATCACATTATTTTATCCACCTCAATGTTATCTACACCTAGATGTGTTCCTTATATATGATACATGGTTCTATTCATAGATTATATAGTTGTCTTATCCTTTTTAGGTGAGGTGAATAATAATTTATATTCTTCCCTCATCTCAAATGGGGGCATATCAGTGGAGGCATGTTCTCCACATTGGGCATAATTTTAGATTCAATGGGGGCATGCTTTGAAAGCATGTTCTTCACACTTATTTAATATTTGGTACTTATATCAGTTTTTAAGATTTAGTTGGGTCATGTCATATATGCATGGATTCCAAACATTCAAAAAATTTAAATTCAGTAGGGACATGTCATATAGGCATGGATTCCACACCTTCATAGTTTTAGATTTAGTGGGGGCATGTTCTCCATAACTATTTAGTATTTGGCATCTATAGTTTACAGTAGGGGAATGTTTTGGAAACATGTCCTCCACATTGGCACTTATTTAACTTTTAAAATTTATCCATATATAGTGGGGGCATGATTTGGAAGCATGTTATACACACTTACATATTTTTTTCAATTGGCCAAAACACACAGTTATATAATTCAAATTCATAGTTGTGGTAGAATTCTATACATTGGTATCATTGTTATACATAATTTCAACATGAGACATATTTAAGGTGCACATGATATGTAATGTGCACCTAATGTTGCAAAATTTAAATTAGTTTCTGATTTTAAAACACTCTTAAGTATTATTATCACCCACCAAAATGTAATTTTACAGACTGTATTGAGCCAATCTATTTTAGTAGTCAATTTACTTTTGGTATGGTTGAGGTGATTAAATCACTCAATATTACCAAGTTTTTAGGCTGGAGTTGATTATATCATACATCCTTACCAATTTGATAGTATGATTTGACTTTGGTTTAATCATGCTCATTAAGTTAAAAGTATGATTGGGTTGCAAGATTGAGATAATATCAACTACCGAGTAGCAACTCACCTTTTATCCAAGGTTTGGGGCATGTGCCTTCCAATCTCTCTTTCTCTCTATATCTTTAGATATATGCATTATACATATTTATGTATATTTTTACTAAACTTAGTTTCATATCATTACAATGATACATCTTTCAAATCAACTTGCCAATAGGCAAGGTGGTTACATTGATATACATGTGTATCCTAAACCTTGCTCTTTCAATTTAAATATTTTCAAATAATTTAAATTCTATATTATATGCAATGATTATGTACTTTAACATGCTCTTGGTTTTAGGTTAGTCACCAAAAAATCACTCAAGTTGGACTCATATAAATTCAAGGTGTGTTATACACACCCATATATGCATTCCTTTATTTCAAACTAGTAATTTCATTAACAGATTAAGTGGGGGAATGTAGACACTATTTTATGGATTATATAATACCTCAAAGTTATACACTTGGGAAACTCAGACCTTGGCTATTCCTCTCAGTTCTTAACCTTTCTTACTTTCTAAAATCTTGCATATGCTCTATCTTTTACCCCTTGGCCTATTTCTTGGTTTGAATAGTCTTATGTTGATGACTTAGACGTTATATCTTGCCCAAAATTATTAATACCTACTTATATTCCACCTCTATAAGTTCTAATTTTGTACCTAATTTCCCATTCCTTAGACACAAGCATCCCAGATAGACACTTGCATTGACATAGGTGTCCTACTTTGATGCAAGTTTTCAGTGCCCTAAAGTCATCTAAGTTTAAAATAAAACATATCATAATGGTTAACCTAATTGATTTAATGTGAGTTACTTCTCCAAAGGGATTGATATAAATACAAGATCAACCCTCATTCATACCTCACTTATAAACTTCTTACCTACTCACTAGGTAACTTTCAAAAGGTATTCAATCAATCAATCAAGTAAAGCTTCCCTATTTTTGCCTATTTTTATATCAATCATAGGGACAACATATACACAAGTCTAAATTAATGAATAAGTATCTAAAAATATTGATGTAAAAAGATACAAGATAGGTCACTATTATACTTATTTTTCACATGTTGCATGATTCACACACAAGCCAAAACATAAGGGAGAACTACATGAGTTTGAGGCCCTCTTCAAACTATTGGATATGTAAGAAAAACTCATTAATAAAGGGGTATGTGGGTTCATCTCAACACCATGTGCCCACTAACATATTTTCCCCTAAGGTCACTATAAATATGAATAACTAGGGTGTTACAATTTCATGATGAGTGATAGTCCATGACCCAGATCTAAATGCACTAGAAAGAAGGTGAAGATAAACCTAGAAGAGTCTAGGTTGTTGCATATTTTTCTAGTAGGTATTATGTAGAGTACACCTATGTTAGGTCTAGATAATAGTGTCAACACAGCCATCCCAAGCTGATACTAGTGATCGAGGCTCAAGAGGCACTCAATCTAGAATCTGATGACTATTCTAGAATCATCTTCCTATCTGTTTCATGCATTTTATAGATCCAAAATTGTGTTATAATTATAAATAGTTAAGTACATTATTTATTTATTATTTCCATATCTAGCATATCTATACTTACTATTATGGCCTATCTTAGTTTAATGAATTCAACATATGCTTATATCTTAGTTTAGTATACAATTGACCTGCTCTAGAGATAATTTATCATCCTTGTGCCCTAGTCTATCTCTACCACTTTGACCCTAGATAACTCCAATATAGATATCAATTTAGGGTTAAACACCTTCACATTGTAACTTTCAGTCTTAAAGATCATGCAAACTAGCTTGTATTTTTTACCAAAAAAAGGAAATGGTCTAAGCAATATCAAAAGAGTTTTACGTTAATCTTGAAGATGTGCAAGGATAGGAATATATTTCAAACCACCCTTATTATAATTGAAGTAATATTTGAAAATATTATCAATCCTTTACTCACACTAAGTTTGACGGCCATTCAATTGAGTCAAATCGTTCAAAGGTGTAACATCTCATTTTTACATGCTAATATTTAAGGATTTTTTTAGTAATTAATGCCACAAAGTATAATTAACAATGTTTGGTTTATATATAATTAGATATTTATTTTATTTATTTGATTCAATTCATTATTGTTATCATGTTTTTTATATAATTGCGTGGAATAATTGTTAGTTTCATGGTTATACTATCATTTGATTTTGATATCATGACTTGGATGACTACCATCTATTAACTTATATGTGATGTAGGTATAACCCTTGGTGTGAGGAAGAACATCATTAAATAGGAGGAGCTAGATACAAACTATGGGTACCAGAGAGAGAATATCATAAATTAAGATTTAATCATGAAAAATAAATACCTATACTCTACTTGTCTTAATAATTTGGATTTCCTTAGCATTAATCTATATTATATTTTTATAATGTTATTATAGATGAATTTTTAAAGGTATTCTAAGATCCTTATCAAGTTTATGATTTTATTGACTAGTCTTATCAACATGCTTTGTCACATTTTATGACTACAAGATCCTTGCTCTATATATCATTGGGCCTGCAACCTTTGAACCATAATTTAATAGGTCAATGAAATTTGGTGTGAATGTGATTATATGACTCTAGTCACAATTCAAAACTTTTGAAATTAAGGTTTTGGTTGACATTGTGTCACAATTCCTATCAAGTAGTTTATGCTTTGAAATTGTTACATGATGAAATTTTAAGGACCAATGTGAGATTGGTCTATGACCACTTAGTAGTCTTTGGGATTTGAACTCTTTGTGGAATGTCATATGGGTGACCTCTTTGTCATATTTTTTATGTTTTAGATTAGAGGTAAAAGCAGGTTTTGAAGGGGCCCCGAAACCCTTTAACAGATAGCAAAAAAGGACAACAAAGCCCACAGGCAATGCCTAAAAAACACTACAGAGAAGTAGCAAAATCAGGTTTTGAATGGTCCTGAAACCATAAGAGATACATCCGATCAAAACCCAGATACAGAAGACTGGAGAAATAACAAACAAGAGCTAACAAACGAAAAACAAAGATCTGTACCAGTTTCTTTACCAACAAGAAGGACCAGATTATTCATCCAGTTCTAGTATCAAGTTCATGGATTCTTTTTCTTTCAACGCAGTTTCCCGGGTGGTAACCTCCAGCAAAGCTCCTTTTTGTGTATCTTTCTTTTTGAAACTTTGCCTTGTCCTTTTGCTGGGACCCTCTAGTGCTTTGGTCTCGTCATTGGCTCGTTTACCTATATTGATAGCTACTGTACAAATGTTGGACGTTACTTCATCCATTTTCTTTCTGTTATCCTTTATTAACTCCCGGAGATTGTTTTCGTAAGCTTTGAGCTTCACAAGGATCTCGCTTAACTGATTTTTCATGTTGTTTACTTTGTTCCAAGCAGCTTTCAGAGACTCTTCCAAAGTTTCCGCTTTTTTCTTGAGATCAATGATCTCCCTACACAGCTAGGAATCTAATTGGGAAGAAGACTCAGCTTTACTGTTAACCCAAGTCATAGGGGTGTAAATTTCATCATTCTGATTCTTTCCTCTCCAATCCTCAGATTTTTTATTTGAGCTATTCCTATCTTCTTCAAAGAAGTCATCTTTTCTCTTTTGTTCCCGCTCATTGATTCCATCTTCAACTTCCATCTCCATATTTTGAATATCTTCTTGGATAGATATTTCCTTTTCTTTCTTAGAAGTTGGGTCCTCACTAGGATCTTCCTGGACAGTGTCTTCCTCCGCCACTTTCTGGTTTTCCTCCAACTCTTCTGTTTTGGTAACAGAATCCTCCTCAGTATTGACTTTATCCTTTTCAATTTCCTCTGATCCTTCTTCATCATTACTAGAGTTGGTTTTCCAACTCTCTATTCCATCTTCTTCCTCTGATTTTTCCTCCTCAGGTTCTTCAAGTCTCTCCCGACCCCTTTCTTCTTCTGCATTCTATTTATTAGGACTAGGGGTCTTAATTTTTCCTCTTCTGCTTACACTTTCTTTCTTTTTATACCCTGGCAACTTATTTTTCCCCTATTTGGGATACTTAACCAGTGCCCTATTCTTGAAATAGCCTTCAATAAGCAGAATTAGGTCTTCGTGAAGAATAGGGCGCAAATCCTTTTTTCTATGAGCATAAAGGCTTTGAATCAGGGAGTAGCAAAGATAGAAAGGAAAAGACAAGCTAACCTTATGCCTGAAGTGGTTGAGGAAGACAAAATGGAACTTATGCACTCGTTTGCTTCTACCGTCCAGGATGAAGTACTCCCTTATACAGCTTAGGACGTCCCTCCATATCCCTTTAATCTGATCCAGCTCATAAAAATCCCCATTTTTGACCAACTTCTGCTCGTCCTCGTCCGTTTTGGGGAACTTGCAAAATGCCTCGTTCGAGATGCTGGTCTGCTTTGAAAATTTGATTCCTTCCATTGACAACCCTGTAACCTCAGCAAGAAAATCCTCAGTTAAATTTACGGTTATACCATGCAGGGTGACCCTGTCATCAAACCAATTTTTGAAGAAGGCCGTCGTGATATGCGGCTTAGAGCCATGGAGTCTTTACATGTAGCTAGTTACATTTCCTTTCTGCATAATTTTCCAGACTTGGGGTTTATCTCTCCATTCTACACAGCTCTTGGGCTCCTGCTTATGGGGTTCTCCCTTCCTTTCACGCGCCATACTCATTTTCTTTGAAACTTGATTACTGCGGATATTACCCTGGATCCTCCTGCTGTCAAGTTGATTGGGACGTCAAATTTGTTTATGGCTTTTCAGGATCCGCTTCTCCCTATAGAGGGCCTTGCTTTTTAATAATTGGGTTCCTTTCCCCGTGCTGCCACTCCTCCTACTCATTAAGATTTTATTACACTCCAATCCTCCCTTCTTTCGCATGTGTGGCATCGAGACGAATGATATCCCTTAAATCCACGTTCCTTACTAAGGTTTCATCCCACCTCGCTTTTTTCCCTTCCCAGACAGCACAATTGGCAAGCCAATCTGCAACACCATTGGCTTCACGGTAGGTATGGGTGATTTTTCTTTCTTCAAATTTGTTCAAAAGAGTTTTCATCTCCTTTACCTTATCCTCTATGGTCCAAGACACAGTATTCTTATTATTAAGGATATTTATAACATTCAAAGAGTCCCCTTCAAGCCACAATTTGGAATATCCTGAGTCCACAGCTAATTTAAGGGTCTGGAGGGCAGCTGTAGCTTCGGCAATGTGGCAATTAGATATACCAATGGGAATTGCAATAGCATCATGTAATATCCCCTCCAAATAGGAAATATAGCAACACAAAAAATCTGAACCAAGATATAATCGCTGTTGAATAAATTCAGAAAGATCACAATAATATAGTCTCTTAAAAACAAATTACAGATTGTATCACTTGTCCTTCTAAATTATTACAATTACAGTCCTCTAATATGCATATAAATATGAAATACAGTCTTGAAAACCTTGGCTTTGCAAATCTAGAAGTACAAATTGAATTCTGGAAAGTCTCGGCCCTTCTGTGTCGACACACAGTCACCGTCGTCGGTCGATATCTCCCCGACGTCGGTCTCTGTCGGTCAGATTTCTGCCGTCATCGGTCTTCAGTCGACCGATGTCGGCCACTGAAAACCCTCTGTCTGCCGAGGTCGGTTCCTGCACTGATCTGTACGAACCTGTACGGATTTTGTACGACCACAAATTAAGCACAACTTCCCTATTTTCAACCCCTGATCTGAAATATATGTCTCTAGCACAGTAGATCTCTAGCTGTATAATTTATTGAATCAAAACATAAAGCAATAAATACCTAGAATATCTGTGATAACTTCTGTGTGAAGTTATCTCTCAAACCTAAAATTCTGTGATAACCTCTGGATGAAGCTATCTCTCACTTTGGCAATATATCAGCTGATATTCCACAGCCTCTTAATTGCACACACTGAAGAGGGAACGTTCTCCAATGCAAATGGAATCCTGGAACCCTAGGCTCAGTCTTCACAGAAGAAATTCTTCAAAATCAATAATCAATAATCAATAGCATAATCCTCAATGGCCTCCATGAGAAACCCTTATACCCTCCAAAAAGATATGCTTTCCCTAATTAGGGTTTCTTAAATTAGAATTAGGGTTTCTAATTAAAATTAGGCTAAATAATTAATATTTGATTAAATCAATCAAATATTAATATCTCCCTCAATACATGTCGGATCCACGAACCGATCGAAGCTAGTGAATCAGGGAGTGATTCCGCACATAACCATGCCACAATAAAGGTGCTCCGTTGCATATCAAATATCCCTAAAAAGTAGGAGCTCAGGCCAAATGTGTCTGAAATACCCTGAATGAAAATCAAATGAAGAAATCCTGTGGATCAAAGTCGAGCCAAGCTCCATTATGACCCTCTATCCATCTTATTAGCCTACAAAGGTCGCATAATAGGCTAACCATGAACTCATAACATGTCAATTGAAAAGGGGACATGACAATCCGCCCCTCCTAGAATTGCTTGCCCTCAAGCAATCACTGAATGACAAATCAATCAACCCACCTGGATCCCAAATGTAGTTAGGATCTCCACCACTGTCAATTAACACGAACCCCATGCCATGTCCATCCCAACTCTCATGTAATGGCGTCACATCATCTCTAGTACTAAGATAAGCACCCTAACATCCAATCCATAAATGAAAATTAGCAAGCAAACTTCGTACCTGAATAATATCTAAAACTGGATTGTGAAGGCTAGACATAGTCATATCATCATCAACCTGTGACCCGACTGTAACAGAAAGTTGAGTCCTCACCACATGTGACAACTCCTGAACTGAACTCACCTCAAGACCAAGCTCGTCCTCGTACCTCTCCTGTGTTGGTGCTAATGTGCGCTCGTCATCACCCTCAATCATGTTATGTGGTATAGGTAGCTCCATCCGATGAAAAAACATATATCTGAAGCTGCTGCCCCGTATTGCCTTAAGAATATGTGTCATCCCATCAACATTAAAGAGAACCTCCATGTCCTTGAGACGAAGAGTAACTTCCTCAAATGAATGAAGCCACTTCATACCCAAGACTAAGTCTATATCCCCCATGTTTACCACATAATAATCAGCCTTGAACTCATAGTTGTTCAAGTGCAATGGGAGGTCTCTAATCATACGTTCACACTTAAGAGTGTGACCATCGGCTACCTTAACTCTAATGCCCTCAAAACCTTCTGTAGTGAGTCCACGCTTCTCCACAAATCTAGCATCTATGAAATTGTGAGTGGCTCCTGTATCAAGAAGGGTGATAACCTTCTGCCCTGCCAAAACTCCACGGAGTCTGAATGACTCATCCGACTGTATGCTGGATATGCGGGCCTCCTGTAGGTGAAGCTCTAACTCTACCTCTGCATTAGGCCCTGAAGCCTCTGCCTCTACCCCCTCAGCACTGTTATGCTATTCGGAATCCTCAGAATCTGACTCCTCATAATATATCCACATCATACGATTCGCCTTGCCCTTAGGCCTCAAAGGACAATCGTGATGGATATCATATGGTCCTTTGCAGTAGAAGCAAAGCTTCTTCCTGCGTAGATCATTAAGCGCCTCACGATCCAAAGGTGGTGCTGCTGGATTGGCCTTTGAATCATTTTTAACTCCAGATTTATCTATGTTAAAATCCGGTCTCTCCATATCTGTGTTGGAGCACTTATGGTCTCTAGATGAAGAAGTACCTTTGAAGTTAAATTTATGGGATGGGGCTGCCATCTCCATACTACGTGCCTTCTTCATAGCTACCTGTAATGAAGGAGGATCAAAAGCTTTGATCCACCCTCTCAATGGCTCTGTCAATCCCTCCATGAAGAGAACTACCAATCTACGCTCAGAAATATTGGGCACCATGACTGCCAATCTCTGAAACTCACCAATGAAGGACTCCAAGTTACCTGTTTGTCTCAATTGTGCCATATCTCGAAAGTAAACCTCGGGATCTCTCCTATCAAACCGCTCAACCAATCTATCCACAAAGTCCTGGTACTCTATTACCTGATTATGCTGAAGTGTTACCATACCATGGTACCACCAATCATGTGCTACTCCATCCAAGTGCAAAGTGGCGTATTTGATGGCCTCTATCTCTGACATTGGTCTCAATGCCAAAAAGGTGTCAAGCTTATGAACCCAAGCTTGAGCTGTCATCTTGCCACTGCCGTCAAAGGTAGTCAAAGAAAGCTTACCCGTAGCCTTCTTCAGCTCACTGAATTGGACTCTAGGTCTCCTATCCTGTCTAGCCAATCTATAGTGCTCTCTCCTCAAATTGACAAAATGATCAAAGGTTGTTCTCTCTTGAATATGAGGAGGTAATAAGTCCCACTCATCATTTGCAGCCATGTAAACATCTGCAAATGGAGAATTCCCTGCCTCCTCCTCTGCTGGTGCCTCTGGTTCTTCTTGAACAAATGAAGGGCGTGTAGGTCTATCAGTTGTTCTGGAGTGAGTCTGTTGTGGTCTCTGATTAACCGTAGCACTCCTGTCATCTCTTTGTTCCCTATTCTGTCCATCAGGTGCATTCATTCTCTCTATCATGGTCATAAGTCCCTGTAGTGTCTGAGCCATCTGTTGTTGGCTTGTCATCATAGCACGCTGAAACTCTCTGGTGGCCTGATCATCATCATACCTGTGGCCCCTGGGTGGGCTTCCCTCACGTCTGTCACTCATGATGATCGATCTCTGATCTAACAACTGGGTACCTTCAAGCAAGGCTCGGCTGCGTGTGTTATACCTGTGTGGTCCCAACTCTTGTGGCTGCATAAGATCTCTAGACCCTTAGGCTGGCAGGATTTAGCTCTGATACCACTGTAATATCCCCTCCAAATAGGAAATATAGCAACACAAAAAATCTAAACCAAGATATAATCGCTGTTGAATAAATTTAGAAAGATCACAATAATATAGTCTCTTAAAAACAAATTACAGATTGTATCACTTGTCCTTCTAAATTATTACAATTGCAGTCCTCTAATATGCATATAAATATGAAATACAGTCTTGAAAAACCTTGGCTTTGCAAATCTGGAAGTGCAAATTGAATTCTGGAAAGTCTCGGCCCTTCTGTGTCGACACACAGTCGCCGTCATCGATCGATATCTCGCCGACGTCGGTCTCTATCGGTCGGATTTCTGTCGTCGTCGGTCTTCAGTCGACCGATGTCGGCCACTGAAAACCCTCTGTCTGCCAAGGTCGGTTCCTGCACTGATCTGTACGAACCTGTACGGATTCTGTACGGCTGCAAATTAAGCACAACTTCCCTATTTTCAACCCCTGATCTGAAATATATGTCTCTAGCACAGTGGATCTCTAGCTATATAATTTATTGAATCAAAACATAAAGCAATAAATACCTGGAGTATCTGTGATAACTTCTGTGTGAAGTTATCTCTCAAACCTGAAATTTTGTGATAACCTCTGGATGAAGCTATCTCTCACTTTGGCAATATATCAGCTGATATTCCACAGCCTCTTAATTGCACACACTGAAGAGGGAACATTCTCCAATGCAAATGGAATCCTGGAACCCTAGGCTCAGTCTTCACAGAAGAAATTCTTCAAAATCAATAATCAATAGCATAATCCTCAATGGCCTCCATGAGAAACCCTTATACCCTCCAAAAAGATATGCTTGCCCTAATTAGGGTTTCTTAAATTAGAATTAGGGTTTCTAATTAAAATTAGGCTAAATAATTAATATTTGATTAAATCAATCAAATATTAATATCTCCCTCAATACATGTCGGATCCACGAACCGATCGAAGCTAGTGAATCAGGGAGTGATTTCACACATAACCATGCCACAATAAAGGTGCTCCACTGCATATCAAATATCCCTAAAAAGTAGGAGCTCAGGCCAAATGTGTCTGAAATACCCTGAATAAAAATCAAATGAAGAAATCCTGTGGATCAAAGTCGAGCCAAGCTCCATTATGACCCTCTATCCATCTTATTAGCCTATGAAGGTCGCATAATAGGCTAACCATGAACTCAGAACATGTCAATTGAAAAGGGGACATGACAACATCAATAAGCCTTCCCACATGGTTTCTCAGAACACCACCACAACTAGCATTTCCCAGGTTCCCTTTTGCTGCACCGTCAAAGTTACCTTTAATCCAATCTTGAGGTGGACTAATCCAAGTCACACCTGATCTGGGGTTATCAGGTTCACTGAGAATAATATCCTTCCTCAGAGGATTATCCACATTGAGATTAGATCTTGGATTTTTTTGAGAAGAAAAATTTTCCTTTAGAGCTCTAATGATGTTCTGGCCAACCACCCATCCAGGGAGCTCTTTGTTTCTGAATATTCGATTATTTCTTTCCTTCCAAATTCCCCACCAGACATGGGTAAAAGTAATTTTCCATAAGAATAGAACTTCAGGATTCTTTGAAGGGCAATACCAGCTTTTGAGAGAAATTTCAACATTCTTTTGATGAATCCATGTAATGTCCCACAGATTGAGAACCTCCTTCCAAACAATCTGAGTGAAGGAACAATTCACAAACAGATGATCTTTATCTTCAAGGTCTCTCTTACACAGAATACACCTGTTAACAATATTGATTCCGCGTTTCTATAAATTATCCAGAGTCAAAATTTTATTTTGGAGAAGGGTCCAGAAAAAGAACTTGATTTTAGGAATGAGCCCCTTAATCCAGGCTCTAGTCCATAACGGTTTTCTGCCATTTCCCTTGGAGATGAAGATGGAAGAGACTTTAAACTGTCCACTTGGCTCCTGATACCAAACAATTTTATCTTCTTGATTAGGATATAGGGATATAGCATTTAGGGATAATTGAATATCCTTGAGATCTTGATCATAGTCAGTGAGGTTTACCTAAGTGTTGTTCTGCCAGTATTGATTAATCATTATCCCCACTCTTTGTTTACATTTTTCTATTACATCTTTATTTTGGATTTCTTCCTGTGAGGGTTTAACTCTTACCCAAATATCTTCCCAGAATTTCACCTTTTTACCATTACCTACTTTCCATGCACTACCTTCTTCAAGAACATGTTTTGTTCCCTGGACTGCCCCCCAAATAGCAGACGGATGAGAAATATCTGGAGTAGTAAAGAAGTCATGAAGTGACTGTGCCTTAAATATCATATTTTTTATGTTATCAATTAAATGTTTTTATTAATAGGATATATGTTTGGAAATTGGGCATGTTTTTATTCTTTTTAGATAATAATATCAAAATATATGAGATTATGCACAATTTTAAATTAAGGAATGCAACAAATAAATTAATAATTGACCTGTAATAGCTAACTTAGCTAGACATTATTATATTGAATGGAATAAAATTGACATTAGAGTTGTATGGCATGGCATAACCTTAAGGAAACATTATAAATAGTTAATATACTTCTACCTAAATGAATTAATCAAACCTATTCCAAGAACTACCCTAGTTTAAAAATACTAAAATTGAAATTAAAGCCCACATAGACTAGTCAAGGATGTTGGATTTATTTTGAACTCTCCTTTTAAACCTAAGGAATTAAATTTACACATAGGTTGCATAATTAATGCAAATATTTTATTTTCAATTAAAACTCCTCCAATATTATTTTAATCTCTAAACTTCTCCATGTATGCAATAAATTAAGATAGATATAAAACTTATCCTAATGGAGAGTTGTCATGATGGTGTTATGGATGTGATATGGTGAGTGGATGAAGTGATTTGATAGTCTAAGTGAAAATGAAAAAGTGTGCAAATGTCCTTGTTCTTGTATGACAATGTATGTAATATGCTTATTCTAGTGTGCTTTATGTGTGGTTGGTTAATCTTCAGTATTGACATAGCTTGAGAGGATCAAGGATGAGTATGGAGGTTTGAACATGTTCAAGGGGTATTATAAGATGTGATCTATGTTTAGAGAGCTTGTGTGTACAATTGGAATTCATCTAGTTGATCATAGTTCTCATTTGAGACAATTTGGGTCCAATGGCAGAAAAGTTGAGTACATAGTTTGATAACATCATAATTGCCACATGGGATTGATTAAGGGGAGCTGGTCATATGGTTGTAATCACTATAGTCCTTAGTTTATATGTGCTAGATCTTAAGTCATGTGTTGAAGCATGGTTAAATATATGAGGTTGAAAAGTTGTCTTATCAGTCAGATTTCATTATTTTCCCATACTTATCCAAATTTGCAGATTGGCTAGAAAGAGTTGAGTACACATGTTTATTAGGTTAGTGCTTTCATGTGTGGAAATTTTAAGAGAAGGTGATAATATGGGTTTGTTTAGTTTTGGACTTAGTTTATTTACACTAATCTCTAGATCATGCAATATAACACATCAAAAAATATCCATATACAAAGTTGGGCTCCTAGACAGATTGACTATGTCTTCCCATAACCAATTTTACAATGAGGCAAAAAGAGCTGAGTGAGCATTTTGAAGGTTTTATATCTTACACGTGTAAAATTTTAGAGATAAACTGATCATATGGGTTTGTTAAATTTTGAGCATAAATAATTTACATTTAAATTTGATATTATGCACTGAAGCATGGTAGAAGTTATAGATGTTCAAAGTTGGCCTCTCAGGTAATTTTTGAAATGGTTGGCTCTACGATAGAAGTTTATGAGAGGGAAATTTAATAGAATTGTATCTTGAATGCATAATATTTTTAAGATAAGTATGCCATATAGTTAGATTATCCTAAGTGAAGAGATCATTTGTTCCAAATTTGAGATCCTATGGGTAAGTGCAAAAGAAGTTATTCAAGTGCAAAAATGGCTACTCGTGAATAGTGATAGGGTCCCCATACATAATAATTTTTTAAAGTGTTAAAGCTCAAGCAAGATTGACTGTATGCATTTGATCTAATGAGTCAAGAAGAAATGAGATGAGGATAGGTGCATGAAGTTTAATATCTATGTAAAAGTATCAGATAATGATCTAATGGTGAGTGGATGTTTGTATAAATGATCAAATGGTGAATTTTGATTATTAAATTCTTGGTTGATATATAGAGATTGATGGAGCACATTGAGTCAAAATATTGAGATGGCATGAGAGGAGGTCAAAGTGATAGAAGTTTAATGTCTGAACATTGACACCGATGTGTTAAAAATTGATCAAGATCAATGAAGTGTATTTGATATGAGCTTAAGAGTTTATGAGGTTTGAGCATTGTGTTTGAAGGTTAATTGTGATCATTTCCATTAAAATATTTGAATTTGCAAAGGAAATAACTAGTGTCTAGTTTTTAGACCATAAATTTTGATAGAAGATGAATTTGCTCATGTAGTAAAAATTAAAGTGGTAGAAGACTCCAAGACACATTTGGATATATAGATTTGAAAATTTGAAAGTGAGTATAGACAAAGATATTAAGCCTAGAAGTTGAATGTGTGTTCATTCTTATTCTATAAATGAACTAAGAAGGTTATTTGAGCTTGTGTTGGTGCTATTCTGATATCTCATGATGAATTATCTATTAGGGAGTATTGTAGACTCCATTAAAATGCTCTGTGTGGACTTTGGAGGTGTGATCAATCTAGATTGAGTATGAACAATGCTTAAGAAGTTGACTGTGTGCATAAGGTCTCTATTTGAAGTGTTTGAGCATAGGCATAAGTGAGATTAGTTGACTTTGATCTTTTGAAGATGTCAAAGGGGACATAAAGAGTGGACCCATGTTTTTGAAAGTGGTTTTATGTTTTTTTTTTGCTTGAGGGAGTGCTAAACGAGTGAATGGGTTCATATGAGATCTATAAGGACTACAAGTGCCTTATTAAAAAGTGTAGTTCGTTAAAGGTGACCCATAGATGCTATGGCCAACCTATGGAGATTGTTTTGAGCTGTCTTCATGTGAAATATGTCTTAAGGGTTAAAACATGCTTAATGGCTGACTAAGATGGTGTCGATCAAGATTGCTCTATAAATAATAGAGTCAAAGATGATGGGTTCTAGATTTGGTTGGGAGACTAAGGAATGAATTGAGAGAGTCTTGTGTGTGTGTGTTGGGGAGTGAATAAAGAGTAGAGTTCCTTGAGGATGAGCTAAAGAGAATAATAGATTGAGTACTATTTTTATGACCTATTGGTCATAATTATGTTGGCAGAATAGAGAGCTTGTTGTTTGAATGTGAGAAAAGGTGACGTGAGATAAGTTGAGGTCCATCATCAAGAGTTATTCACATCAATTCAGATGTGGAATTGTTTTATAGGTGTTTTTGTGGTAGCTCAACATCTAAGATGGTTTTATCCTCCTTGTAAGGTAAAACTTGCTAAAATGTCTACTTATTATTGTAACTCAGCTAGATAGGTGTAGTAGCACCTTGTGGGATTAGAGTCTCACTAAATAGAGATTTTAGTTCCTTTCTTAGTTACAATTGGTCTAAATTGAATATTATTTTATAGGATATTATTCTAATTATAGGTTCCAGTGGGTTTCTCCCCCAAGAAGGTTTCCCACGTATGTCTTGTGTTATGTGATTAATCTTGCATTATCTCTATTGCTCATTGATGTGAATGTTGTGTATGTTTCATGAATTCTTGTGGTAATTTATTAAGTGTTTGAAAACATCAAAATTTAAAGTTGTATTATTTAGGCTCACTAATTCACCCCCTCTCAATGATTGTACCTCTAATAATTGGTATCAGATCAAGGTCCTTTGGTAAAGGCTTGACATCTTAAAGTTGATCCAAGGTACAATATATAGTCAAAATATGCAAGGTGGTTTCTATAATAAGAAAGTACCAATGTTAAATGGATCTAATTATGCTTTTTGGAGTGCTAGGATAAAGACCTACATTATGTCTCTAGGGTTTGATTTATGACAATCAAGTTTGGATGGTTATTCTACTCTTACTATTCCTCCATCTAGTGTTGTAGATAAGAAGTTGTTTGAGAACAAATATAAGGCAATGAATGCTATCACTTATGGTCTTACAAAAATTGAGTTCACTAAAGTAATTCATTTCACTTCTACCAAGGAAATATGGGATAAATTGAAGACTATTTTTGAATGAGATTTAAAGGTTAATCTTGTTAAGTTATAGAGTCACAAGAGGCAATTTGGAAGTTTCAAGATGAATGAAGAATATTTTATGGCATCCTTTTTTGTAGAGAGTTGATGAGATTGTGAACATCATCAGATGTCTTAGAGAGAATCTTAAATAGACTAATTTTTTTCAAAAGGTATTAAGGTCTCTTTCCCCCAAGTTTGATATGAAAGTAACTAATATATAAGAGAGTCACAATCTTACTCAGTTGAAGATGGATCAATTGCATGACACCCTTATGGCCTATGAGATGAGGAAGAATTATTATATACCACCAAAAAAGGAAGAAAATTTCAAAATAGAGATGAAGCCTAAGAAAAAGTTCCAAGGTAATAAATCCAAGGAGGATGACATATCTTATATTGATTATGATGCACTAATTACTTTGATTACTAGGAAATTAAACACTGGCTCAGGGAAGTATAAGGGTAAATTACCCCTAAAATGTTTCAACTATGGAGAGATAGGACATTTTTCTTGGAATTACCCTCATAAGCTAATGAAGAGCATGGTAAAGGCCAAGATGAAGACAAGAAGACATATAGGAAGAAAGGATTCAAAAAGTTTAACAACAAAAGGATGTTCTTCAAAAATAAGAAGAGGCTTTACACCAAAGAAGATTGTAGCTCATCTGATGAGAGTGAAGATAGTGACTCAAAATATGATCATGAAGATGATGGTTCTATTGAATTTGAAGTCATGTTTATGGCTGAGGAAGGAAGTTGCTCATATCAAGAGTCTACTTGGAGTGATTCATAGGATGATGAAGATGAGGTAGACTGTGAGACTGTTTTGATGAATACTCTTGAAGAACTAAAGATTAAGAAGAATACCAATAATAATATGAAATCTAATCTCAAAGACTATGAGGAACAATTCAGTGTATTTGAGATAAGTTTGAATGAAGATGCCAAGGAGCGTGAAGATATGATCAAGCATCTTAGTGGTCAATTAGATTTTTTGTCTACAAGTCTAAATGATAAATAAGATGAATTTTCAAGGTATGTTTATGAAAATGAGTCTTTGAAATCTGATTTAGAAAAGACATCTAGTCAGGGAAAGACATTTGTGAGATTTGAAAAGAGCTCATGTGATCTAGACAACATTTTGAGTGGTTAAAAGCATGTTAGTGATAAAAATGGTCTTGGATATGAAAAAGAAAAAAATAATTTTATTCAATACAAGATGAAGATCAATGTGAACAAAGACAATCTTAATTTGAAGACAAATCATCAGAGAAGGACTGAAGGTCCTGACAATGTAAAGTCAAATCAGATCAGATAACTAAATACCATGATGTATGAAAAATTGAATGGTTACTATTATACATGTAATCAATTTGGTCATAGGGATAAATAATAAAAGAGAGCTATTAGAATTGAATTTGCATGGGACTATAGTGGGGTTCATCAGTCAAAACATGCGAATAGAATCAAGTGCTTTAACTATCTTGATGTGGGACACTTTGCAAACCATTATCCACATAAGATTAGACAAGGTGATTCCTCTTCAAAAGGGGAAGGTTGTTTTGTTTGTCATGACATAGGATACATTGAAAATTTATTTCCAAATACATTTTTTGAAAAAGGTATTATGTGCTACATTTTTGAATAAAGAGGTCACATTGCTAGGTTTTACAAGTAAAGGCCTACAAGACAAAATATATTTAATCAAGCTCTTAGAGTTCATGAAAGAAGTCAAGTTAACACATGGAATCCAAATGTGAAAAGTGTGATTCATGATGAGAATATAGGTCCAAGTAATCTATTTGTTATGGTGGAGAATGATTTTGTAACTAAAGAGTACCAAGAGGTCTCATTGTCTGCTTATGTTGAGAATGAAAAGATCAATCTCAAAGAGAAGACCAAGATGCTGATCAAGGCTAGTCCTGAGGTATGTATGGATCCAAGTGAACATATTACTATTGATAAGCATGTATCATGTATAGAAAATCAATTTTTTGTGTCTAATGATGAGGTTCCAACTTGTAAAAAAGATTCTTCAGATGATAAGTTATGTAATGAATCTATGTTATCTCCATGTATTATCAATCCAATTCTAGAAGAAAAGGAGAATGTTGTAGTGGTTGAGGAAGTTGTTTCTCTAAAGACAATGAATAATAATAATAATAATAATAATAATAATAATAATAATAATAATAATAATAATAATAATAATAATAATAATAATAATAATAATAATTGAGAAAGGAAGGGTAATAACATGAGGATTTGTAGGCAACTCTTGGTTACACAACATGGTATAGAATTATGGTGTAGAGGGTGTCTCTATCTAAGCTTATTAAGAGACTCCTTTCAGTGAAGAATCAAGTTTGTGTGCTCAAGATGATAATGCCAATCAGAGAAGGTCTTTGGTTTAGATGGAGCAATAAGTTCATATGCCTATTTTAGAGGTCTATGAAAGAGCTATAGTTCAAAGTTAGATTGTCTAGTTCTAGGTGGCTTAATGAGTTTGATGCTTTATCAAGAAATGTTTGGTGCTTAGAAAGGTATGTGCATGTATTTATAGTGTGTTTGAGGTGTTTTTAAGGTCTAAAGGTATGTATGTTCCAATTGAGGATTTTTAGTGCTCTCAATATTTTTTGTTTTTGGCTTAAGGACAAATAGGCCTAAAATAGGTTATAGGATATATGGGTTTTTAAAAGGTATAAAAGCTCTATTTTTGGTCCAAAAATGTGTGATAGGTGTATCCAGGTGTGCAAGTAGTTTCAGAGGTGTGCATTGACCAGAAGGAGGTTTGTTAACCTTTCTTGTTTTGACATTCTAGGGTTTTGGGCTATACTAGAAAAGTGGTTTGCCTTATGAGTTGAGTTTTGAGGCTTTTTAATATGATGAATGGGCCAAATGGGTGGTCAAATCAATCTTCACATAGATATGAAGGAAGTATGTATCATATGATGATCTTATTTTTATAAATTAGTGTACTTGAGGGGGCATATGAAAGTACTCTAGATATGGAGTTTCAGGTCCTGAAGATGTAACTATTAAAAATTGTGGGCTCTACAAGTTTCATGTGGGGCTACAAGGAGGTTAGATAGGCCTAGTTTGAAGAAGAATGATTTTTTATCTATTTCTACAAAAGAGCAAGGTATGAGTATTTAAAGGTATGTTCTCAGGTTGGTTAAGAGCATGTTTCCTATTTTTTTTATAGTGTAGATGCAGATTTGGTGGTCATGGAAGTGTCTTGAGAAAGAAGGATAGTAAGCTTGCATGGTGGTTCTTCATGGTGTGTGGAGATTTGAAGATGCTCAAAAAGTGAAATTTCTCAAAAATATTAGGGGGAGTCCCTCTTAGATGATTCTTTCAAGAGGAAGTTTTCAAGACAAGAATAGGTTGACTCAAGGTAAGGGGGAGTTTGTATAATCTTTCTAATATGGTCCTTTCCTATTTGATAGTATTTTCAAGTCTTCAGGATCAAATTATGCCCACTTTGTCATTATGTCAAAGGGGGATAAAGTTCCTATTGAGGATAAAGTTACTATTATGGCAAGTACTTTGAAGACAAGGAAGGTGAGCTATATATCACTATATTGAAGGGTGTTGACATTAATGACAAAGGGGGAAATTGTTGGAGAGTTATCATGATGACATCATGATGGTGTCATGGAGGTGGTCTGTTGAGTGGATGAAGTGATTTGATAGTCTAAGTGATAATGACAAAGTGTGAAATGTGCTTGTTCTTGTATTACAAAGTGTGCAATATACTTATTTTAGTGTGCTTTATGTGTAGTTGGTTGATCTTCAATATTGACATAGATTAAGAGGAATAGGGATGAGTATGGAGGTTTGAACATGTGAAAGGGGTCCTATAAGATGTGATCTATGATTAGAGAGATTGTGTGTACAAGTAGAATTCATCTGGTTAATCATAGTTCTCATTTAGATATTTTGGGTCTAGTGGTAGAAAAACTGAGTAGGTAGTTTGATGATGTCATCATTACCACAAGGGATTGAGTCAATGGGAACTGGTCATATGGTTGTGATCACTATATTCCCTAGTTGATATGTTCTAGATATACAGTCATGCATTGAAGTAAAATTAAAGATATGAGGGTGAAAAGTTGGATTCTTAGCTATATTTCATTATTTTCCCATACATAACCAAATTTGTAGATTGGCCAAAAAGAGCTGAGTAAGCATGTTGATGAGGTCAATGCAGACATGTGGACATTTAAGGAGAAGGTGATCATATGGGTTTGTTCATTTTTAGACCAAGTTTATTTTTACTAATTTTTAGATCATGCAATGCAATACATAAAAATATATCCATAAATAAAGTTGGGCTCCTAGACAGATTGACTATGTCTTCCCATAGTTAGCCAATTTTGAAATGAGGTAGAAAGAGTCAAGTGAGCATTTTAAAGGTGTTATATCTTGCACGTGTGAAGGTGTAAATAAAAATTAGTCATATGGGTTTGTTCAATTTTGAGCATAGATCATTTGTACTAAATTTGATATCATACACTAAAGTGTGGTAGAAGTTATAGATGCTCAAAGTTAGCCTCGTAGATAGTTTTGAACATGGTTGGCTCTGTGACTTATGTTTATGAGAAGACACTTAATTGGCATTTTATCTCACATGTGTGAGAGTTTTAGGAGTAGTACGTAATATAGCTAGATTATCCTATGTGAAGAGATAATTTGGTCCAAATTTAATATCTTGTGAGTAAACATAGAAGAAGTTATTTAGGTGAAAAAATGGCTACTCATGCATATTGATAGGGTCCTCATACATAGTCATTTTTGAAAGCATTAAAGCTTGAGCAAGATCGATGGTGCACATTTGATCCAAGGATTCAAGAGGAAACAAGATGAAGATAGGTGCATGAAGTTTAAAATCTAATCAAATGTACATGATAATGATCTAATGGTGAGCATGCATTTGCAAAACTAATCAAATAATGAGCATTGATCGTTAAAGTCCTGGTTGATCCGTAAAGATCGACAGAGTGCATTGAGTCAACATTTTAAGATGGCACAAGATGAGGTTAAAGTGATATAAGTTTAACATATAAACATTAGCACCTATACATTAAAGATTGATGGAATGTATTTGATCTAAGTTGAGAGTTTATGAGATTCTAGCATTGTATTCAAATGTTAATTGTGACCATTTGCATTTACAAAGGAAATAACTAGTGTCTAGTTTTTGGACCATAAATTTTTAAGGAGACAAATTTGATCATGTAGTAAAAAACAAAGTGGTAGAGGACTCTAAGGTGCATCTAGATATATATATTTAATGATTTAGAAGTGAGTATAGATAAAGATATTGAGCCTAGAAGTTGACTGTGTGTTCGTGCTTATTCTAAAAATGACCCAAGAATTTTATTCAAACTTGTGTTGGTGTTATTTTGATATTTCACAATGAATTAGCTATTAGGGAGGATAGTAGACTTAATGAGGATGCTCTGTGTGGACTTTGGAGGTATGATCAATCTATTTTGAGTATGAATAATTCTTGAGAAGTTGACTTTGTGTTCATTCATAGTGACTGTGTGCATAAGGTCTTTATTTGAGGTGTTTAAGCATATGTAAAGGTGAGATTAGTTGATTGTGATCTTTTGAGGATGTTGAAGGGGACATAAGGAGTGGACCCATGTTTTTGAAAGTGGTCATGTGTTCTTGTTTTACTCAAGGAGTGATAAAGGAGTGAATGGGTTCATATGAGACCTATAAGGGCTAAAAGTGCCTTATTAAAAGGTGTAGTTCCTTAAGGGTGACCCATAGATGTTATACCTGACCTATAGAGATTGTTTTGAGCTAAGCCTTCATGTGAAAGATGTATTAAGGGTTAAGATATGCCTAATGGCTGACTAAGATGGTATTGATTAAGATTGCTTTATAAATGGTAAAATCAAAGATGATGGGTTCTAGATTTAGATGGGAGATTAAGGATCAAATTGAGAGAGACTTATGTGTGTGTTGGAGAGTAAATAGAGGGTAGAGTGCCCTAAGGATGAGTTAAAGAGAATAAAATATTGAGTACTATTTTTATGACCTATTGGTCATAATTATGCTAGAAGAATAGAGAGATTGTTGTTTGAGTGTGAGCAAAGGTGAAGTGAGATAAGCTAAGGTCCATCATTAGGTGTTTTTAACATTAGTTTGGAGGTGGAAGTGTTTTATAGGTGTTGTTGTGGTAGCTCATCATTTAAGATGGATTTATCCTCCTTGCAAGGTAAAAATTTCTAAAAGGTCTAGTTGTTGTTGCATTTTAGCTAGACATGTGTAGTAGCACCTTGTGGGATTAGAATCTCACTAAATAGGGATTGTAGTTCATTGATCAGTTACATTTAGTCTAAATTAGATCTTTTTATATAATATAGTAGTCCAATTTTAGGTTCCAATGGGTTTTCTCCCCCAAGAGGGTTTCCCATATATGTCTTATGTTATGTGATTGATCTTGTGTTATCTCTATTGCTCATTGATGTGAATGTTGTGCATGCTTCATGAATTCTTATGGTAACTAATTAAATGTTTGAAAAGGTCAAAATTTAAAGATGGATTATTTGGGCTCACTGATTAACCCCCCCTCTTAGTGATTGTACCTATAACATATCCTACTTAGTGAATCCAAGCTTGGAGAAGGTAATCAACTAACATTTATTGAAATAATTTGTATATCAGGAACATTACCAAATTGAATCCAATAAACCTAACTAAGGGAGAAATTATCACACAACACTAAAGGAGAGGGTTTTGTTGGCTAATTTAGAAATCCTTGATCATGGTATGTTAAAATAATGTTTTGAGTCATATAACCTTTCAAATGGTCATCTATAAGGTATTTAATCATTTTTTAAAGCATTTGAAAAATCTAAGGTTTAATATTCCATTGTTGTAGCTTGTTAAGGTCATTTTTGTGTTAAGTCCAACATGCCTTGAGCTTGGTAAGGTTAGTAAAAAGGTAAAATAGGTGATTTGTATGTATTCACACACTTTTCCAAGTGTTTTGAGGAATATTCCAACATGAAGATAACAAGTTTAAGTCAAAAAATATTAGATTTTAAACCTAATGTACCTAGGAGGTCAAAATTTTCATTTGCATCTAACAAAAAATGTCTCCCATGGGATATAAAATAAAAAATTATTATTTCAAGTTGTTATACATGAATTAGATTTTTTTTAGGATTCTTAGTAAAAAACCATGCCAAAGCAAAAGCTAAAGGTCCAAATAAGGTAATAAATTACTCAAGATCTCCATCAAGTCACATGCAAGTGAAGAAGAGTTAGTTTCATTATATTTGTTAATGGAGGAAATGAAGGATAAGAAATAGTGATATTAGGGGTTCAATATCACCCATATTCCCTACAAATTTTTGAAAATGAGTTTGGGTTTAGAGGCTAGAGCTTTATGAACAATCACTAACAACGTTGTTGTCCCTAAAACCCTAAGAAAATCCTAACAACTCATTTTTCTTCTTCTCATAGAATTTTTGATATCATTGATGTAAATAATAGTTTTAAAAAATCATATAGCATATAATATTAATTCCCATGTCATCTCCAATCATGAACAATTTCCATATGAGAGAACATGTATTCAAAGTGGAGAAAATTCGAAGGGGAACAATTAGAAAAAGGTGTTTTAAGGAGGTTTATGTGATTGATTGAATGTATCCAATGATTGGAATGGATATAGGGGTTAATTTATGTTTTAAAAAAATTTAATCAGATATTGAGACCATATGTAACTCAAAATATATATTTTTTTATCAAACTAACCTGTTTGTTGCAATATAAACCAAGATTTTACAAAAAAGTGGATAACTTGAGTTTTAAGCCTCTAGAACCTAAAAAACTTGGAATGAATTCTTGGTTCAAAACTTAAGAATTTTTTAAATTGGTATCATGTATTTATTTATGGTACTTTAGAAGATATATAAATCAAAAATATAGTCTATGTTTGCTAAAAATGGAGAAAATAGTCTTCAAGACGACCAAAAGTGGCGTCATTCAATAATGAAGGATCCAAATACCTTGAAACTTCATATGCATGTCTAATAAGGTTTTATAAACATTTTTTAATTGTTTCAAAGGCATTTATATATTTTCATGGTTATATAAGGTCATTAGATAATCCAAAACAAGGTCTTCTTAAGAGATTTTTGAAACTAGAATAAGGAATTGTAGGTATATGATAAGAAATCAACTAAAAACATGGATTTTTATGTCTAATGAGACATATATCATGGTGTTAAAAAAAATTCATACCATTCACTTCATTTTTTAGTTAAAAATATCCCTTTGCCAAGTTTTAATAAGCCTAAAGATAACTAGATGCACGTGTGGACTCGTAACTCTTCAATCAAGAAAAGAGGGCAATTTCAAGAGAATAGGGATGAGTCATTGTAAACAATGAATAAATCCTATGCCAAATCTTAAGAAAGAATCATAACAAAAGTCCAAATCATCTATGATAATAATATATGACTATTTTCTTGCATTTCATTGATATTCTAACTAATTTCATGATGTGAGGAGAGCAATCATAGGCTTCCTACATGTCCTCCACTCTATCCTCTCTATTATCCTATATGTACTCTTTCAACTTAAGTTTAAATAATTTTCCACATGAGTATGTAAAATAATTTCTCCTTTTTTAAGTCATTGGATCAATAAAGACTATTTTTTCCCTTCTTCTACTATTGTGTTTAGTGTAATAAAGACTATTTTTTTCCTTCTACTATTGTGACTAGTTGATCTAATCAAGTGGTGAATTGACTCCCCTTGGTTTGCCATCTCATTATTCTTACCTCTATGAAGTTTTTATCTCTCTTATAGGTTGTAGTTAGTGTTATACTAGTTTATTGTGTTGATTAGAAGTGAAAGACAACTATCCCTCCTAATATTACTTGAAATTCTTAACCTCTCTACAAATTAATCATGTAATAGGACCAAATCAAGAGTTATATATGTATAATTCAGTCCCATGGTTCATTTTCCACTTTTAAATGGGTGGATAATATTAAAAAAATTGGTACATGACCCATTTTTTCCATTATTTTCATATTTATCTTTCCCTTTCCCTTGAAATTTGAACAGGTGTAGTGTTAGTTTTAGGTGTAGCATCAAGGGAGCCAACCCTCTCTATAGGTTCTATTTAGTCATAGGCCACTTGAAATATTAAAGAGTTCCCATTATGTCAATTAAGTGAGGATACATGAAAAACCTCCTTAAAGGGTACACTCAAAGTGAAAATAGGTTCCAAAGCCTCTGTGAAAATAATATTATGAAATAATCCTAGATAAATCTAAATCCCTGAAATGAAAATAATCTAGGGTTATCAAAGCTTATAACACAAAGGGGGATGGTTACAAATAACCAAAACAATTAAGGGATCATGGTAGGAAAATGGGTGAATAGATCACCTAAGGTGGAATATGGAAAGCAAATAAAACCCTATATCTATACTATGTTTAAGTACAAATGGTAATCTAAGTAAGGAATTATACATTTAAAAGTTATTACTTTGTGCAATAACTATCTATCAAATGAAATATCAAAAGTTAGATATCTTACCTTTGAGAGATCTTGTTGAGTCTCAATATCACCCTTGGAAAATGGTGTTTTGAAAGAGATTTTTGTGGTATTGTAAGGATCACACTATAAAAATAGATCTAGGATAAAATAATCCTACTTGCATCCAAAAATTTCCACAAGACAAATTATCTTACCTCCAAGGCAAAACCTTAAACAATGTCTCCATTAAATATAGATGTAGTATAGTTTTGAGTTGTAATAATTCAAAAATGAATGTTCTTCTCAATTTTATTGAAGAGAAGGTTATGTTTATATCAATGGAAAGGTCCTAACCCTTATGAATTATTAGTTGAAAAGCTCAGTCTACATGATCCTATTTATAAACATTTACCATTAGGCCTTGAACTAGGTTGATCAAATTGACTAAATTTTGTAACATGTGCCATAACTTTCACAATAGGGTCGACCAAGCTAACTTAGTATGAAACATGAGTATCTAATTAGTTAAGGGATATTTGAAAGGAGTATTACCTAGAGAGTTAGATAAAATGGTTTTCTTAGGTAAGCGAGATTTGTAATCAATTTAGGTATGATAAAATTACCCAAAAATATTACAAAACACCAATGATCTACCCACCCCTTTCTCAATGCACCCTTTAAGGTGTGCACTCAAAGAGATTGAAACTTGATAGGTTCCTACAAGATAGAAGCATCAACAAATGATAAAGTTTTAAAAATATTATATGTATACATATTCCCCAATCAAAGATCATTGTGTCATGTGAGTGTAATGTGGAATGGTGCTTTAAGAAATAACATAACAATGCACATTATTGAACTAAAACATTACAATAGAAAATAAATAAATGTAAACTTGTAAATGTGTACCTTTAGTTATTGTATACATATAATATTTTTAAACTTTATCAATTACTAATGTTTTCTCTCTTGCAGGAACCCATAAAATCTCAATCTCTTTGAGTTCATGCCTTAGAGGGTGCACCAAGAAAGGGGTTGTTAGACCTTTGGTGCTTCATAGTATTTTTGGACCTACACCACTACATAGAACCATTAAAACATACTCTTATCCAATTTTCTAATCAATAAAAAACCACTTATACTCTCCACTAAGTAGTTCATCATCTAAAATATCCCCTACCTAAATAAAACCCCATTTTACCCACTTTTTATACTACATCAACCCAGTTGATCTTGTTGGAAATTTAGTGCATGTTATAGAGCTATATCATTTTAATTTGACATAGTTTGAGGCCTAATAGATCTATTTCTTGCCAAATAAGGTCAACTCAACTGACCTTATTGGCTTAATTTCTAGGAGGGTTTAAGGTCAATCCTTGGTTACAAATATCCCCTAAAATATATTTCTAAATAAAGGATCATTCAATTATGTATCATTACATATTTTAAATATTCTTATAATATTAGTAGGAGGTTTCATTCCTTAGGTTTTTACCTTGGAGAAGTAGCACTTATCTTGTGGAGGTCTTGGATGCAAAAGATAAGTCTTGTATCCTAGAGTTGATTTATCCTTTTGATCCTTACAAGCAACAACCATCTTTTTCAAAACACCACTAGCCAAGGGAGATATTGAGGCATGAAGAGTTTGATTTAATCAGGTAATTATACTGCTATCCCTTCATATTTTGATAGGTAGATGTTGTAGAATTGATGGATTGAATTAAATCTCTCCTTTATTAGATTATTTTCATATTATCTTAACTAGAATTATCTTTGATTTATTATTGTCTTCCCTATTTTTGCCATAAACATTAGTGAGTATTAGATTAGATTGCATATTTATTTACTAGATTAGCTTACATTTTTATTTCATAGTTTATCTTACTTACTTTATTAAAATCATAAGACCTACCTAGGGTTATCACATCACATAATTTGACTAGAGGCCTTGGAAACCTCTCCGTTTCCATTATGTGATAAAAGATCCCTTACTTTAGGTTTAGTAGATCCATTATTGGTCATGACCTTGATATAAATAGTAATTACTAAGCAGATTGTTAATTGATTATCTTATCCATGCTTAGATATTACTAAGTAGGATAAGTTGTAGATCTGTCTTATTTTTCTAGCACATATTCTTGTGACTTTGACATGAGTATTTATAGTGATCGACCATGTCGACCTAGTTTAACATTATGTGCATAGGTTTCCAAATTTTGTCGAGCCTATCAACCTAATTCAGCTCTATGTGTGTAAGTTTTCTTACTTCATCGATCATGTGGACTTAGATCTATAGTATATGCATAGGTATTTTAACTTCTTCAAGCCTATTGACCTACTTCATTTAGATGTTTGTAAGTTTTCTAACTTAGGAGAGCCTCTTGACCCAGTTTTGCCTTCTGCATGTAAAATTTCAAATTTCAACTAATTAGAAAACACCGATCGACCTAGTTTATTTTTATGCTTTATACATCTAATTGAATCAACCTAATCAATTCTTCTCCTTTCCACCTTTTATTTTTATAACTATATTAATCTGATCAACTTGGTTTTATTCTGTTATTTTATAATTTTATTTATATTTGGTCAACTAACTCAACTATGTTTAATAATTATATTTTCTACCTTTACAGGTTCAAACATTTGCTTAGATGACCTAGTTTAGAACAAAAAATCAACATCTTCAGGATAACTACTCATCAACCTAGTTGCCTCTACCTTATCTATCAGATTCACCCTAACTAGCCCAGTAATTTTGCTTTATCAAATTTTAAGTAAACAAATTTTCTTGACTTTAGTATTAATTTAAATTTTAGTAGTATTTTTATTAATTTCTTAGTTCTATAAAATTGTACCTATATAATCAACTAGGTTAACTGACTTGACCTAGTTTTGTGTCAATTGTCTACCCATAAAACTAGGTCAACCTACTCAACTATGTTTATACTAGCTTGTCTTTTACAATAGATTGACTCAATCGACTTGACACTATTTTGTTTTGTTTTTTCAACTTAGTCAACCAATTTGATTTTATTTCATTTGATTTACTTCTTAGTTCAAATAAAGGAAATGAACTTACATTGATAAAATTAAACTCACTTTACTTTGTAGTTGACTACTTGTTTATTTAATTTTAAAAAATTGTAACTTAGCTTTCAAAATATTTATTTTCTCTTTTATTATTCACTTTCTTTGGATTTCCATAGAAACTATGTACCGACAGTTTCAAAACTACTTAGCTACTATTATGAAGGGATACATGATACTCTATGTATAGTCTTTGTCTATTTTTTACAAATATCATGGCATAAGGGGCTTGAATTGATACTCATAAGTCATTATATAGAGATAAACTTGGTATTTAGTTTCCACCTACCTCATGATATTTTAGGAATGCTTAGGAATTCCTTCTTTATTGAACCTTGAGAATCCATCCATTTGTTTGTGTGGTGCATTAGTTAACGATTGGAACTAAGAAGCTAATTATAGATTACCCTTAAAACCAAGTTTAGTGGGATATGGGAATGGTACTTCTTCCATAGTTAGTGCTCTAAAACATTGCGCTGACACTATTTAATAGACAAGTAAGTATATTTAGAAGTCTACACTTTCAATCAAAATTAAAACATTTAGTACAACTTCCTAATATTCTTTTTGAACAAGTAAATAGATTATAAATTATATTTTTGATAATTGATATTTGCTACTCTATGTTATATTAAAGACCTATATTAGCCACTATTGATATAATTTTTATGCTATGTGTTGCAACTAGATCGACCACCTCAACCTAGTTGTCTGTGTGTTTAACTTTATTTTATATATTTAGAACTTAATCATCCAATATTTAGACCATTTAATTTTTTTCTAGAATTCAAAACTTCATCGACCAGCTCAACTCATTCTATCATATATTGTTATGTTTACCTGATTTTACCACTCAGTCAGCCTACTAGACTTAGTTCAGGTACAATTTATTCCATTTTCTTACTTAATCAAACTAGTTGACCAACTCAGATTTGTTCAAATGTAGATTTTCCTATTTTCTTATTTATCCAAACTTATTTGACCAACTCAATGTTGTTTAATTATAGATTATTCTATTTTATTATTAATCCCACTAGGTTGACCAGCTTGACCTAGTCTGATCCCATCTATCTAACTAGATCGACCAACTCAATCTTGTTAATTTTCAGCCTTTAAATTCATCTTTTCCCCTATTAATTTTTAGCCTTTAAATTTATCTTTTCCCTAGTAAGTGTTTAAATCAGATTTTTCATCATACAACATTTGTTTGATGATGATACAAATCAAAATCAAACTAACATGATGAATTTCACTAATACTAATAATCTTATTAAGACACATTCTATGATAACTAATCTAGGACTTAACAATATCCATGTTACTACTAGAACTATCATCTATGAGATTCCTCCTTATTCCATTACACTTAATCCTTTATTCCTATAAATGGTAGATGATGAAAGTGACCTTGATTATATGGATGAAATGATCCTCTTCATTAATGAAAACCCTCAACATCGAGGTAAATATCCCATAGTAGTTTATAACCTATTAATGGGACCTCATATTAGAGAACCCCATTCATCTTCACCTACATTTTGTAAAGGATTTGGGGAAAGTCACTTTATGAATTCAACCACATCCTTATCCTCTCTCATTCCCCCTCTAATAGTATGGCATCATCTTCCATGCCTTCTTTCATTTCCATGCCAAGCATTTATACAAACATGGTAGGTGTGACTTTTAGTGGGTATAATCAAAATGCCCACATTAATACCCAATTAAATACAACTACTAGTACATACAACATTACTAGTACATCTCATACTACTAACACATCTTATAATACTAATGCATCTCAAACCCTTAATACCTTACATAATGCTAATGCATCTCATGCAACTACTACTAGTTAAAATATAAATAATATTAATCAATTGTTATTAAAAACTTTAAATCAAATAGCCACTTTTAAAATTAATAGTGTCAACTAAATGATGCAAATAAAAAACAAATTAATGCATTTATAGAATCAACCTCAACCTACTTAATGGGGAATGCAAAATCCTAGTGCCCCCCAACGCCCTTAGAGATTGATATAGTAACCTTATACCACAACCTACACTTATTAATAAAGCTATTAAATACTTAAAAAATGAATCTCTTTTTCTTCAAATCATAAACATTGACATAGGTGGCATAATTCCCACTATCACTTATAATGGATACACTGATCCAACTTTGCATTTGAATTTTTTTAGAAATTTATATAAAGATTGGGTTAAATTTAACACCTTTACTGGTACAAAACTCTTAGCTAAAACCTTTTCAAGAAATGATTTAGATTGGTATAGTCAACTTAAAACTCACTATATAACTAGCTTTAAACATTTAGTCAATAAATTAGTTGAAGAATTCCAAACTAGTGATCTTACTGAAAAAAAACTTAGCTCATTTTATAAACTATAAACAATTAGAATCTGAAATGACATGAGTTTTCATCAAATAATGGAAATTTTTGTATAACAAAGCCAAGAATAATATGTTAGATGAGAATATTTTCCACTTATTCACTAATGTTCTTCATTATAAATTACAATATCATTTTAGGACTCTTTCTCTAAAATATTTGGAATAATCCCTTGACCAAGCTAAATGTCAAGATTTTCTTATACGATAATTTAAACCTTTACACCCTCCAATAGGAACTCAAATAATTATGAAATCTAAAAATTGACATGCAAATAATTATGGTGTTATGGATACCTATGATTCCATATATACCATTCGAGTCATTTCTCCAACCCATCTAATGGAGCCTAATCCTTCAACATCAATTCTAACAATTCTCATCTGAGTTCCATATTTTGTTAAGTGCATAAAGTAGATGTCCATAAACCACTTTCCTTATCAGATATTTAAAAGTGTCTTCCATGACCTCTCCCATGATGTCTTGATCTTACATGCCCTATAAACATTGGTATGATCCCCATTTTTTTTTGATTTCATGCAAGTTGGGGCCATTATCATGAAACTTGTCACCAATTAAGAGACTTTTATATGGATTATCTTATTAGACCTAAATTTGATCATGAATCATTCATAGGAACACAATAATAAGATTTTAAAATAACATATAAATCTCATGAAACTAAAATTAACAATGAATCCTTAAACCAAGCCAATGCCCACTTAGCTATTTACAAGGATCCCCTTGCTAACCATCACGCTAACACTAACCAAACTCATAATACCAAAAACATCAAAAGATAATAGATACTAATATGAATGATGAGAATATTTTCAATATGAATAACATGAGGAGAATAGTTTCTTATGTCGATCATTATTTAGCCTCCAACCATAATAGTTTTTCAAACTTATACATTGTTCATGACTCTTACCCATCCCATATCAAAAAATTGGGGCATGAGGAAACAGTTTCAACAAACCAACAAGTGTCAAATCCAAAAATACAAATAGATAATACCTCACATATTATTGATATAATTTCTACCCCTCCTATAACTAAGACATCTCAAGTAGAAATCCAAAAAATATCTTCCACACAAAGATAAGAAAAAACTAATGATAAAACCAAAACATCTAAAATAAAGCATTTGCCTACAACCAACTAACCCACCAAACCTAAAATCACACCTTATCAACATTAATTTCAATACAACTCCACCCCATCCTAAAAGGATTTACTGTAATACTATGTACCTTTATCTAATAACACTTTAATAGGTTATGATGAATAGGAACCTATAGCTAAATTTTCACATCTTCCATCTCAAATCCCTTTTTAGAACTCATGAAAATTTCTCCTCATCATCTTAAACATATAATGCAACTCTTATTTGAGTTGAGCATCCCTCATTCCCCACTTTTGGGGAAAGATGCTACCTTGTTAGGATATGAAGATAGTATCCTTTAGTAGTGTAAAGAAATGTTTATCCATGCTGATGAAATGGTAGACACCTATATTTCACTCAAATTATCTATCTCTTCCATGATCCTGATGATATATTACTTCTTGTATATAGCCATACATTAATAATTATCATCCAAATAGGAGATATCCAAGTCAAACATGCATTAATTAATGAAGGTTTAGGCACTTATGTGGCTTCACTTCATTTTATTAAAAAAATTGTATATTATAAATTAAATATTAAATCCACTCAAAGTACATGTAAAGGACATGATAGAAGATAGCTGCTCCCTATAGGTTGTGTTTGGATTCCTATCATGGTTCTTTCCCCCATCATAATGCATGTTAAATTTATGATATTTAACTTCCCACTTTAATTATAACATCTTAATCAATCAACCTTGAACACACCACATGAGAGCATTAGCCTTATGAGCATGCCAATGTGTTAAATTTATGTATAACAATGTTATATAAAAGATTCAAGGATATACCAATCCTTGGAATTTTGAACAATTCTAAGAAATAGGTGATTTTAAAATACCTACCCTTGAACCTTTACCTAGCATCCCATTTCATGAATCACAATGATTTAATATCCTATTAATTTTATTAGAGGATACAATGGTCATCCTAAATTGATAAGAAATATACGACCTAATCTTCTAGACTCAGATGATGATGAACCAGTTGAGATAAGTTTAAAAATCAAAAAAATTGATCTCTCTCATAACATAATCATTCAATTACCTCTTCCTCTACAACCTTAATCTCATAAAAAACCATTAGATGAAATTTTGGTTACTTTAACATAAACTAAAAATTCCATTCACCATACCTCTTCGACCAATTAGGTCATTGACACATGTACTATTAACCTTCACACTTCTAATTATGATGATGGATATTATTTAGATGATCCCTTTTTATCTAGATTTATAAAAGCTAAAAAAGTAGAGATACTTAGCTATCATACTTCTTTACAACATTCTCTTAGTTCTTTTCATGTGGTTCTTTATCCTTCTATAGTTCATGATATTATTTATTATTCTAATGTTCACAGGTATGAGATGTAGTGCACACACCCTACTCCTCTAGTTACTAATGGACCTATTTAGAGTATGCTTATGGACCATGTTATGATAAGACCTTATAGGTTTACTATATACCAAGACCCTTCCAGCTTACTTGCTCTAGAGATGTTAACTACACTATGCTAACCTATTGTAAGTTCATCTTGTGATGAAACATAGGCTAGACAAGATATTATTCTAAGTTCTACTACTGTTGACAACATACTAACTTTAACCAATCTTTATCCTCTACCAATAATATTATAAAATGAACCTTATTATGAGTCATATAGTTTTAGGTCATTGGGCCAAGGATTGTCAGGTACATCAACATCAATAAGCCTTAGGTTATGCTTATACTATAAATAGCTAAATTTCACCATTTGCTACTAGACAAGTTGATTTCATGGTACACGTAATCATTTTTCTACTCACTTCTAAAATATTTAGTAATATATTGATACATTACATCTAAAGAAGGCATAATCTACAAACAAGAGCCTACCACCTCCTAAAATAATTTCTAAAATACATCATTAAATATGGGGAAGTTTAATATCTTTGGCATCAATGTACCACACACCATAAATATATATGTCAAGTTCTTCAATATAACTTTCATGATTTTACATGGCATATGCCTTCACTATCTCAACCTCATTCTCTAGAACATTCACAGACAAAGGTTCCACCTTCACCATAGCCTACATCTCTTCACATATCAAAAGATATTTTGACATATTTCCTCGCATTGAGTATCCCATAAAGGATATGCCTCATGAGCATCATTATTATTACAACTTACCTACCTTATATATAGATACAATATGTCATGAATTATTTTCATGACTTTTTATGAAGTTTGATGAGACTCTAATTAACATTATAATTTATCTACATAAGGATGTATCAGATATCATGGATGATATATGTTACAATATTTATCTTTGTGAACACATCATTTTTTTTCATCAAATTAATTATCACATTACTACATGATTTGGGATTTGATTTATGAGCATATTTAGATCTTTTGTGTTACGTATCATTTAATTTTATATTTCATGGATTAATTTCATATCTTATGGATTAATTTATCTTTCATGGTTTAAATACATGTCTTATGGATTAAATTTTCTCTCATGAATTTAATTTCACATTCATTTATTTTTCTCTTATTTTTAGGTGCAATTCTATTTTATATTTGTTATGTCATTATATCCAGATCAAGATAGTTATTATGATGACATGGTTCAAAACCACAAATCCATTTAATATTATATCTTTACCATATAATAATTTAGCAAGCATATTATTCATTGTATCATTACATACACATATCTCTTAGATCTCCATCCCCACCCCCCTTATTTTTCATTCATACTAATCACACATATGGCTAGTCTTGAGATCACATACTAGTTTATAGGCAAGCTTAATTATTTAGTAACATGTCAAAATTTCTAGGTATTTTGTGTCCTATAAACAAAACCTAAATCTCATCTATGTTTTTCACTTCTATCACTCATGTTTGGTTATTCCAAATATATATGGAGGATGAATTAAAAAAAACCATAAAAATTTAAAATTCAAATCATTTTAAAACAAAAGGAAATGGTAAAAGTCATAAATAAACACTAAAAAGTCAAAATCACACTAAAATTTGTGATTCATATCTGAGCATATCTCCTACTCCTAATTGAAGCTCAAAATCCATAGTTGGCCTCATGATAGACATAAGGTCCATTGGGGTATGGTAGTCTAGTAGATTGAGAAAAGATATTTCAAAATTCTCTCAAGTGTTATCTAATTTCTCACGCAAGTACCCAATATCCACAAGAGACTGAAAAATCTATAAGGGGTCCTGAAGAATGGGAACATGTTGTGAGAAGGTAGGTCCATTTTAATTTTCTTCTATAGAACCATATTGAGTTGATCTTAGTACTACACTTATTTTACCATAAAGTTTTATTCTTATCATGAACAAATATATTTTAAATTTGGCATGCAATAAATTATTAGAGTTCACCTATTTATTTAGTATGCCTCATGCCTACTAAGGTTTATTATAAACACCTATGTCATGTTATTTTCTAGTCTATACTTCATTAAAACATTCCAAATATTCCTCCTTGATGAATATGTTATGTTAATTGATCATACCCCTTAGGTTATTCCTTTTATGAGTTACAATATAAGACCTTGGATAGGACCAAGCCTTCTTCACAATGTCTCCTTGTTATTCACAACTATTTACCATTACTTGAATTTAACTCATTATTTTTCCATTTATGAGTTTTATTGTAAGACCTTGGATAAGACTAGGGTTTCCTCATAAAGTATTCCTAAAAACTTCATACCTTGATTAATCATAAAAATAACTACAAATCTTGACATTTACATTTATTTCTTGACATTTTGTTTTGCACACTTCTCAACTTGATTTAGTGTGTCTTAAATTTTTATTTACAAATCATTTACATACTTACCAACTTGATTTAGTATTTTTTATGTTTACATTTTATCATTTCAATGTATCTATGTTACATACTTTTCAAAAAAACTGATTTAGTGTGTTTTAAATTTCACTTTATCTATTTTATCACTTATATTTTAAATTATTTGAAACATGATTTAATGTGATTTATATTTTACCATTTCCATACTTTTAAAAATACATTTTAAAACATTTATTTATTTTATGTTTTACATGCTTTCCAATGTGAATTAGTGTATTTTTACATGAGATTTAGTATATTTTACATTACACTTTTTCTATCTTTTTTTCACCATGTATTTATTCAAAAGTGCTAAAAAGGAATCCAAAATACATCATAGATTTTATAATAGCATTTAACAAAAAAAAACATGTGATAGAAAGAGAACACATACATCCATAATATCCCAAATATCCATAAGTCATAATAATAAAAAAAGAGCTATATATATAATAGGATCAAATGTTTTATACAATATAGATGCAAATGTAAACCATCATAATAGCTCTCTGAGCTAGTCGCCTATACGTCTAAGGATCACCTCTATGGAACTATCTCTAGGGTATCAAAAATAAAAAGAGTACCAATAATAAGAAGTCCAAGAATTGCATGGACATCCTCGAGGGTGATACCTACCTCAATTGTATCCCCACCCACCACCCATTATAAAGTGTTGATTAGTCATTTCCATGATCCTAAGAACATGATGACTAAGTAAACACTCAAAGGGATCCTACACATTTGCATAATCCCACCAAAACCTAATTATGCCAAATATGCATGGTCATTAGCTATGAGTCCCTTAAACAAATCAAGTAACCACATGATATCAACTAAACACTAGAGCTTCCATTACCTTTAGAAAATATCAAACAACAACACACGTATTAGTCTTTGATATCAGATAATCAGTAAAATACACTATAAAAATTAATAATTAATGAATTTACACCAAAATTAAACACTTCATCAACTTGATTTGATATTTTATTAACACTTTATACCACATTAGCCACATATTTAAATATGTCAGCTAAAATCCAAATTTTATATTAGGTCAACCATAGAGTTAACTATGTCAGCCACTATTAGAATTTCAAACTAAGTCTACCACATTACAAAATAAGCCACTTAACCTAACTATATTAGCCAACTACATCAACCACTTTCAACAAAGTTGGCCATTTATTATAATTATGTCAACCACTTAAATATATTACTGTATTGGGCAAGGTGTATGTAGTCAACCTCTTATACATTATCAAAGTAAATCAACCCATCTCTACATAGTCAACCACTTATTACCAAACTACATCAACCCCTTTCTATGTAGTTAGGCACCCTATTTCACCTATCTACTTTTAACTACATTAGCTTAGCTAAACCCATACAGTTTACACAATGTTTTTTGAACTAGATATCATTAATTCCTTAGGAATTAATGATTCCTTTTTCCCCTACACATTAATTGTTTTAAATCCTACTCTACACTAAAAATTTTGGGGTAAATTTTGTTACACAGATTTACCCCTACAGCTAGTTTTTTTAAATCTACCTTATTTTTCAATCAAACCAAGAAAAAATTCAAAAATAAGTACATTACTTACCTAGATCATTCTATCCATTATTTATATGTGTTCATTGCCTCACACTACTTTTCTCCATGCCATAGTGTCTCACGTCACTCTTTTAGGTCTAATAGAGCTCTGGTTTTCTCAAAATGGTAAATTATAAAATTTAAATAGTTAAAAATCCTATTTATATTTCAAATTTACAAATTCTTTAACTGTCAGTTATTTACCAATAATTTTTGTATTTTTCTCATAACTATGTTTCTATAATCTCATTTTCAAATTTTTAAAAATTTATGGAATCCTAACAACGTAAAGAATTTTTCTATACCTAAATCATATTTTTTCAAAATTTATCTTATTTTCAAGTTTTGCCTAATTTTATCCAGATGGAAACCTTGTCCTTATTCTCATATGACTTTTATGTTATAACAATAAGGTAAGTGAAGATATGTGTTTTTCAAATATTTAATTTCATTTATCTCTATGCTTTATACTAAAATTTATTTAACTCAACGTTATGTTCTTTTCCTAAAGCACCATCCTATGTTACAACTACATGCCACGTGATGATATTTGAGTGGGGCATAAATATACACACAATATTTTTAAAATTTATCAATTATTGATGCTTTATCTCTTGCAAAAACCTATCAAATCTCAATCTCTCTGAGTGCATTCCTTAAATTGTGCATTGAGAAAGGGGTTGGCAAACCTTTCTGTTAGCCCCTATACCACTACCTAAAATAAACTACAACCTACTCTTATCCAATTCCATATTCAATAAAAAAACCACTTATATACTCCCCTAAGTAGTTCATGACCTGAAATATCCTTTACCTAAGCAAAAACCATATTTACCCACTTTTTGTACTATGTTTACCTAGTCGATCTTGTTGGGAATTCAGTTCATGTTATAAAAATTAGTTAGCCCAAGTCGACATAGTTTGAGACCTAATAGCTCTATTTCCCACCAAACAAGTTCGACCCTTCTGAGCTTGTTATCTAAAATCCTAAGAGCATTTAGGGTCAATCCTTGGATATAAATACCCCCTCTAATTCATTTATAAAGAGAGTATCATTCAATTGTGCATCATTACATCTTAAAAATCTACTTATACTATCAATAGGAGGATTCACTGCTTAGGTTTTTGCCTTGGAGGTATTGGATGCATAGGAGAAGTCTTGCATCCTAGAGTTGATTTATCTTTGTGATCCTTAAAAACTAATATAACCTCTTAAAAAACACCATTACCCAAGGGAGAGATTGAGGCATAATAGGGTCACTTCATCAAGGTAAGTATACTCCTAGCCCTTCAAATTTCAATAAATAGATGTTTTAGAATCAATGTGTTGAATTTTCAAAAAATATGTGGTTAACATTTAAAAATTATCTACATTATATAGATCCCAAAAATTATTTTAGTTTGGCAAAAGTGCTTATAGAAATAAAGTTTTGAACAAAATATATAATTTCACAGTAAATTATTGAATCTTTATAATTTCTAAAAATTTTACTATAAAAGGATGAAATTGTTAGCATAAGTTCTTGAAGCATCAAAACATGCTAAGGATGAGGATATCTATGATATACGTTATGTGCATAGAATAGTGTATTGAGTTCATACAAAAGTTTTGATAATAGGAACATAGGAATTATTAATTATCCTACATTATTTAGGAATTAAAAATAACTAATGTTTCATAAATATAAATAAAGCATCCAGGATAAATTAGACAAAAAGTAACCAAACATTATAAATGAAAATGCACAAAAGGAACACAGTAATAAATTACATAGGTAACCATAACTAGATTAATCTGTATTGATCTCTTCAAAAGTGGAACTCTAATCTTCTTATAATCAAAAGTATATATAGACATTTCTAGTCCATGACTGTTCATCTTCTTCTCATACTTGGTGACAAAAATTGAGTCTGTTCATATTCTAACCTATTACAAGTGATGAAGATAGGACAAACTAGACTTGTCCATGACAAAATAAGTACATAATGCATGAATTTTATACAAATATCTTAAACATATTTACAATCCAAATTCTTCTACCAACACTTTCTTGGACTTAAAATGTTATCTCATCTTAAGACAATGTTGTAAGATCTCTGAATTTGCATAAGTGAGCAGAGACTAAAAAAATGGTTAGACCAGTAAGAATCATAATAATCATTTAAGGTGTTATTTTTGGTTTTCACCTCTTACACATTACTTAACTGCCCTTTTAGATTTTCAACTATCTTACCAACCTACCACCCTTTATAGGTTTTCAATAGGTTAGCATAACTAGGTGAACACCCTTTATTGGTTTTCAACCAACCTCACCCTGCTTGTCTTACTAAATCATTCCCAATACAAAATGTTATACAATTTTTAAAAAAAATTATACTTTATGAAATACTTAACTTGATGGTGGTGGTATAAATGCAGACATCAACTGACCAAAAGAGTCTTTAGACTTGGAATGTGTATCCTTGTGTTGAGTGATGATCTACTGGATTTCTTAAGGTGGCTTGTATGCATGTGTGTTGATAATCTCAACAACTTCATTGGAAAAGGGAGTCAGATCAATCTTGTAGGCATGCCAGTCTAGCATCACTTCTTAGATTAATCACAATAGGGTGTACAATGGAGCATGATAGTCAATGATCTACTTGAGATATGCATCATCAATTATTCTCAAGGCTTATTTGGTATTAGTGACCCTTGTCTGAATCTTGCCACTCAGTTGATCCATCTTATCTGCATGTCATAGAACTTAGAGGCTAGTGAAAGAATTGCACAAAAATTGACTCTACCAATTAAGGAGGATATCACACACATTATCCCTATCATTGAGTGACTCCTTGAGTTTTCCATTCTTTTCCTCCATAGCGGTAGTGTGGCTAACCATAATTGATTTGGTGGTGGAAACCTTTGTAGATTCTATGCTAGAACTGGCTTAAAAAGTATCTAGTTACTACTTTCACTCCAACAAGCTACATACAACCTCTTGTGATTGACGTGAATTAGTATCAAGCATTTCTTGATATTCCTCCAATAGAGTGATGAGATTCATAGACTCAATTTTAACATCCTATCCCAATGTACCAATTGTGCAGAGTTTCTATACTATGCAACAGTCCTTGGTTAACTTAGAGACAAGTTTATTGAGTCTATGTTGAGTAGACATGACTTGGTCCTTGATTTCTTGAGTGACCAACTCAGGACAAACATCCTGGATTAGTTTGGAAACTTCATGTAGGCAAGCCTTCAACTTGACATTCTCAACCTTGGATTGATCCATTTCCTATTCTAGAGAAGTGGCCTTCTATACAATGGACTCCAGGAATGCTACCATGCCTTCTAGATGTCTCTTCAATGGTAGGTTGGAGACATCCAATGATACTTCTTACTAGAGTGGGAATGCTCACTGAAGGGTTACGTTATGGCATGGTCAAAATTGGAAGAGAGAAGGTGGTGTGCCAAGTAGCCACAATCAAGATGTCCCATAACAAGACTCCTCCCAAAGTCAATGGTGGTTGCTATAGACTTGTTGAGGTGGTAGATGGTTCTTCTTATTGATCCAAATGGTTAGATATATCTTTTTATTATTCATTCACTTATTATTTTTATGTTGTAGCCTTTTCTATAATGTTTAGTTATTGTGTAATGTTTTTAACTTATTTTCTTTTAACATCCTCCTTTGCTTTCCTATTAAGCTTATCCTTCATAGCTTTATTTTTCACTTGTTCTTCCTCTTGTATATTATGTACACATTATTCTACTTTATTTTATTCCTCTAGCATAGTAGACTTGTATTATTTAGTAGTACCCTATGCTTGTGACTTAGTTGCACTTTCTTGTTGTACCTATGCTTGGGCCTACTATTTGCATAGGGATTCATATTCTTTCGTCTTTCTTATTCTTTGAAAATTCCTTAAATTTATATTATGTATGAGTGGCATCTTCCATGGCATGCTTTGGTCTATGCCATTGTATCCTATTTTTTATTTTCTTCTTCAACCTTGGCCTTGACAGTGAGTGTAGCTTCTTTATTCTTCTGATCTTCAGCCATCTTCTTTTGATGTGCACTCTTATGCTTACTTGGCTACATTGGTAGCTTATCATTCCTTCTTATCTACCTAAAGATACTTCTATCAGTTAGCCTTTGCATCCTAAGCCCTTTTTGTGGCCTTTGATTCTTCAACTTGTTAAGCTTGTTTGTTGATATTGCTATTATTGAGCATGTTCCTTGTGACATTTCTTCTCCTCTTTTTTGATTCACCATTTTGTTGCATGAGCTACTTCCTCTTAGGAATATTATTGTTCTTAACTTATAGGTTGATTTGGTGTGAGCTCTTTGACCTCTTAAGTTTGTTGTGAAGGCAACAAATCACTTAGATGGACCATGGAACTGAAAACATGTGATTTATTACATCCCAGTGTAACTAACCTACATTTAGGTGGTGGTGAAGTTGAATATGAATAAGGATAAACTTCTTGTGCCATCATTATCTAATAGAATGTGTATTCTTCAAGGGTAGGAGATACCCTAGCCTCATGCCTAGTTTGTGGTCTACACACCAGGTACTCCTGTGGGCTTTCTAAGAATGGTGCAAAGAAATATACAATTATGATGGTGGTAGAAGGTTGATCCTAGAAGAAGTCAACCCTTCACTATAGCTACCCATATTCTTATTGTATAGTGCCAACCATGATGGATGCAGATCATGGTGGTAGTTCTACCCATAGACTCAAAGGAACCTTTTTTCACACTTCAATCATGCACATTAACTTCTAATAGAAGAATTCCTTCTCCTCCTCAATATCATAGAAATATTTGGCCATATTGATAACCATTTCCTAGTATAACTTTTATTCATCTATGGCGATCTATGGTAGGTCACATGAGCTTGTGATCTGGGGCACTTTAAGATCATCTAACTAGGTTGTAGTTCTCCTTGTCTTGCATTTAAATAAGGGATACATTAATTATTTCTCAGTGGATAGATTGCGCTCTCCTTTCTATGGCTATAAAGTGGTGGCTTCCTCTTATTGTGGTATTATAGGGACTGCTAATCTTGGTGGTATATCTTGGAGTGGTGTAAAATACCTAGATGCATAGTATTTATTCTTGGTGACTTTGGCCTACACTATGGCCATGGTAATAGAGAATGATAGAGGTCCAAATGGCAACCTCAAAATCTCATGAATATGGATGAATATGCTTTTTGATAGCAGTGTGATAACAACATATTGTCTTAAGTATTGCATGACATCTAATGACACCCAAAGATGTGTGGAGATAATCTCTAGGCAGTCCTCCCACCATGTATTAAATTTACCCTCATGGGTTAGGGCACCATGCTTAGGCATCCACATCAAGTTACAAAATTAATGCACTGGCCAGTAGCTGGTGTCAGGGTCTACCTCTCCCTTAGGGGACTTCTATTGGGTGAAGCACAACAAAAAAATGAGAAATTGGTACTAGAATGTCTACTTAGAAGATGTACAACATTTGTTGATGTTTGTCAATAGCTCCTAAACAAAATATTTAAGCCAATTAAACTACTCATTGTGATGGATCATGTAGTGTGCAATGTCCATGACCCCTTTTGGAATTTGCTTTGTAGATTTGGTGGTCTAACATACCCTTCATGTGATACATTTTACAAATATGCACTCTAGTTCATCATGAATTTATTCAATTAGGATCCCTTTGGATCCTCTAACATATAAGTCTCTAACCTCCTAAAAGATATGAGGTATGGGGAAATAGAATCTCCTCGTGTGGGCATGCTCAAAGCTTAGGCCATTGATTCTATATTGATAACTATCATGGTGTTGGGGCCAAGGTAGATGTTACAATCATTTTAATGGTTGAGTAGGATTTGCATAATCTCCCCCAAGTTGTCGAAAGTGGGTATGCAAAGTAGACACTCGATGTCTATGTTGTGGAATCAATGGAGGACTATAAGAGCCAATGGTTGTGCAACATTGATGAGATCTGGTCAAAATAGTTTCTACTCTACCATTCAAAGGAAATTAAATGGCTATGGGTTAGTGAATTTTGTCTACCAAAGTGATAGATTCATGCCCATTGATTTTTTTGAGCATCTGTCAAACCCCTAATGAGTTGTGAAGGATTCATGATTAATGAGTGACAAAATTGAAAATATTTTGGCTCTCTACATAGTAAAATTATCTTGGCTCTTTGAAATCTCATCTCATAAAAACATTTGTAAGGATGAAATTCAAGCTTGTTTTATAACCTTATGCCTTTATAGATTTCGTGCTTATTGGTTTCTGTATAAATGCCACACTGAGCTATCCATTTGACATCAATGCAAATGTTGATCTGGTAAATCTTATCTGATCTAAAAATTAAAGTAGTTATTCATTAACGTATGTGTGGAGATATGTTGTTATAGTATTTAAGGTCTATATTATAGTATGGATAGATGATGTTGACTAACCATCAATTTAAAGACAATTAGGTCAATCAAACCTTAGATCTGGCATTAAATATTTGTAAATGATTAGTATATGGTGATGATCTTGGTTAATGTGACTTGACCATACATTTCTTGGACATAATCACTTCATTTCACTCCTAACATCCATGATGGTACACCTAAATTATTTTACACATGTTTGGCACATGCTATGCTTGGTATTCTAGTTCCCAAAAGCTACTGAAGAGATCATCTATAAATAATTACACACACACATAGAAAATGAAACACACAAGAAATAATACAAAAATGGGAATCCTAATCTACTTGGTGTTATTTAGCACCCACTCACTTAGCATAAATATATCAATTAAGACTATTGGTGGTAGGGTTTAAGCTTACAACCATTTACCTATCTTACAAAAATGGTTCCCTATAGATATCTCAAAATAATAGTTCCTTACTATGATATTTCATGTATAATGTAAGGCCCTTTCCATATAATTTATAATTTACTTAAAAATGCTCTAAAATGACTATCATATAAAAAAATTGGTTGATCTTTATGAAATTTCTTATGGTGTAGATTCTTGTCATGCCATGATTTTTGGCTCTACTTATGAACTTTCAACATCTAAGATGCTCTACATTGATACTCATTCATCTTATATAGTTCAAGAAGCTTGTTGGTGAGAGACTCATGATCCTCTAGTCTCATTACCATTGTAATGTATAGACTGGGTACCAAGTATTCCATTGACATAACTGCTTGAAGCCCATAGACTAACAAGAATGGAATAAAATCTATAGCCCTCTTATAGTGCATGTGATATGCCTAAAGAATCATAAGAATGCAATATTATTCATCATCTCTCTTGACATCATAGATTTTTGTCAACATTTTGCCCAAAACTTTGTTAGAAGCCTCAACTTGGCCATTAGCTTGTGTATGGTATGTAATACTTTATTAATGAGAAATCTTAAATTCTTCAGTAATGGATTTAATGGTATTTTTTAGGAAGTGTACCCCTCAATCACTAATGAGCTTGATGGGGCATCCAATTATTATAATAATATTATCATATAGAAACTTTGTTACACCCTTCATACCGTACCTGGGTGTCATAGTAACTTTGACCCATTTGGTAAAGTAATCTATTGTAATAATAATATAACTTATTTTTTTATGTTTACTCAATAGATTGATATGTCTAAAAAATTCAATGTCACATTGATCAAAAGGTTGTTTAGCTAACAAAGGCTACAAGGGCATTTCATCTTTTCTTAGTGGCTTACCCATACATTAACATATGTCACAGTGTTGTGCTACCCTATGTGCTTCTTGAAAGGTTTGGCTACCATAATCTACTCTATAAAAATTTCCTAATAAGATCTTCTCTATAAAAATGTTCTCTTTCTATTCTTTGGTGTGCCTCCTATAATATCTATGGTTGTTCATGTTCTATAACTACCTTGCACAATACTTCATCCTTACTCAAATGATACAAAATACCATTTAAAATGGTATATGGTAATGCGCTGGTGATAAAAAACTTCTTGTCTCTTTCTTGGTAGTGTGTAGGGAATACTCCTTGTTTGAGCAAGTTAGCAATTTCTTTAAAAAAATTAGGAATTCAGAAATGTGAAATAGATGGGCATTAGGAGAATATTTTTATAGTTCTTATTCTTCCCCATTTGTAATGTGACTAAGATGATCCATACCAACATTTTATCTTCATGGCTTGACATTAATGCAAAATTAGAATTCTTGAAATAACACCAACCATTAATAAATTCATCCTCCTAGCATCAGTTTATTGACAAGGTAGCAAAAAGCTTGATGATTCATGAAAACTTGAAATGGTGTCACAAGAAGATAGTGGTGAAATTTTAGTAATGTGAACACAATAGCCAATATTTCCCTTTCAATTATCATGTAATTATTTTTGTATTAGATAACTTTTAGCTTGAAAAATATATGGGGTGGTCTAATCCACCATCTCCTATCTATGTAAGCACAACAATGATTATGATACCCAAAACATCAATGTGAACATGAAAGGGCCTGCTCTAATCTAGAAAGTTGAGAATATGCACAATGACCAATCTTTGCTTTAGTTTTATGAAGGCTACTTGACACTCAATAGTACATATAAACTCCATACCTTTGTGCAGTAAATGCTCTAATGGTGATGAAATTATTGCATATCCCTTGATAAACTTTTGATAGTACCATGTATGGTCAAGAAACCATCTCACTTCCATGGAGTTGACTGGTGGAGGCATACTCAGAATGATTGTAATTTTGTCATGGTCTACCAAAATGCCTTCACTACACACTACGTGACCTACCAAGACACCAAAAGGTGTAAAAAATAAACATTTTTTTAAAATTCAAGGTAATGCATAGAGCTTGGAAGTGTTTTAACATGAGGTGTATCTTAGACAAATGTTCTTTAAACAAAGAAAAGATTTCCCAATCATTGAGATACACTTCTAGGAAGTCATTAATGAAATGTTTGAACACAGTCACCACTACTCTAGAAAAAACCACAGGTGCATTATTGAGGCCAAAAGGCATTACCTTATGTGTAAAGGATCCCCATTCCATGTCAAAATTCATTTTAGCTCTGTGTTCTTCTATGATGGCTATTTGATGATAGCCATTGAATCCATCTGTGAAAGACTAGACTTCATGACTTGAGATAGATTTTAAAAATTTATCAATGAAGGGAATTGGAAATGGATCATTCACACATGCATCATTAAAAATTTGATAGTCATCACATACTTTGATCTCCCCAATTTTATTAGGCTACACTACTATAGGACTAACCCAATCTTCCATTTTTATAGGATAGATTATACCTACATCTTGCATTCCATCAAGTTCATACTTCACTTTTAACTTCATGTTTGGATTCAACTTATAGGGTCATTTATTTACAGGTCATGCATACTCTTTGAGTTCAATATGGATTTTTACCAAGGATGGATCAACTCCTCTAACCTATAAAAATTTAGTGGGAAAGACATCTTCATAATCTTACAGAAGTTGCATGGCTTATGAAACTTTGAGTTCAATCCAATAGTCACCTATATGTGCCAGTTTGGGAATCTCCTTGCTTCTAATGTTTACCACATAATTTTTAATAGGATGTTGATAAATCTTACGCTTTTCCTCAATAATAGATTCTTGAAGCATTTATTTCCCTTCCTATTCTAAAATTTATATGTTGCACAACTTGTCTTCTTCAATAGGTTTTGTGATGGGGTCCTTTACTAGGTCTATTAGCCATTTAGATTTGAAAAAATCAATCATATTGATATCACCATTAGTATATGAATCTTCAATTTCCTCCTCTTCATCCTATATTTAGTTACACAATTGCATAATATAATGGTGTTCCATCTTGGTAGCTTTATATATTTGTAATGTTGTGTTTAGGTCATAGGCTACATTCTTCTATGTAATGGATTCTATCACAGTGCTTAAGTCTTATGTAGACCTATGGCATAAGAAATGTTTGATTTTAAATAGTGCATTGTGAAGCAAAGGGTTCTCATCTTCAAAAACAAACATTTATATGAATTCAAGCTACACCTATCCACAATGCTTTATCTCCTTCCTGTGATCTTGATGCCTATACCATGTTGATGGTAAAGGGGAAAGTGTGTAATGAAAAATGTGGACCCATTACTTTGGTGCCACAAATTATTTAGTCCAAACTTCAACACATTTAGGAATATGAGTTTTAGGGCACTCACCTTCCTAGAAGAAAGGTTAATTACTTATGATGACCTATGATAGTTGAATTCTACTAATCATAAGTTTGCACACATCATCCCAATCAAGCTGATCATTTTGATAAATTTCCCACCATGTCATTGTAAATACTTTCAAAGTATAATTTAAGGCATTGACATGTTGGCTAATGGTAGGTGCATGAACTTCTAGGCACATAATGAATTGATTAATATCCTTAGTTGCATAGTATGAAAGAAGTTATATCTCATGGACAAAGACCATTCTCATAGGTCAGAGTTCATGATCACCACGAGCCCAGTTGAGTAGATGTGTGTTTGAGTCTCCACTAATAGATGAAGATATTTCCCAAGGTAAATTTCCTTATTTGGTTGGCTCTATATAATATTGCATATGATCATCTTCTTGATAGAGAAAATCAACTTCTAAGTGAGCAGAGGATTAGAATGCATGGTTGCATAATCCTCTATGACAAACTGGGTTTCTAATGGTTGAGTAACTACTAATTTAGGCTTCCATTGTTCAAATGTATTAAAATTTTGAGTGAGTAAATATTGTACCTAAGGTTTAGTATACTCATACAATAATTTGTACTTGGCTGTAATCTTTCAAGTTCTCTTCAAAGTTAACCTTCATCCAATTGGTTTCTTGTGAAACATTGGGAGAGTCTGGTTCAATTAGAATGGTGTAGGGTTTATGTGCCTTATTAAGAGGAATTATGATAATCTTATCTCCTTGATGCACCTCTAATTAATTTTACATAGTATTGATAGTAATATGTCCATTTCTTTCCAATCAGTGTAGGGTAATGCATTGCCATTATCTTCATATTGATGACTTAAAATTCACCTTGTAAAATCAATTCTACAACTTTGATCTCAATGTCTTTTAGTCTAAAAATGGGCTCAACTCTTGCATAGTATACTAAGCTCAAAATTATTGGGTTGTAGCTTAGAATTGACCATCTAATAGCTTCCCATGTAGACCTAGGAATCATGCCAACCATGCTGTCAAAATTAAAGATAACATTGGGAATTTCATATCCTACAACTTTAATGCCAATTTATGCATCTACATCCCATGGCTTCTTTATTTTGACATACCAAAAAATCTATTTTGTCTTCTATTTCCCTTGTTGTGCACACTCTAGTAAATTATGTAACAAGTTTGTAATGTTCTAAGAGATGTCTTCATTATGAAGTATACTTAAAAACCTCAAAAAATATATTATCATAATAACAACTCCATATAGATGCATAATGCACACAATTTGGCCATACATTTAGGCATCTATTGCTTCAACATCTCCTTCAATAACATCTTGATGTTGAATATTTTTTAACATTTGTGAAACTTCATACATGAGCCCTTTTTCTAGAGCTAGTTTTGGGTATTTATTCAATTTTAATTTTTGGATTCCCTGGTCCAAAGGTATTTCAAGAGGAGGCAATCCTCTCTCTATGTGTTGGTGTCTTGTGACAACATTCAGGAATGCATCCTCCTTAGGTTAAGCATTAACCTTGTTAACATTCTTGAAAACCTTTTCCTCTATTTGCTTTTTTAAGATAGGATAGTCTTATGTCTTGTGCTGGTCATATACTATATAATATGTGCATTAAGACTATCTTTGGGGATTCAAAGGGAAATTATATTGCACATGTTTATACTCTCCACACAATTAACATTGCAAAGGAGGACATTGATAATTATTTTTTCTTCCACCTTAGTAACCTCCTTATATCATCCTCTATTTGAATGATAACCTCCTTTATACCCTCCCTATTACTATGTTGTATTCTAATGCTGATGTTGCTAGGTATTATCTCTAATTCCAAATTTTTGTTGCACAAATGGTGGGGTCTAACTAGTTTGTTGTTGTTGTATCATTGCTAGATTCTAGGGTACTGCATATTGGTATTATGGAGATGGTGGTGTCTAACTTGATGAAAGAGGGGTCCAATTGGTTAGACCTTGAGGTTGGTACTAAGGTGAACTAGGAATCCATTGCAAACCTTATTGAGTCACACAACCTTTATCGAACTATGGGCCTGCAATCATCTGCTTCACTAAGGAAACTTGTTGCATGATGATGACAAATACATTCTTTGTAATGTCTTCTTTGAGCTCCTTCAAATCCCTATAATTATTTTCATCATGATTATGTGAATTAAAAAAGTTAAAATATAATTTTTTTTGTATTTTCTCATACTATTTTAGGAGATGGCACTACATTATTACATGCCTTACTACTCTATAGATTTCATAGAACTCTATCTTGATCTTAGGAAAATCATTCATATAATATCCTTCTTTCCCATACTATATGTACCATAGATTTAGCTTAGGTTTATCTGCCTCATGATATTGTTCCATCCTCTTCATAAAATCTTGCAATTTATTTTCAATCTTAGAAACCATGATGAAAGCTTCCCCATAGTCTTAAATTTTCTCCACTCATAGGGTACTAACTCTAGCATCTGCCTTAGTAGCATATTGAGTATGCACTATAGTAAATTTGATTCTAGAATGTAGTCCTTCAATAAACCACGTAGTTTTATTTTTATATGTTAAGGTAAATTCCACAATAATCATAATTTCATCTAACTATGATCATAATTGTAGAGTGATTCTCCTGAATTCTACCTAGTCTCCTTTAAGTCTTGAATAGTCTGACCTGTAAATTTATTTATCTTAAACTTTGTGATAAGCCATTCCTTAACCTATTGTATACTTGATTAAATAATTTATATGAGGTATATAAACTCAAGTGATCTTCCATTTAGTTACCCAATTAACTTTTACTTATTGATAGCCTCATTAGTAATACCCTTAGCTTACCATCTCATCTCACATGTTAGTAAGTACTATTTAGGGTTTATAGACCCATCATATTTTGCAAGATTTATAAATGGTCCTACAACACCCATAGTGAAAACTAGTGTCAAAGGGATCTATTGTGCATCTATTACAATAGGAGGCTATGTTCTGTGTGATCCTACTTATGTACTATAAAGATTTATTTGTGCACTAGGAGAGTTAACCTGCACACTTATTTTTCTATGTTTCCTTCTTTTCTTTGCTTGGTTTCAACAAAAACTTTAGCATTAAAAACTTATTAAATTGATGCTATTTAAATTTTAGTACCCCAATGATACACTTGTTATAAAAATGGACCTTTCCTTCCAATGTCTTCCTATCCACTTGGTTGAAAACTTTTACTAGAATTTAAGAAATTGAGTTGCAGGGATGTGTGCTCTTCTGGTGAATGATTATTTCTTATGACTTCTTCTTCTAAGCTTGAACCTAAAATTACTCTAAATATGTATTCTAATTATTTTCTTAATCATTCATGTCCTTCTAAGAATACCCAATCTTATATTTGTGCACTACATTTATCATGTAATTGCTTTACTTCTACACTATTCTCACCTTCTTCTTTGAGCATCTCTTCTTCCTATCATTCTTCATCATTTATTTATTTCTATTAAATTTGATTTCTTCTTTCATATAATCTTTATTCATCCTTCATTATTCATCTATTTTGTCTCTCTCATCACGCATTCCTACTCATTCATCATCTATTTTACTGCTACTCTCAACTCTACTCACAGTTACTTGGGTATTCTTTTGTTTATTCCATCTATTCCATTGTCATAGTTCATGCTCTAAATATAGACTTTTATTCTAACTCTTCTTCCCTCATGTATTCATTATATATTAGGTTTTAAGCCTTATCTGATCATATAATCATTATTCACTTTAATGTTTCACACACCCCCATACACCCAAAGTGACTACTCCATATTGGTTGGAGTATGCACCATGGCCTTATCCACAACCAACATCTTCACAAAGATAGATAGTCACTACAAAAATTTCCCTCAAATTCCTCTAACAAAAAATTCCTTCATAGATTCAAAATATATGTATGCTTTTAATACAAAATCATTTATATATCCATCTACTGTAGTAACAACCCAATGATTTATTGCTCTTATCCAGTCAACTTCTAATTTTTACAATCGATCTATCTTTTCTTCAGTCTAGATTATAAATTTTTCCATTATTGGGTTTAAAAAATAATATTACAACCATGCTAACTAGCTTTAAAATTTCCACTAAGTTTGAAAAAGGTCAGGCTAATTGACTTAGTTAAATAGGGCGTATTTAGTTAGGTGGCTAGTTATGTGTTATTAGGCTAACCTAGTTAGATGTAAGAGTGGCTGATGGCATATAGGTTCATTAACTTTGCTAGAAATAAAGGGTGGATGAATACATACAAGGTGGTTGACTATGTTGGAAATAAATTTAGTTGACATAGTTTTAAATTTATCTGACATTATATAAAAGTGGTTGATTATGTACCATCTGGGCAATGTAATTAAGCTAAATGGAAAATTAAATTATACCTAGATGATTTAGTATCAAATATGATGGGCTAATGTATTAGGATACAAGGTTGAATTTGTATGAAATATGATTGGATGATGTAGTAAGATACATTGGTTGACTTATTATAAAATAATAGAATGGGTTGATGTAGCTAGGTATATGGTTAAACTAGTTAGGAATGTTGGATAAAAATTAGAACATGTTGATAAAATACATAAGTATATTAGTTTCTTGTGTTTTTAGTTTTTGAATTATATTTGATTATTATTTAGATAGTGAACTAATATGGGACTTGTTTTATATTTTACAAAGGAAACATAGGTCATAGAGATTAGTGGATGTAGTATGGTGTAGTCATATAAAATGTGAAAATTGGCAACTTGATTGTGGATAATGACACCCAACCCATAGGTCCCTCCTGTTTGTTCTCATGACCCTCATTGGCATCATTTTCATTGATTCCTAGTCATCCATAGCCTTCTAGACCTGATCCTAGTTGATCCAGACTCCTCTTTCCATGACAAATCAATCCCCCAAGTCCCATCTACTTAGGACAATAGTGCCACACTAGTAATATAGCATTGGTGCCACTCCTATCCACTTTCAGTGCTCTTATTCAAGTCTATTTTTGTCCCTAATGGTCAATTCCTTCTAGTTTCCCACCCTTATCTTTGTCAGCCTAACATGAGTACATTAAACTCATGACCAATAGATCCCTATAAAATCCCATTCAAAGATCATTTAGAAAGGGTTGGTAAATATCACTAAGCCAGCAGAATATTAGCAAGACTACTCAAGCAATTTTCCCTAATCTCTATATACAGCTAGCCAATTCACTTACAAGTTTATTCAAATCATTACACCAATCTCTAGCCACCTCAAGTACATCTATTTTAGCATTTTTCATATTCATACACACAATTACGAAAAGCACATCATGTGGGAGAACTACATATGGCTTGATCCCTCTTTGGAGTATTCGTATGTAGGCAACATGCCCACACAAGGGATGTGGATCCACATCTAGTGAATATTACACACACTAACCCCCCCCCCCTCTTGCTTAAAATTGATCAAATAATAATGAAAGATAGAGTTTTAAGGAATAATCTACTTGTTAGGCACTTAAAACAACAAACAGTTCTGATACCAACTTGTCAGGATCTTGCTCCTTAATTAGAGCACAATATGATTACCTCTGTGTAAGAAACTAAACATAGAATTTAACCAGAATGAATAAGTAACTAGAAATATGAAACAACATAGGATATGAGAGACAATACACAATTGTATTAATATTCATCCAGAAGGAAATACAATAAAGAAGATGCCACACTTCTTCTTCCCACACCTCTAGAGCTCCCACACTTTTAGGGTTCACCTATAATTCTCCTCCAACAATTTCCTCTCTCAATACAGGTCACAACAAAAAACTCAAACAAAGAGTTGTTGTTCACCTCCACTAGTCAGTAACAATGCTGGCAGTACACCAAGCACACAACCATACTCTAGGTAGATCTTCCCTTCTCTTGCTGCCACCTACAAATCAACAGACCTTGCTTACCATGTAGATATCTCTACACCCTGAAGAACCCTTGTCCTTGCCTCACCAAGTCCTTATGATTCTTCAACCAGTACCCCGGTGGACCTTCTACCAGAACTTGCACGCCTGCAACTCTCCAAGATCATACACACTCAGCACCCCTTTGGAACTAGGAGGAACACACCATGCTCTCTTCCCTCTGAAGGAGCTAATATTTGCTCTCTTACTCTCTAGCACACTTTTAAAATACAGCCCATGAGTCTATTATATAGATCTCATGCATACAATAATTAGACATTCTTAATTACAATAATTAGACTCACAACTCTAAGATCAAAAATAGTCTTTACATGCAAACTGCCTGTCCAAAAATAGACCAGTCCAGAACCTGCATGAAAACTACATGCATACATAGGTTGCCGACGTTAGCTCTTTCCTGACCGATGTCGGTCGACTCATAATTGACGTCGGTTGCTTTTTCACTATAATATGACTGATGTCAGTTGATCAAACTGACATCGGTTTCCCTGCAACTTAGCAACCTCAGCAACCTCTACAACCTATTTGCATCAGTGAAGCTTTTAGCTCCACAACCTAAAAATCTCCCACTTGGAGATAAACAACTGCACTATACCTGTACCTATACACCATCTAATTTGTTTCTTGGCTTGTATCCCTCTTCAAGATCAATCTTGAAGACCAACCACCACACATCCTGTGGTGCACTACCTGTCATCCAAGTAACCTGCCACATCCAAACCTACATATACATGTAGTGAAGTCCTTGACTCTGCATAACATGTTAACCTATTGCTAGTCCCTCTCAAATACCTGAGAATCCACTGAACTTCCCTCCAGTGCTCCTTTCCTGAATTGGATCTAAACTTTTTGACAACTCCCACTGCTTGGGAAAACTCTGGTCTACACCAGACCTTATGTGATTTTGAACACTGTTCTAAGCTCTGATTGAACTATCTAGCCCTTGGTGTGCTTACCAATTCTACATCCTACATCTTGAACCTCACCAACACCTTCTTCACATCAGCTCCCACTAGAGACAAAAATCTCCATGTTTCTTATGCCAAAGAATTTCACTATTCCCAAATTCTTCATGACATACCTCTAAACTAACCTTACCCTTAGCTCATCAACTCCCTGTATGTACGAACTTGCTCTAAGCATACCATCCACATACAGTAATAAGATAATGTCACGACCATCATCCACCTTGGTAAAACAAACACAATAGTTACACTGACATTGACTAAAGCCCTGCTTTGTCATCCACCTGTCAAACCTGTAACACTGTCCTGCAGCTTCCTCAAGACCATATACCCTGGCCTTCCATCTCACGTATCCATCCACTCTCTTCTTTAACCTAGGAATCCATTCCTCTCTTAGTGCTTTCTTTCAGTTGACAACTCCACCAACAAACTCCTATCTGGTTCTTCTCCAAGGAGTCACATTCCTCATCCATGCCAAGCTCCCACTATTTCTAGATTCTACCTACATTGCCTCTTCATGTCTTCCTGGTTCTTGACCATCAGTAAGCAACTAGTAAGAAGGTGAACAATGAATATGAGGTCCACTTACCCTTTCAATCCTCGATATGAGTGTTTGAGACCTTTTTGATAGCTTGTTATCCACCCACCATCCGTTCTAGTGATCGATCTCAACCATCTCCCAGTCTGCACCCGACCGATGTCAATTCCCTGCACTGACCCTGACTACCAACATCATTTCCTTGGCTGATGCTAGTGTCCCTTCTATCGATGTCAGTTCATATCTGACCAACATCAGTCTTTCTATTGCTAACGTCAGTTACTATCTGACTGACGTCGATCTTAACCTACCCGACACCACTGACTCTGTTGATCTTAACGTCGGTGCCTGTCTGTTCGATGTCAATTCCTCTTGACCAACACTAGTACCTTTGTTTTCCTATGAGTGATGAATTTTTACCTGCGAGCTCCTTTTGGATCAAACCCTTGTCCATACAGCCCTGCTCAGAATAATTCAGTCCCCTCAGCTGGTCTTTGTCCGTCATCTCCTCCATGAACACCAAGGCTTTCCAATTATTAAGTTTGTCAAAAACATCTATCTTCCACTTAAGAACATGCATTCCCTTCTTACATATGTTACCAAGCCTACAAAGCCACATCTCTACAATAGAAGGTGAATCAGTAATATAAGTAGATAGATAAAGGATACCTACTTTCTTATCACCGTCTAGTTCAAGTGCATCTGCTGTGAGAGTTACTGTGCATCTCTCATCACCCAACTTTCTTGAAGAAATTAGACTCATCTACAAGACTGGTCCCTGCATGACCTCATTCAACACCTGTGTGTTATCTGTCTACAATTTCAGCTTCACTTCCCCTTTGCCAACCATTTGACAAGGCTCACCAGCGCCTAAATAAATCTCTCCAAAGTCTCCAAAGACATACCCATGAAAAGATGCTCTATTTCGAGCTACATGGAAAGAGGCAACAGAATATATAGACCAAGATTCTACTTTATCTAGAGCAACTTGTGCAATAACACCTATAACATCTGCTTCTACACGCTGATCTTCTACCGACCAACAATCTTCCTTTACCTGCTCTTTCTTTCCATCAATCAGACCATTCGTGCTATTCAATTTCTCCATTCATAGCTTACTTTCTTATGCCATTGCTATACTCCCACTCAATCTGAAACCCCTGAGAGTGACCTATAATCAACAAACACTAACCAGATTTGAACCACCTATTAGTCAACCCAACCAAAAGCTCTAATACCAATTATCAGGCACCTAGAACAACAAATAGTTTTGATACCAACTTGTCAGGATCTTGCTCCTCAATTAGAGCACAATATGATTACCTCTGTGTAAGCAAATAAACACAGAATTTAACTAGAATGAATACGTAACTATAAATATGAAACAACACAGGATATGAGAGACAATACACAATTGTATTAATATTCATCCAGAAGGAAATACAATAAAGAATATGCCACACTTCTTCCCACACCTCTAGAGCTCCCACACTTCTAGGGTTCACCTATAATTCTCCTCCAACACTTTCCTCTCTCAATACAGGTCACAACAAACAACTCAAACATAGAGTTGTTATTCACCTCCACCAGTCAATAACAACGTTGCCAGTACACCAAGCACACAACCGTACTCCAAGTAGATCTTCCCTTCTCTTGCTGCCACCTACAAATCAACAGACCTTACTTACCATGTAGATATCTCTACACCCTGAAGAACCCTTGTCTTTGCCTCACCAAGTCCTTATGATTCTTCAACCAGTACCCCGGTGGATCTTCTACCAGAACTTGCACACCTACAACTCTCCAAGATCATACACACTCAGCATCCCCCCCGAACTAGGAGGAACACACCATGCTCTCTTCCCTCTGAAGGAGCTAATATTTGCTCTCTTACTCTCTAGCACACTTTTACAATACATCCCATGATTCTATTATATAGATCTCATGCATACAATAATTAGACATTCTTAATTACATTAATTAGACTCACAACTCTAAGACCAAAAATAGTCTTTACATGCAAACTACCTGTCTAAAAATAGACCAATTTAGAACCCGCATGCAAACTGCATGCACACACAGGTTGTCGATGTCGACTCCTTCCTGACCGATGTCAGCCGACTCATAACCGACGTCGGTTGCTTCTGCACTGTAATATGATCAATGTTGGTTGATCAGATTGACGTCAGTTTCCCTATAACTTGTCCTAAAACTCAACAACCTCTGCAACCTCAGCAACCTCCTTCCCTGTTTGCATCAGTGAAGCTTTTAACTCCACAACCTAACATTAATCCATAAGGAGCTCTACATATTTATAGATATCAAAACTTCATGGATAGGATCACATAGACCTAGTGAATAAAACATAAAAAGCTTAGATCCTTAAGACAATAGCTTCATAGGTGGACTATAACACCAGTGCCACTCCTGTCTACTTCTAATACTCTTGTATAATCATAAAAAAAGGTCAAATCTTAGGGTGTGACAATGTCCTAGTACTGCACAACAAATATTAGGCTTTATCTCAGTCGTATCAATTTGATTTTCTCCCTCTTATTACTATTTTTTAAAAAGTCTAAATTACAATTAATTTACACAAATTCATAGCTTAATTATTGTCTATTTATTTACTAATTTTACTACTCAGACCCTTTAACTAAATTATGAATAATACACCAATATTTCCAAAATTATTAAATCATTTGGTGAATGCGACTTACTTTGATTACACATAAAAATCCTAGAAACCCTAGGGAAAAATTCCTACTAATTTTTCTTCTATTTTTCTACTTTTTTATATTAATTTTAAAATAGTTTTATTTTAAACCCTAGTTGTCCATACTAGGTCCTAGTATTTTCCAAATAATTTTATGAATTTTTAATAGCATATTAAAATCAGATATACACTTCAAATTTTAAAATTCAATAGTAATTTCAAAAAAATATATCAAAACCCTAATTGCACATACTAGGTCCTATTCAATCAAAGCATTTTCCAATAATATTTTGATTTTTTACTTACATATCTAATTCAAAAATCCACTTGAAATTTTATTGTAATTTTCAAAATAATCATTCTTCAAAACCCTAGTTGCATATACTAAGTCCCATTGCTTCTTGAGGTATCACCTTACACCTATAATTAGATTGTAAAAATGGATCTCACTCATTTACAAATTTTTATTACATTTCTTGAAAATAATAAGGAGACCATAATTGGTCCTATCATGTACATGAATGATGAAGTTTACCATATGTTAATGCAAAGCTTCATTCTTTCTCTTTCATGCTTAATTTCCATAATAAGGGATGATATTACAAAATATATTGCTAAAAATGCATAAGATTTCCATATTTCTTTTGCATACTCTCTCTCTCATGCAAAATCATTTCCAACTCTATTTTACTAAACATGTTAGAAATACTATGTTACAAGTGAAAGCTCTTTATACATCAATGCATAATTCCATGCTTTCTACCCTTTGATTTATATCTCTCATATGGAAAAAAAATCAATTTTATCATGCTAAATACATTATAAATGTCATAGCACATGTCAAAGTTCTCTATGCATTAATGCACAATTCCATGCTCTTTATCCCTTGTTTGTTATCTCATGTGGAATGCTCTTCATAAACATATTGTTATACAATCTATAACTCCAATTTCATGTATTTCATCCCACACACCTAGTTTCTACCTAGATGCATATAAATCTTTCACATGCTATCTCTCTATTATGTGTAATTCAATTAAGAATAAAACCCTTACATACTTATAGGATCCATTCCATATGCTAACAACTATCTGCCAAGTTTCAATGTCATATCTTATGCACAGGAAAAAATTCTCTTCTCTTCCTCTCCCCAAAGAGGGTGATAGCTAATTTCCATCTAACTAGGTCCATGTTATCACCCTTACAAAAGGTGAGGTAGCCTATACTATTGTTCCTAATACATACATTCAGCCTATTATGTCTTCAAAATCTCTTCAACATCTGTGCTTACATGTTCAATTGAAATAAAATAGGGTTTTCACTTGTGAGAATCTAAGGGATCAAATCACTAGTATGATCAAGTTAATTTTAGATTTACAAATGCAGTATCAACTATTACATGACAAGATCATAACAATGGAAAATTATATTATAATACAAAAACATCTTAGTGTCAATCATGTACATGCACCTTCACCTAGTCAATTGGTTGCAAGCAATGCCACATATCAAAACAAGAAATCACAACAAATTAACTCTACAACTACTAATTCAAAAAGCATTCAAAGATTAAATAAGATTTGAAGTAAGGTACTAAGGGAAATTATTAAATCTAAGTTGATCAAACTACCTCCTCTACATCTAGTGAGAAGATCTAGATATTGTGCATATCATAGAGTGCATGGACATCACACAGATTCATGTTTGGCATTGAATAAACATATACAATAGATAATTTTTAATGAGTGCACTATACAAGGTAATTTAGTCAAGGAATCCATGGTGACATAGGAACACATTCACAAAGGGTCAATTTTAGAAATAGTATAAAAGTGGTTACCAAAGCATAACTTAGAGCAATAAAAGGGTCAAAAAGCAAAATCAGAGCAACAAACAGTACCACAAAGCACAACTAAAGCATGAAAAATATGAAAATATACTTCTCCAAAATGAAGCTCAACTTTCAAAGCAGTATGGTTTTGGTTAAAAATATCTACAATAGTTTGATTATCAAGGTCAAGGGTTAGGCAAATATGCTCAAGGCATCACAACTCCTATTCTAGCAGTTGATAATGTTTGTCACCAAGGTTTGGGATTTCTTGAACATCCTAAGTCAAATAATTCTTAGACATAATTTATCAAAGGAAAAGATCCAACTACAACAAAAGTCAACACTAGTGTTTCATTCATCCAAAATCAAGATGATAATGAAGAGTGGAATAATACAGGTTATTATGATTTCCAAGATACTGATAATAAATCCAAATATTCATAGTCCTATTCATATCCATTCCCTCATGCTTCACAACCATGCATGATTCCTTTTTTTGATACAAGACACCATGATAGATCTCCCATGAAACTCATCAAATAGTATCATTTCTTCTCAATATTTCTTGTAAATAGTTTCTTTTTGCTTACTTGTACATAGTTTCTCAATATTCTTGTACATAGTATTCATATGATTGATTCTACATAGCTAAAACTTTGAAAAGTCCAAAAATAATATAACATTACAAAATACAAAAACATTCAAATAAATAAAAAACACCAAAAACATTTCAATTATACGCATTATACATGCTTTACATTTCTACTACCATACTAGACTTACATTTGTTGTTTTATGCTATTATTTATTGATTTATCTACATTACCATGATTCACTTGATCTTCTTTGAGTGTGTGTAGTAACATCCAGATCCTTGATTTCTTCACTCTACCCATTGATGGGGCATCCTACTTCTAAATTCAAAACACAAATTGATATACATAGCCATGGGAGCATCTTCTACATGACTACGCCATCTAGGTTATATCATCCATACATGACAAACTCTATTTATCATGTTGATATACATTACTTACTAGCTTACACAAATTACTATATTGACATTTAACTAGTATATAACACTTGTGTATTTCTTAGGATATACCTAGTCTTGTACTAACATGTCTTGCCCACTTTCACATTCTTGATTTGATTAGTTAGATGCGATTATACTTCTAGTATTTACATGCTTTAATTTATTTCTTAGCAAAGCTAGACTGTTTGCATTTCTCAATTCCATTTTTGTCTCTTGCATGTGCCTTAAGACATTTTCCAATGTCCTTTGCTTATATTCTTGTGTGTTATTTAAGATATTTGCCAATGTCCTTTACCTGTACTCTTCTATGTGATTGTGGCTATCATTCCAACTTGTTTCCAATTACATGTGTATGCAGCATTTGAACATGGTTTATATGCTTGCTTTCTAGTTTGAGTGACATGTAGCAATGTCTTTTGTTTACTTGGCCCCTTGGCCAATCTTGGTATTCTTTTTTATTCATGCCTTGTGTGTTTGTTGCTTATTTACTTCTCGTCATTTGTCATGACATGATCCAAATCATGCATTATCTTACTTACTTGGATGCCATGATGTACATCATGCTCCATCCCTCCTTGACAACTAACAACTAAACATTTATAGTTTTAATTTTGTATACTACACATGAAATTACATTATTATATATATCTAGGCATACCCTTATTGATCTAATAATCTCCAATACAAACTATGTTATATCTTGAGACACCTTTTTGATTATCATTATTATATCAGGTATTTCATAGCATAACACACTTGTAGGGCTCTTTATTCTAAGGGTAATCATTGTAGGATATTTATTCCTAACCTCAGAGGAGGAGGAAATAAACAAGGGTTTTTTCATAGAGATTAAAGCTCCTAATGACCAAAAAAGTAGCATTCAAAATAACTAGATCAATAACTAGACATCAAACCAGTAAAAATAGACCAGGTAGATAGTAAAAATATTAGAACAATCACCAGATTTGGCCTAGGAAAATATTTCCCAACTTGGACTACAACATCGATGCTACTAGTGTCCACTTTTGGTATCTTGTTGAAATAGTATAAAACTAGACTTTCCAAAAGTAAGTATAAAAGTAGGTTCAGCTATAGTTTTACATAGTCAGACTAGTTTAGAATCAACAATTTTCACTACACTTTTGCTCAGAGAATCTAGATATAGGAGGGAATTATGCATGGAATAATGGTTCTCACTTCTAGTTTCAAATATAGTTGTTGGTATAAATTCTAGATCAAAATCCATGTTTTAGACACCAGTGATTGGAGGCAATGTACATAGCACATTTATTTTCTTTACTTTTTAAGTTTAGTATTGCCTAGGCATTCTCAATAGTTATGTGCCTTATTCCATCTGTAGGTGGTTTTCATAATTTTAGAGTGGATTTCATACAAGCCTAGTGCATCAATTTTAGAGTGGCTTTTATAAAAGCCTAATCTCCATATTTTAGAGTGGCCAAGAGTGGCCTAGTTTCTAACATACATTTGTCTATCCATGCAAACATTGTTAGATCATAGTACATTCATGGGATTCAAGATCCATCTCATTCAACGTAAATTTTATACTGGTATCAGTTCATAACTTCACTTCATAAGGCAATGATGGAGCCAAAGGATTAGCTAGCCTTTGTATTCTTGAGCCACCTATTTAGAGGGATTGAAAACATATTCCAAACATTGATTAACATACGCATGATCACCTAGCTTGAATTAGTGGGTGACAATGGAGCTAAAGATCTAGCCTTTACATTATTGATTCACTCTCAAGGAATTGTGAACTCAACTTTGTTCATGATATTATTCTTGGAACAACATCATCAAACATTACTCAGCATCATCCAGCATCACTCAACATCATAACAAGTTTTGTATTGGTTCACATACCTGTGAGGTGTATTCATTCCTTTCTCTTCCTCTCTTACCTAAATTTTTACTTTCTTATTTTAGATATAGCATATCTAGTAAATATTAATCTACTATTTATTTTTCTTATAGATTCATACTTCACAACATGCTCTCTCTATGCACACCCAACATCACACAAGATTTATGAGCTTCACCCTTATAGGGAATTTTAGGTACGCTTTATATTTTTCCTTTATCCAAGTATTTAACTTTACTATATCACTAGAATAAAGGGGTGGATGTAGTCCTATAAAATGTGAAAATTCATAACTTGAGTGTGGCTAATGACACCCAACCCATAGGTCCCTCCTTCTTACTCTCATAACCCTCATAATCATTATTTTCACTAATTCCTAATCATCTTTAGCCTTCTAGACCTGATCCCAGCTGAGCCAAACTCCTCTTTCCATGATAAATCAATCCCCTTAGGTCTCATTTGCTTAGGATAATAATGCCACACTAGGACTATAAAACTAGTGACACACCTATCCACTTTTTTTGCTCTTGTCAAAGTCCATTTCTAGCCCCAATGGTTAATTATTTTTAGTTTCCCACCCTTATCCTTGTTGGCCTAATGCAATTACATTCAACCCATGACCAATAGATCTCTATAAAATCCCATTAAAATATAATTCGGAAAGGGTTGGTAAATATCACTAAGAAAGTAAAAATACAAGAAAGACTACTAAATCAATCTTACCTATTCTCTGCATACAACCAAACAATTCACTTATAAGCTTAGTCAAATCCTTAAACCAGTCCCTAGCCACCTTAATTACATCTAGTTTAGCATTTTTCATATTCATACACACAATTGCACAAAGCACATCAAGTGGGAGAACTACTTATGGCTTGATCCCACTTCAAAGTATTGGTATGTAGGTAATGTGCCCATACAAGCGGTGTGGATCCACCTCCAGTGAATTTTACACACACTAACCCCCCCCTCTCTTGCTCAAAATTGATCAAATCATAATGGAAGATACAGTTTGAATAAATAATCTACTCTATAGGGAGCTCTACAGACTTCCAACTGCCAAACCTTCATAGATAAGATCACACAAACCTAGTGAACAAAACCCAAAAAGCTTATATCTTCAAGACAATAGTGGTAGAGGTGGATTATAACATTGGTTCCACTCCTATCCACTTTTGACACTCCTATTTGATCATAAAATGAAGGTTAGATCTCAATTTACAATAGTGTCCCAATATTGTATAACAAATATTAAGGCCTATCTCATTTGTATCAGTTGATTCATAGCTAAGTTTGATTTTCTCCCTCTCATTACTATCTTCAGAAAAGTCTAAATTAAAACTAATTTACACAAATTAGTAGCTTAATTATTGTCTATTTATTTACTTATTTTACTACTCAGACCCTTTCACTAAATTAGGAATAATACACCAATATTCCCATAATTTTTAAATCATATGGATATCAAATATACTAGAGAGGTTTATTATAAGAGATCAAGCATAACTAAAAACATCAAGGTTTAGTGGGATTACGGAGTTATAATGGATTATATTGAGTATTGATTTAGTTTCCATGTTATTAGGAATATAGGAGATACTAATTAACACTTTTTGATGGGAGGTGGATGGGGATACCATTTAGGTGGGTATCACCATAAAGGATGTATATGCTTTGTTGGGACTCCTATTTTGGGAATGCATGTGGTGTGTGATACATGAAGTACCAACACTAAGAGGTGAGCCTTAACCTTATGAGATACTAGTTTGGATAGATATGTTGATGCAAACTTGTGAGTATGCCTAATTTGTGTGTATGTGTCAGTAATTTTAGATATATATAAGGCCAATATTAGACTTGTGATAGTTCATGTGATCTATCACAAATAATATGGGGAGGTTCCATTGTATATTATTGTGTTGTGCTAGTTCATGTTGGAGTAGGGTACACTATATGACTTAGGATTTGCTATCTAGGTCAAAATGATGCATGATTTTTATAGTATCATATTACAAGGATAGATGACTATGGGTCTCATTATATTATTGAGTAGATTAATATATGAGAGATTTCCTATGTATCAACCTACGAGATTACCACATGTAGTGGATGATGCCTTGCCACATGTGCTAAGGTGGAGATAGGATCGCATGGTATATGTTGTAGCATGTGCCCCAAAACTTTAGAATATCACATTAAGTAAAATTATTTTTAATTCATATCAGGACACAAGATATTGTTGGAAATCATGACCAAGTAATTTTTAAGTGTAGGATCGATTGAGGATCATCACTCATTATGCATGGTGGGTGGAGCTACACCTAATAGATTTTATACTAGGAAATTTTGGATTACCATAAACTATAGTAGTAATATTACTCCCAACATATTGGGCATGACATATGAGAGAGAAACATAGATTATGAGGTGTAGGTATACCCACATAGGTTCTTGTGATTCACCCTTGCTGACCTAAGATATTTAGATGACCATATGAGTAATAGTGAGGAGATAAAGGAGTAGATATATTAGTACCATAACAAATATTAAAACCACCACCATAACCACATAAATAGAGATAGGCACAAGTGAAACCATAGGTAGAGTATATCCATAGTGGGACTCAATTGAGTAATCTGCATTGAGTTGGTCTATTATGAAGAAGATGCAGTGTAGTGTGTCATGATCATGTGATTCAACATAGTCGATATAGAGGGTTTGTATGAAAATATAGCCATGCACTGTATGAGGTGTTTGGTGGATGTGAATATGGATTAATTATTGGTCAGAAGATGTGATTTATTATGCTTATTTTGATTTTAGATAGAGATAAATGGTAGATAGATGTATTTTTTTGGAGATATATATATATGATAATTGATGTGTTTTTTATAAAGGATATAATGGAAGATAACATATGGATTAACATGGTGGAGATATCCCATCATGATATATTATATGATATGATACAACATGATACTACATATATGATTGATCCTATGGTGCCTTCAACACTTGCTTATCTTGGTTAGTTTTTATTGGTTAGTGTGGTAGTTCAAGATTTGTAGAGACTATTAGATACAGCTCAAATAGAAATACTATCAATATTTGGTGAAGGGGAACTAAAATTATGGTAGTTGTTAGCTTAGGAGTGATCTAGACACTCAGATATAGCTACATAATTGGCATAGTTGCAGGGCCAAGTGTTCCATTTATAGGGACATGTAGAAGGTTTGTAAGGATAGATATAGTTTCTACAATAGACTGTTCAGAGAGGGAATTCACATACATTGATGGGTAGTATAGCACATACTCATGATAGACCTCATTCTTAGAGTTATATTTTTTACTATGATTATATCACATTGTATTGTATTAGACTATTTGAGCCATTTATATAGAGAAGTGTTATTGATGACTCATGGGTGTATGCATTTTATTTTTAACACATGTATTAATTGATATATGTTATGATAAAATGTGTTTATGGATGTTATGTATATTGTTATTTCTTTTATATCATGTGTTAATATGCTATAAGAAAATGTATAATGTATGTGAGATTCTTTTCTATCATATGTGAGAAAATGCATGGTCAAAAAAAATGATGATCATAAAATTTATAAGTACAAAAAATGAAAAATGGGAAACCAAAATTAATAATGGAAAACAGTTTGTAAAAGGTGTTAAAAGTGAATGAAATGTGAATGATGAAAATATAAATGACAATGTGATAAATATCAGTGTAAATAAGAACACAATTGAAGATATGAAAATAAAAGGAATATGAATATCAATTTAAGATGAGAACACAAACAAAGATATGTAAATGAAAGAAATATAAATTTAAGAGTACACACAAAGATATGTAAGTGAAATAAAGATGGGAAAATAAAATAAATATCAATGTAATATAATAACACAAACATAGATATGTAAAATGAAAGAAAATATAAGAAATGTGAAAAAAAATAAAGATGACAAACCAAACTTAGGGCTTATGCTAATTTTTAATTTAAAAGAGTATGGTTGTTTATAACAACATATGACATATAGTTTTTATAGGATGGAATGGAATTTTATGAGGAAGCCCTGGTCCTATCTAAGGTTTTATAGGGAAAGTCATAAAAGGAAAGCCAAAGAGGTGTAAAAATATAGGATGTTTTAAATGTAAACAAGGATGTTGTGTGAGGAAGGCATCGTCTTATCAAAGGTCTTATATTGAAAAATCATAAAAAGAGAACCAATGAGGTGTAATTAGATATTAGATGGTATGTATCAAGATAAAATATTAGGGATAATATTATGAATATAGGGGATAGGTGTTATATCAACCCTTAGTATAATTGAGACCCACTCAAGTAAATATGTCAGTGCTAGTAATTGTTTGAGCAATAAATACCTAAGATACTTTATCTAGTAGATGCAAAGCTTGGACTTAAAAAATGAAGTACCTAGATCATCCTATGAATGTTGTATATGCATGAAAAATTAAAATGGTCCTGCCTTCCCATGACATGTTCCCTAATCCTCAGAACCCATTACAGAGTCATCAGTCAAATGTGAAGATTGTATACTTGCATGATAAAGTAGGTGGCACTAAATAATATAAAGAGACCTAATATCCTAGACTAATAACCTAATGTAACCAAATGGACCTCATCTCTATTATGATTCCAACTATGGAGTTTGAGATTCAACTATAATATGAGATGTGATAAATAAGAATCACATCTTTTGGTGTGATTTTCACTTTTGAATTTGTAATTTCCTTTTGATCATTGCCTTTTATTTATTTATTTGGATTTTAAATTTTTATGGTTTTTTTTATGCTTCACTCTTGTATGGATTTGGAGAACCAAACATGAGTGATATAAGTGTCTAACATAATAAATATTACACCTTGATTACAAGATAGAAGTACTTAAAGACTATGTGATCCAAAAGGTTCTAAAACTTACCCACAAGTAAGTGTGGAATCTCAAGACTAACCATATGTGTATTTTAAACTGAGAGGATGATATGGGATATATGATAATCATAAGAGATCCATTTATCTAATATATGGTACAATTATAATTATGATTTGTAGTTGATCACAAGGTAAATATGATATTTTTAGGTGTGGTTTAATATCCATGTCACATAAATAACCATACTATTCAAAAAATGAGCTAGTACAAGCATGAATGTAAAGAAAAATCATCCCAAAATATGGTGAATATAAGTGTTTGAAAAGTATATGATGAAATGGAATAAAAGATATGAAATTGTATATGTAAAAAGATGAGATTTTTAAAACAAGAACCATAAATGTAAAGGTAGAAGGGTAAATGTAGAGAAGATAGTCATATAAATAAAAGATACGCAATGCATCACCAATTTTGTAATGAATGATAAGTATAAACAACCACTCAAGTGAAAATATAAGGCAGAATATTACATATAAAAATAATGTGCTCATAAATACTGATAGATTATCTAACATACATCATCATAAACATCAAATAAATCTTGTTATAACTAGAATCTAGCCTTAACCATAGTCTCATAAATCTTCACTAAAATTCATGTGAGAACTTATTGATGCATTGTCTCCCTGGATAATCTATATATGATATAATAAGGGTGAGCATGTGACATCTCTTATGAGCGATAATCAATGTGAGGAACTCATGCTACTATGTGATTGAAAAAATCAATATTTTATATGATGAATGGGGAAGGAAGGTTGAACCTTTTCCCTTGAACAACATTGGGTACACTACTAAGAAGGTGATGGTGTAGGTTATGAAAAATCATAGAAGTGATACTACAGTACTCTATACCTATTTGTGTGATGTGTATCACAATGATGCCAAATATAATAAACATATCCATGTTTAGGTATATAATATAGAAGTATATTATGATGAGGTAGATTTTTATTAGCATAGTGTGTCTTATTTGGATGAATCATGCCCATATACTATCAAATTTGTCTATAATGAGTAGAGGTATGCATGTTCATGCCATGAAAATAATAAGTGCATTGAGGAGTAGCAAAATGTGGAGGTCTATTATCCATATTAGAAGTAGATATTGATTCCTAATACTATGCTAAGAACATTTGATGTGTAATGTAATCATTGGCCCAATGACCCAAAACCTTATAGAATTCACAATATGGCTCATCTAACCATCACCTAGGTATAGATTCTATCTTAGGCAAAGATAATATGCCATCACTAGTAGTAGGACAAGTCAAAATATGATCAAGAATAGGTTAAAGAGCTATGGTAGAAGACCTCAATGTGGATCAATGTAATATGTTTGAAAACTTAGTAAAGAACAAGCTTGAAGGAAAAAAAAATCTCATGAACTAATATGGTCCCATCATGGCATGATCAGTAAGCACCCTCCAAAGAGGATCAACAATGACAAAATGAGAAGTAGTGTGTGTGTGATCCATCATAAACCTATTAACATCAAGTGAAGAAGAGATAATGTTAGGTTATTTAGAAGTAAAAGGAACTATACTATGTAAGTGTAAATAATGATGTAAAGAAGAACACTAAGTACTTATACATGTTTATCTTGAGAAAATATAGATAAAAAGGGTTCATATAATGAATATACATCATCATATTTAGGAGTGTGAAGATCAATAATTAAAGCATTAATGATTTTATTTGTTGAGGAAGTGTGAGGAATCAATTGTTTAGTTTTTGTTATAATAACAAGAATATCTTCTATTGGTTTTTTATGAGTCTAAAGGTGTAGAGAAGGGGGTAAACGAGCAGTTATGTAAGAAGGGAGGTTATAAATTTTACATTTCAAACTAATTTTATCATGTTCCCCATCATCAAAATCTAGTAGGTTAGGTAGAAAATTTCCCACAAGTTGGGGGTGGCCATTATACCCTCTATTAGAGTTAATGGGATAATTAATCATTGAGATTAATGAAAATGAATTCTAGGTAAAGTTTCAATGGTGGGTATTTTGAAAAAACCATGTTCTTATAATTGTTTAAAATTCCAAGGGTTCATATCTCCTTTAATTTTATATATAACACCACTGTGAGGAAATTTGACACATTGACATACTGATGAGGCTACAACTCTCATGTGGTGTGTCCAAGGTTGACCGAGTAAAATTTTATATGTAATGGGAAATTGAATATCAATACCTTGATATAAATAGTGAAATGAAGAAATATGATAGGAATCCAAAAACAATTTATGGGAGTATTTTTTCTTTGATCATAACCTTGAAATGTGCTTTTGGTAGACTAAAGGTTAAATTCAGAATAGTCAAGTGCTTCAATAAATTCAAGAGAAGTAAAAAAGGTGCCAAAATCTTCTTCAACCAATGCACTCTTGAATTTTATATCACCAACTCCAATAATAATGAAAATAGAAGATCATCTATGATAAGTAGTATTTCATCAGGAATCATTAAAGTAATAGGAAATTTGAGTGAGAGAGAAGTATCTATAGTTTCATAAATGTGTATATGCATTTCCTCACATTGTTGAAGAATACTATCTTCATATCTAGAAAAATTGGATTCTTGCCCCATAAGTGGAGGTTGAGGGATGTTCATTTTAAATAATATTTTCATTACATGATTATGATTATGAGGTAAGTTCTCATGATTTATAGAAAAGTAATTTAAGATGGGAGATGAGAAATTTCCATGATAGGATCCCATTCATCATATCTAGTATGAAATATGTCAAACAAAGGTGCATAATGTTGAAGCAAGTCCATTAAAGAGGGAGTGGAAGTGCATATAAATTGATGTTGATAAGGATCATTTGATTAAGATTTATTTGATGTGGTTTGTCCAAGTGTGTCTAGTTGGGTAATGTTATTAGTGTCATAATTGGGTCCATGATTGATTCTTTTAAAGATTTAGATGTTGTAGGTGGTGAATAAATATTAGAAGTAGATTGATTTGTGGTTTTTGAGTTGAGTAATTCAGAATGAATATAAGTTGATGAAATTTTATAATTAGAAGTTATATCAATGGAATGAGAATAAGTATCCAAATATATCATTCGATTGGACACACATGGGCTAAGAGGAGGTTATGTTGTGAGGTTTATTGGAATCATTACCATATGTTAAAGTTTTGTAAAGTAAGTGATATAAGTAGACCTCTTCTTGGTCTAAGTAACTAGCACATCCTTATAACTTCAAGGGTCATCATATTCTTTTCTTGTTTAATCTCATTCCAGGAATGAATTTTTGCCTTCCCCTTTGGTGAATTCTTGTAAAAGATTACAAATGGACTTTGTAGACTCTTAATAGGTCTATTACCTTCTTCTTTGAATATTCATATAAAAAAAAATTATTTAATATTTTATAGGCTTTGAACAAGATTATTTTACTCATTTATATATATCTATCCCAATAAACACACTACACCCTTTAATCAATGCTTATACTTGAAAATGATTAACTAAAATAGGGTTTTAGATCTTTTTTTAGGTCTATCCACATTTTCTAGGCACATACATTCATTCACTTAGGTTATTTTTGCATAAAAATACATGTTTTGATAACTTATAAAGGTTTAAAAACTCTTATAGATGTGGTCTTAACTCAATATAAATATTTAAACCCTTTTTATGTTTTGAATTTTTCAATATGACTATTAACAAGGTTTTGGACATAAATACAAGTATGTAGACTAATAAAATAATAATAGATATTCATTTAATCAATTATGAATCTTCAATTCAGGTTCAAACCCTCATAAACACCTTAAAAAATTAGTTTACAAAATTTCATGTATTTTCATGGTTTCACTTGAAAGATATGCAAGTTTTTGTTTACTAAACCCTAGTTAAGGGTTTTACAGTCTTCTATAGACTTGAGAGCCTTAAAATAAGATAAATTATTATTTTAATAATTTTTTATGAATAATTTTCACTTGTATTTCACCTTCATTACTATATATTTTTTTTATCAATTTAATTTAGCCCTTGAACAACATTACAAACATAAGAAAATGTCTTTTTATCTTGCCTGAGTACCTTGCCTCTAACTCTACATACTGATAAAGTTGAATATTTTATCGTATAGATGGTCAAATTATTTAAAACTAGTTTTATTTCTTAATATACATCTTAATATAATTTTCCACCAATTTTCATATGTTTTTACTGGTTCATTTCTTTTTTATAGTGATTTTGGTGCTCCAAAATCCTAGTTTGTAGACTACAAGCCAAAAGCACAAATATAAAGGGAATCCCAATTATAAGAGATATTTATGGTTTATATTGATTTAATAAATACTTATTAAACCTTATTGAGCTATTTTATCTATTTTCAAGTACTAATCACACTTAAAATTAAAGAAAACACTCTTTTCTTGTCTAGCTATGTCATAGTGCTTTAGGTCTCTGCAGACTAAGAATAATCTTTAAAAATGTAAAATTAGATAAAAGAATTATATAAAACATATAATTAACTATTAAAAATATTTAGAGTTCATTCCTAAATCAAGATAAAATTATATTTATTCATATAACTTTAAGGACTAATACACAGGCCCCACAGGCTTCTTCACACACACAAACAACTACTACTCAATCCCTTTTTATTCCTATATATATTACATTCTTATATCCTTTTTATATGATTAAAAACATGATCATATTATAACTAATGTATTTTCTTATTTCTCCTACTTCATGCACCCAAAATTATATCGACCAACCTATGACTCATCTAAACATGCTAAAATAGCCATCATCATATGTTAGATGCTTCTAGAGTGGGTTGAAGATATGATTACATTAAATTAAGAGTTAATAGAAATTTAAAATATGTAAATATACCTTAAATACCATTTACATAAGGTTAAATCCCTTTACAACCTGTAAGACCCTTCCAATTTTTTGAAAATAAATTCAAATTTTTAAATTTCCCTTTTCGATAGGAAAATGCATTATAGCTCCAAAAACCATATTTTTGAAATTATAATGACTTGAGAAACTCTTAAGTGACCCTATAAGACACTTTACACCTACACATAATCAAACTTTGGCATACTGAAAAAAATTTACATTGACTTGATGATACTCTTATATCATACTAGCCAAGTAGGATAAAATTGAGCTCTAACTCAAATGGAGTTTCTTCCTTGTCTTCTAACTCTTATTGTATTCTTATCTCCCTATTATACTCATTAGTTTATTCATCTTCCCCTACCAGTCAATCTCTATCTTTATTTCTTTTTGATCAATTTTTTGATCTACTCTTGCCTTCACTTGACTAGTTGTCTTAGTATTTCACCTTTCATCTTCATTAGGTTCACACTCTTTAGTGGCTATTTATCTTCTTTATCCTCTATTTCTACTGAGTTTATTTTTATTTCACCAAAATATACCAATTATATTATTATTATCAAGTATCACTCCTAATTTTTCTTTCTAGTCTCTTTATCTTAGCTTTGTTAAGGCATACCCATAGGCTCCATATTGATCTATTACTTTGAACATGCCTCTCATGTGATCTTCATGGAATTTTAATAGTGAATAACACCATGACAACATATAAATGATTATTACCAACCAATTAATGAAATCACCTTATGTTTTATTTCTTGAATTTTCTTCCTATGGCCTCTTGGTTTGTAGTTTGATCTTTAGGTGGCTTGATTGTTCATCCACTGCTTCTTTGAATTTATCTTCTCTTGGACTCTTGATCACCCATACTTGTCTTGGTATCTTCTTGTATGGTTCTATGCATTATTGGTTCTTTTCATTTATTCTACACCTATCCATGAATCCACTTGTTCTTCTTTACATGTGGACTTGTCTATTTTCTTTCATCTCTATTGCCGAACTTGTAATATGCTTGAAATGTCTTGGAGATCTTTGTTCATGTCCTTCATCCTTAATTGCTTCATGATCATCATACAATCTAAATTATTCCTTATTTATTTCATACACCTATTTTCTTTTTCCTTTTCCATATTCATCTCTCTCATCCTCTTGGTTGAGGATCAGTTTTTTATTTTGCTCCTCATGTTACTCATTTTCAGCTAGATCCTTGTGATTTATTAGCAACTGGTCTTCCTTGTCCTTTTCAATGTCTAAGACCTCAAATTGGGCCTTTTGTTCATAAAATTGTATACTTGAAATCATACATTTAAACATATTATTAGAATCAAAACTAATATGGAGGATAATTCAAAAAAGGTCCCAAAGCAGACTAAAACCTACACCATTGTGTAGGTCCCATTAAAACCTTTCCAATGGTATGCAGAATGTAGAAAATGAAGCTTGTATGTTCCTTATGTAGTTGGTCAAAGTTATAGTCAAGATGGTCAAAGTAGGTCAAAGCTGGTAAAACTATATAAATTTACAAATATGGAATGATTTGAATCTAATTACATGATGTAGAGCTCATCAAGATCTTTCTAGTGCAATTTGAATGGATCAATTTTGAGTTTCAATGCTTAAACTATTGTACGTTGAAGTTTTAGGTCAACAGGGAAAAATATGTGTCATAAAGCAACAAGTGGCATAATTTGAGCATGCGAAGTGGAAAAATTATGAGGTGACATGTGTTATCAAGTTTGAGTAAAAATTTTTGGTTTGTTTGACTTCATATTTGATAAGCGTATATAGATGGCGTAAAAGGCCAGCTACAGGGAACATAGCCAATGGAGTCTACTTTTGTCTCAGAGGGGTACCCTACCATCGATAGAGCTTTGGTTCATCTAATTGGATTTCAATAAGTGTCAAATTACGAGTGGTCCACATGGTGGGTCCTCAATCCACCACATGGCTTGCCACCACTATTTTATTCCATAGTTGGATTCTATTATTGTCACCTATTGACTATAGTTTTATGTAATTACTTATTACCATGTAGACCATCAAAGATTAAAAATTACCATGTATGCCAAGGTTACCAATTTTAAAAGTTTCCAATGCCACTAGTTCAAGTTCCAAGACTGAGTGCTAATGGTTTGGCATTATCTCCAACATGGAGTATGTCTTTTAAGGCATTAACATATCATAAACTTCATGGGATTTCAACCCCAACTTCACACCCACTTCACCAATGTGGATGAACACACAAACCAACAAAAGATAGAGCTCAAGTGCATGTGGATGGGAGAGAATCCAAAATGTATTAAAGACCATGTATAAATGGTAGTGGAATTCTTTTAGACTTAAGTTGGAGTTCCCACTGTCAATGTGGGATTAAACACATCCAAACAAACCCAAATTAAGCCTATTTGCTTTCCTTAAAGATTCAAACCACTGACCTCCCATACAAAAGGATAAGGATCTCACCATCATACCCAAGAGTTCAAAAACTATATAAAGTGCATAAAATTGTATTTAAACACAAGTTCTCAACCGAGTAGTTAAGGAAAAAGGACTAGTTTTCATGTTTCCTTGATTTTGAGGTACCTGGATGCATTTCCAAATTTTGGAGTGAATTAGAGATTTGTTTTAGACTCTGAGCTAGTTCCATCCATATGTTCAGTGTCTATATTTGAGGTATTTTGGTGCTCCTTTTAATGCCTCAAAGTGAATAATATATCAAATTGTGTATAGGCCATAATAGACCAATTTGTGAAATCCCAAGTTTTGAGGGACTTGGAAAGATTTTCAACTCTCGATGTAGACAAAGAAATTGTCCTAGAATACAAGATGATTTCAATGGTATGTTTAAATACCTATGATGATTTTATTAAAGACATTTTTTAAGTCTTTTTTCAATACTTTTTGGTATAAATCGATAGGATTTATGAGATTGCATTGATGACATTAAGGTGGAAGGTATGTTTGTGGGTTTCGAGACTATTTGAAGGTCTGTTGCTGATTTGTATGTAGTCTTAGAGTATCCATTTGAAAATTGTGAGGGTTTTCCATGTACTCACTTTTACAAGAAATGGATCGGTTTGTACTATAAGCAAACCTAAAGACGTAGGCATTACTAAACTATGTTATCATGTGCTTGCTGTGAGTTGATTTTATTCATGCATTTTTTTCCATAATTTAATTAATTTTGTTTATTAATAATTATTGAATGCATAATTAGTCAAATATGACATATTAATGAAAAATTGAGCACTTCAAGGTTTGAAATAAATATGTATTAAAAGGTCAAATTTAATTTTTTTCTCCTTGAAGGTTTTTAGGAAATTATGTGATTTGAATAAAGGATCCAAGGTAAACTTTTTACACTCAAATTAGTGCCAATTTACAGATTAGGTTTGGTATCAGAGTGGTTCTTGCCTAACATTAACAACTTTTTTGTAGTGTGTGTGGATATTAGGACTAGTTTAAAGCCATGGATTTATATCCATGGATGCAATTACCCATGATGCTTTTGTTATTGGGCATGATGATACAAATGATTGTGTCATGTCAAAGAGAGTAGACACAATGGATGGTAGAACTAAATACAATAGTGGTGAATGTGAGTTCACACCAATACATATAGGATCAATAGATCATCAAACTCCAGAAAAAAGTAAATTCTCTTTTTGATTAGTTAGTAGAAGAGTTAGAATGGAGGAAACACCATCAATATGATCCTAGTACTTCAGCCTATCTAATCTATAGTCATTACTTAAGACGTGGACATGTGGTAGAACACTATTGGTTGTGACATCTTGATCATGCACCGTAATGGTTCTAATAGAGGGACATGGGTAGAGAAAAGGCTTATGTTATTCCAAGTACTAGTTAGTCTTTAAAATCCCTAGTTAAATAGAAGACACCATCTGGATGTCCAAATATTATCTTATGATCCATGAGAACCTCTAGACAGAGTATTCTAGCTATTTTTGAGGGATGTGTCATTAGACTTATTTTTGATGTGGATATCAAAATAGGTTATGTGACCTCTAATTTAGTACATTGATTGGGCTTGCCAACATTGCCAATATCACATGCTAAAATAGTTGGCACACAGAATGTCATTATTTGAGGTATGGTAACATGTTGTTACACCTTATGATTTGCAGTTTGGAGATAATTATTAGACATGGTGACTCTCGATATCATCTCATTAGAGATGGAAGAGATGGTTTTAGTAAATTTATATCTCTTCACAAGACAAACACCTTTTAGAGATGATGGCATAGAGCTTCACTTGGATCATGCAGTTCAAGACAGGGTAGGTCTCTAGACCTAGTCACAATGATTCTAGTCAGACATTAGACTCATATGTACCAGGTGACCATTAGGAACCTAAAGTAAAGTTGCATGATGATCTATAGAGCAACCATTAAAGGAGTCAAGCCCACACAAGGATTCTATAGTTGGTAAGGAATCTAAGGTGGTAATTAAAGGCTTTTGAGTATTGTATCCATTTGTATTTAATCATAAAACTAGCATAAAGAATGTGCTAGTTAGGATGTATGAATAAGACCCACACGATCAATATTATGATATACATCATGCATAGTTGTTAAAACACCCAAGAAGCACTATTTGTATCTATATATACATACATTATAAAAATTACAATTTATTTTGTTATGGAGTCCCCTGTAGAGAAGTATTGAGTGATAGGTTTATCATACTCAAGTTGTATTCTCACATTTTGGAAGATGTTTTCCATCAACAATAGTATATGAAGATTAGGTTATGCTTATTTTTGTCAAATATTATTCTACAAAGAATAGTTTAGTAGACCTAGGAAGCACTAGGTCCACATACGTACTTCTGTATATATGCCATTAAAGTTATGCAATAAAAGAGAAAGTTGATGGATGTGCTATTATCCATGCATACTTTTGAGTAAATGCTAATGCAGCCATGCAACAAGAAGAGGATGTGGATACACATACAAAATCATATTTCTATGTAAGAGCTCACTGCAATCATGTAGCAGAATAAATCACTAGGCAAATCTATGTAAAGGTTTTTGTGAAACTATAAAGTAGAGGAAGTCATCACATCATTGTTATATCTAGAGGCTATTGATGGGTGTGCAATAGTAGAGGGTTTGTGGAAGATGTGATCAATCAGTTGTTCCAAGCATTACAGGCACAGTTGTAGAACTTGAGTAGACTAATAAAGATTCATCTAAGTATCTTAAGAATTGACTAGCATCTAGGGGATCATCAGAGCTAGAGCCATGTAAAGATCTTCACCTGAAGTACTAGGTCTAGTACCATCTTTTTGAGGACAAAATTCCTTCTTAATGGGAGGATTGATCTAGAGGACAATTTGGAAAAGGTCTCAAAGTAGACAAAAGCCTACACCATTGTATAGGGCCTATTGAAACCTTTTCAATGGTATGTGTAATATAAAAAATGAAGCTCATACTTCCTTGTGTAGTCAGTCAAAGTTATAGTCAAGTTGGTCAAAGTAGGTCAAAGCTAGTCAAACTACAAAAAATTATCAACATTGAATGATTTAAATCTAGTCCATATGCACAATTTGAATGGATCAATTTTGAGTTTATATATGTAAGATATTACACATTGAAGCCTTAGGTCAACAAGCAAAAATAGGTATTGTAAAGCAACAAGTAGCATAATTTGAGCATGCTAAGTAAACAAATTGCAAGGTGTCATGTGGTAGCAAGTTTGAGCAAAATTTTTGGGTTTTTTCAACTTCATCTTTGACAAGTGTATGTAGATAGCATAAAAGGCTGACTACAGGGACCATAGCCAGTGGAGTCTGCTTTTGTCTTAGAGGGGGACCCTACCACTGATAGAGCTTTGGTATATCTAGTTGGACATCGACAAGTTTCAAATTGTGAGTGGTCCACATGGTGGGTCCTTAAGCCACCACATGGCTTTCCACCACTATTTTATTCTATGGTTGAATTCTATTATAGTCACCTATTAACTATAGTCTTATGTAATTAATTATTACCTTGTAGACCATCAAATTACCACATATGCTAATGTTACCAACTGTCAAAGTTTTCAATGCCACCAGTTCAAATGCCAAGACTGAATGCCAATGGTTTTGCATTATCTCCAACATGGAGTATGTCTTTTAAGGAATTAACATACCATGAACTTTGTGGGATTTCAACCCTAACTTCACACCCACTTTACTAATGTGGATAAACACATAAGCCAAAAATAGATAGAGCTCAAGTGAACATGGATGGAGGAGCATCCAAAATGGCTCAAAGAGCATGTATAAATGGAAGTGGAAGTCTATTAAAATAATTAAGTTGGAGTTCCCATGATCAATGTGGGATTAAACACATCTAAACAAACCCAAAATAAGCCTATTTGCTTTCCTTAGAGATTCAAACCATTGAACTCTCAGATAAAAGGATAAGGGTCTCACCATCATACCCACAAGTTCAAGAACTATATAAAGTGCATGAAATTGTATTTAAACACAAGTTCTTAGCCAAGTAGCTAAGGCATAAGGACTAGTTTGCATGTTTCCTTAGTTTGAGGTACTTGGAAGCATTTTCAGACTTCAAAATGAACTAGAGATTTGTTCTAGACTCTAAGCCAGTTCTAGCCATATGCTGAGCATCTACATTTGAGTCCATAGGATGCTATTTTTAATGCCTCAAAGTTAATAATATAGTAGACTGTGTATAGGCCATAATAAACCAGCTTGCAAAATCCCAAGTTTTGAGGGACTTAGAGAGGTTTTCAACTCTTTGTAAACTAGGGAATTATCCTAGAATTCAAGATGATTTCAATGGTATGTTTAAAGTTCTATGATGATTTTATTAAATCCATTTTGTAAGTCCATTTTTGAGACTTTTTGGTGGAAATCCATAGGATTTACAAGATTGCATTGGTGACAGTAGCGTGGAAGGTCTGTCCATGGGTTTCAAGACTTTATAAAGGTTTATTATCAATTTGTATATAGTCTTAGAGTATCTATTTGACAATTTTTAGAGTTATACATGTACTCACTTTTCAAGTAAATGGATTGGTTCAGACTTTAAGTGAACCTAGAGATGTAGGCATTGTTAAACTTAATTATCAAGTGCTTGTCATGAGTTGATTTTATTCATGCATTATTTTTACAAAATTTCATTAATTTTATTTATCAATCATTATTGAATGCATAATTAGTCAAAAATGACATATTAACAAAAAATTGAGCACTTTGGGGTTTGAAATAAATATGTATTAAAAGGTCAATTTTAGTTTCATCTCCTTGAAGGTTTTTGGGAAATTATGTGATTTGACTAAAGGATCCAAGGTAAACTTTTTGCACACAAATTAGTGCCAGTGTATGGATCAAAAACATTGAGGCTAATTACCTATTCCATTTCCTTCTTTTTCAAACCTTCAATGTCACTTATCAACTAATATTTATCTTATACATCACCATTAGCTTCCATTTCAAACATGCTCCATTATTCATTTAGCTACTTGGACTAGTTTTGAGTTATCTTATGAGCTTCCTCTTCTTAAAATTTTCTTTCTCCTTCACTAATAGTAAATTTGAATTATTCCATGACTTATATTTATCATTTTCTAAGATAATCAATCCTTCATTCTATATTTTAGTTTATCTTAGCTCCACATATACTATATAAGGTGCTTCATATCTCATTTCAATGAGCATGATCAACGATCCAAATAATTTATTATTCAAGTCACTTTCTAGTGCCTTAATTCATTAATTTATATACCTGCATGTATACAATCAAAATCATCTTTAGAAATGAAATTTTGAGGCAATATGGCCCCTTGACATACTTCTTGCTTTAGAACTATTTCTTCTTCTTTCTTAGTAACCTACAAATATTTCTTAAGATCTTCACACTTGAGCTTCTTCACTTCCTTCTTGAGTTGCTTAAATTTAAACCTCTTTTTATTATTCTTATATCTCATGAAAATTCTTATTCTCTTCTTAATGAGTAAAATTATAGGCCACTTAAATTTCTTCTTTATTTCAAATAACAACCATTTGATTTCATTCTCTCTCTAGCTCTCCATTATGAGTTGCATCTCTGCCATCATCTTCTTCAACTTAGCTATCTCTACATTGATCATCTATTTCGTCATTATGTTCTCCCTCTTCTCCATACAACTTTATTTATTAACCAAATCCTTCATTTTCTTACCCTTTTTTCCTCTCCCTCTTAACCTGAATGTGTTTTTACTCAAATCTTCTTTCTTACTGTCAATTCTTTTTCACCTTGCCTCTTCTTGATACCTCACCCTAGGATTTTTCTTCTTCTACTTGGACGTTTATTATTCTCTTCCAAGTATACTCCACTTAACCTCTTCCTCTTGATTTCAAATTAAATCTTTTACCTCAAGCTTTTATGAGATTATTTTCAAAAACTTATTCTATTTACATTAGGGATGAACTCTCTCAACTATGAAACTAACTCTATTTTTTCAGTGCTCATTTCTCAATATTTTTAACTTTCACTTCTTCCCAAAGAGATTCTAATCTCTAATACCATTTGATGTAAGTAGACCTCTTATAGGTCTACCAAACTATCACATCCTTCTAACTTCAATGGTCATTATATTATTTCCTTGTTCAATCTAACTCTAGGAAAAAAAATTCACCTTCCTCTTTAGTGTATCGTTGCAAAATATTAAAAATGGACTTTGTAGACTCTTAAAAGTTTTATCACCTTCCTATTTGAATCTTCATATCAAAAATTATATTCTTTAATACTTGACATTATTTCAACAAGATTATTATATTTATTTAGACTCTATCTAACCCAACAAACACACTACACCCTTTAACCAATGTTTATACTTTACCAAGATTGACTAGAAAAAGGATTTAGATCTTTTTGAAGTCTATCATTTTTTTCAGGCACATATATTCATTCGCTTAGGGTTTTTTTTAATAAAAATACATGTTTTGATATATTCTCAAGGTTTCCAAACTCTCATATATATGGTCTTAACTCAATACAAATATTTAAACCCTCTTTGTGTTTTAAATTCCTCAATATGATTATTCACAAGGTTTTGGACCTTGATTAAACCTTTTAGGTTTCAACTATGTAAATCTTATGTTTAGATTAAAGGGTTAAGATGTCCTAATTAGTTAAATAATATGTAATAATTAACACTTATTTTCTATGGATTTTGACTTATTTTGAATTTATAAAATAGTAATAAATAGGCTTAAATAGAAACTTATTTGAAAAGTGACTATCACATATGATCTGGGTTCTAAAAAGTAAGTTCTGGATAGTTCTGAGTGTCATCAATAGGATTATATGATCTATTTGCTCATTAGACAATATCACTCCACTTGGATAGTAGCTTCATGTTATTGTAGTGTCCTCAAAGTGGTGTTAGTATCCATTTTGTAGGACTATTCTTATTTCTAGGAAAAACTATGCTTGTGTTTTTAGGTCCTATTCCTTCATGCATAAAATTTAGCTCTCTATGTTGTGCTTGTAAAACCTAATTTAATGTGCAAACCCCAATCCTCCTTGTAAGTATGGTATGATCAATAATTTTTTTTTCATTATTAGGATGGGATAGACATCCTCAACACCCTCTTGTGAAAAGAGTTGCCTACATACCAATAATCTGAAGAGGGATCAAGCATGATGTAGTTATCCTACCTAGTGCTTGATGCACGTGCAACTAAATGTTATAATGAGAGTGGACTTGGATGACTTGAATGTGCTTGAGATTTGAAATATTTGAAATTTGGGTTTAGGGTTTCTTAGATGGTAGTATGTAATTAGGGAAAAATAGGGATCAAATACCTTAATTTTGCTCAACTTGTCTTTTATTTGAATATTCTTTTACATCTATTTTCCATCTAGTGATAAAAGGTCAGATAGACTTGTATTTATAGAGAGCTATAAATTGTGAAGATAATAAAATTTGCTTAGGCCAACCTTAGGAGGGACACACATTTGAGAAATTATCCATTCAAGAGATTTAGGATAAAGGATAGTAACACCTAGTTGGGGACATTAGCGCCATGTCATTGTAGTGTTCCAAATGTGGTGTAAATGTCAAACTGGTGACTACTAGGAAAACTAGGTTGGGATCCAAGAAAGCTATCTTGGTATTGTGTTTTGGTTGACTATAATTATCTATGGTAAACACAATTATTGAAAAAGTGTGGTAAAGGTTATAAGATAGGTCTAGGACTTAGCTAGGAATAGGGTAACTCAAGTGACACTCTTAGTATCCAATTACCACTTTAGGTGATTACATTACCCTCCCCCTTTATGCTATAAATGTAGCAAAATGAAATGAATAGTATAAATGAAAAAGAAGTGTACCTAGACTTACCTTGGAATTGAAGCTCGTGTAGATAAGTTTGAGTATATGAATCTAGGTTTGCATATGTGAAACACTATCTAAGTAATGACCTATAATGAAATATGCAAAATTTTATCCTTAATTAAGAGATGATCAAAATCAAAAAACCTACGAAATAAAGTAACTAAGAAAAGATGAGTAAAGAGAGAGGAAATTGACGAATACACCTTGTTGGATATGCAAACCAATGCATGAACCTGGTGACAATGTGTGTGTGTGTGTGTGTGTGTGTGTGTGTGTGTGTGTGTGTGTGTGTGTGTGTGTGATTGTACATAGTGATCATATCATTGAATAGCTTACTCAATCCTCATATGGGTGGCACAAGAGCTTAATACAATTTTGAATCCATCATTACCCACCCTTTCTTAGTAGATCTTGATCTGTGAATAGCTTAGATAAGATTATAAGTATGTCTAACTCTCTCATGTGGGTGGCTAAAGAACTTAAGTAGGCCATGAATCCATCATTTACCACCCATTTTAAGTAGATACATCTATAACTAGACTATAAAAAGTGATGAAATTATGTAATTAAGTATATCTAACTATGTATCTCAACTTTGAGGCCACTTAGGTATATTAGGTGGCTCTAGGCCACACGAGAATGCCAACCACTGTAAATAGAGCACAACATAAATTTGGTGACAACTTGGAATATGATAATAAGTGTATATAATGTATATAATGAAATGGATTTTTCCATTCCATCTGATCAACCTATGTGTAGCTATATATATATATATATATAGAAACTATGTGTCGTGCATATGCCCCCAATATGGTATCTGAGTATACTGAATCTAAATTAAGTATATAATAATTGAATTTGTGTAACTAAACTAAATGTGGGAGTGATCATGCCACATATGATACCCCAAAATCTAAGTAACTGGTATGAATCTAAGATATAACAAATGTTCCTAAGCAAAATATGAACATAATTGTCAAACCTTTAACTGTATCTATGAAAAATTGTATTGTACTTGGTGTACAAGTCTAACTTATCTAGACTACCCTGAAGCTGGGGATACTAGACATTAGTTCTTTGTAGTGGATAATATCACCCCATGGTGCTAGTGTCCCAATCTGGGTGCTAATGTCTACTTTGTCTAAAATCTACGTGAATAAACTATTTTTTGAGTCTCTATTTTTTCCTATGTCTGCCCTATATTTGATTTCTCAAACTAAGCTTATGTGCTGAAAATTTTATGTGAATATAAAAGTAAGAGCCTTATCTCTATGACAAACCCCTATGAACTCCCCCTCTTTTGAGGGTAGGTGTGAAACCTATGTAATAACTATCCTCAAAATAATTAGCTTTGAAAAATGTGTTAGCTATAGCATATGCATGATATTCTAATATAATGTACAAGCATAACATCAAAATGTAAATGAATATAATCATAAGTAGGTAATGTAAGATATATGTTTTAATCTTACATTTCACAAGGGTTTCAAGATATAAGTAATCAATGTGTATAGAAAATCTAGGTAACTACCTAGGTTAATGGTGCATGATGTCCATCACAACACCCAAGTAGGAAGGGAAGATGCACAAGGTCCCTCATGGCATAAAAAATTGGTGTGTGTGTAACAAAGAAAGATAAGTGTCATGGTTAAGAAGCATACAAATAATAATAATACATATAAGCACATGAGGCACACAAAATTAGGCCAAGGGGCCACAATACAAAGGACATAGGCACTAGTCACTAAATATGAGAAAGAAGACATACAAGGACATGTTAAAATGTCCACATATGAAAGCAACAAGCAATTTGGCATATATCCACATAGAAGGACATGTTCAAATGTCTGCATAAAGAAGTAGGAAAGAGCACACAAGGCATATGGGCACATGTCCAAGGCACATAAATAAAGAAGTGTCATAGAGCCAAAGAACAATGGCATATTCAAATGTCCTCAAAGATATAATAAGCATAAGAAACACAATCAAGTCTAATCTAGGAAAATTAGAAATGAAAGCATGTATAACTATGTAGTAAAAACCTATGTAAATGCTAAGATGTACATATATTGCTCAAAAAAAATATGAGCAATGAGTAGTAATGATCAACATCAAGATATATCAATGCATAAACTAGAATGTATAGTATGTAAATATAGAACCTGGTAGTAACAACTATGAATAAGATGCCTCAATGAGGTAGATATATCAAATATATAAAATTGGATTGATGTATATGCCCCCAGTGGGTAGATGATATCTATTCTAGATCAATGTAGTAGACCAAAGTCCTATATGTAATCTACAATCACTCAATAATAATAAGTGAAACATATGTGTATGATAAAACTAACTATACTAAGATAACTAGCAATATGCCATATCTAGAAAGTAGTAGAAATGTAAACATAACAATGTATACTATTCATAAATTTTATGTTTTTGAAATATTTGAATGTTTTTGTATTTTGACATGTTTTATTATTTTTGTGTTTTTTGAGTATAAGCTATGTACAAGAAAATTAAAATAAACTATGTACAAGGAGAGAGAGGGAAAGATGTATGTATAAGAGTAGAACACATACTAACCAATGAGTCTCATAGGAGACTTACTATCACTGTGAATTATGTTGAATAGGGGAACTGTGATCGTGCATGTGGTATGCAAGGCAAATTATGAGTCCATAATATGTTATGTTGTATAATCTATGTCTGGAGCTATGTGTGTAGTGATGCTATGATGCTATGGCACTAATTGTAATGCCTTATGAACTATAGGGGTCTTAGGGACTCATCTGGTAGAAGAAAAAGTAGGTGATGTGGGTCCCTGTGTTGAGAACCCCTAGACACAATAAAAATAATCTTGACATAAATTAAGTAGAGGAAGGCCCTCTATATTATGTGGCATATCTCTAATGCAGGGATCTCTCTAGTAATGGTCTCTATCAGAAACTATGCATACATATATATTTAGTAACAGCAGACCTGGCATACATTGATGACTATGTTGAACATTGTGATGTATGCATAGGAGGTGTAATCTCTTCTATAACTAATAATATTATAATATCTGGTAATGGTGTAAGAACTATAATTGGTATCTATGCTAGAACTGTAGCTAGAATTTGTGTTAGAACTACCTATGGGATGGGTAGAGGATACTCATATGGGACACCCTCAACCTTAACCATCTAATTAACATGTATATACTTTAGGTATCAATGTAAATTAGATGAGATGGTTTAGATATTTTGCAACCATAACCTACCCAATAATATATCGAATACACCTATACTAGGTACTATTAGGAACCAAGTTGCTATGTGTGCTGGTCTAACCTATAATGGAACCATAATATCCTCAATGGAGCTCTAAACATGGCCACTAAAACCACTAATGACTATATCTATGGGGAATATATTACACTCTATATAGCCCAAGTTTTATAAGAGTGTCATAGTGCATATGTTTATGCTTGACCCATTATCAACAATAACTCTTTGAATAGGATGGTGGTATATGTATGCTCATATGAAGAGCACATGTAAATTTGTGTCATCATCTAAAATATCCTACTCTTAAAATGAGACAAGTGGTCTAGGTGGCACTGTAATGTGATACATGCCAATAATGTTATGCATTGGATGTGTCTCCTCTATAACTATGTGATATCAATCTACTGGTGGATGCACCTGGTATGTATAGTGAACACTTGATGTGCCCCTACTCATTTTTTTATGATTTCAAAAAGAATCAAAAAATAAATTTAGTGCCTTATACTCTATTTATTTTTGTTTTAGTGTCTCTGTGGGTGTGCCCACATCAATAATATTAGCTACAATGAGATCTTGTATCTTGTGTTTTAGGATAATGCATCTATTTATTGTGTGTCCTGGTTCCCTTTGATACTCGCATAATACATTGGAATCATAACTCTTTGGAAGAGGCCATGTCATATCAACCTCTTTAATTAGAGGGAGAGATATGACATTGCATTCTAATAGTTGTTGTATAACCCATGTTGGTGACTTTAGAAGATTAGTGAAGACTCTACATTGATGAGTAGATAAAACCAATCTGGGAGATGACTTAGAAGCTATGTTGACTGTGGCCTTTTGATCACTTTTTTTGTGAGACTTACCTTATGTGGAGGTTTTTTTTAACTCTTAATAGGTTATTTTGATCCATTTGTGTACTTGAGTTTGCCCATTGACAAGAGATTAACCTCTCTTTCCTTGACTGTGTGGTATAAATCAATAAATGTATGAAACTTATTGAATAAGGTAGCTTTGTCTAGTGTTGGTAATAGAATTTATTTAAATATATCCTAAAGCTCTCTATTTTCCATGAGACTAGTCAATCTAGATAATATTGTTTTTTATTGTATGACATAATCTGTGATAGGCTCAATTGACTTTTGATTTAACTATGCCACTTGTGAAAATGATATATTATGAATGATGTCGATAGATAAGTGTTATAGGAACATGTTGTCTAAAGGATTGAATGTTGTGATATTTTGATTTGGAAAATCATAGAACCATTATAGGGCATAATCCTTAAGATTGCATGGAAATAACTTCAAAAGAAGCCAATCATTGGACACGTAGTCTAAACATGTTTTGTTAAAGTCTCTCTAGTGATGTTGTAGGTCACCCTTTCTATAATATAATGTGAGTTTGGGTGACATGAATCTATATGGAAAAGGAGTTGTTGCTATGTGATGTGCCAAAGTTGTATGCAAGAGAATGTTGGAATCCAAGGCATGTGATGGCCTAGTTGTTCCCTTCTTGAGATGTAACACATTAGATTGGAGAGTATGAATCTCATGCATAAGGGATTGTAAAAATGGAGTGGAGGAAATAGCCATAAGTGGTATATCTATCAATGATGTTTAAGTAACAATCTTGGGTTATTCTATCTAGGTTGGTTGAGTTGGCCCCACTGAAGGTGTAACAACAATATTAATTGGAGGAGTTGAAGATTGACCAATGTTTATATTTTGGAGTTATTCTTGAAGAATGTTTATGAAATCATCTTGTATATATGTATGTTTGGACACAAATTCTTGTAATTGTTTCTTATTGGTTTCATCAAATCTATTGTTAAATTTTTCATTATAAGTTGAAAGGTAGGAAAACAAGTTTTGTATATTTTGAACCTTTTAAGAATAGTAATATATGGAAGGTTGTAAAAAATTATATTTTATAGAAAATTTTATATGTTTGGAAATCAAATTTGATTATAGATATAAAAGGATACAAACCCTAAGTATGTTTATTTGTAATAATTTAAATTATTTGTAAAATAAAATGAAACCCTAATACAAAATTGATTTAATTTATATAGGTTGTCTAAAAAATAAAAAAATCATAAGCATGTACCATTAAATTATTTCAAAAAAATATAAATTAATTTAATCTAGGGATTTAAATAATATTCATAATAAGACGGGTTCACCAAATGATTTAACCTTTTAGGGTTCAGCTATGTAAATCCTACGTTTAGATTAAATGGTTGAGATGTCTAAATCAATCAAATATTATGCAATAACTAAGCACTATTTTTTTATGGATTTTGAATTATTTTAAATTTATAAAAATAATAAAAAATATTCTTAAATATAAATTTATCTAGAAAGTGACTGTCATGGATGATCTTGGTTCTAAAACTAAGTTCTAGATATTTTTGAGTGTCGTCAATAGGATTTTGGGATCTGTTTACTCACTGAACTATAGCACCACAACTAGATGGTAGCACCATGTTATTATAATGTCCTCAAAGTGGTGATAGTGTCCCATTTGTATGACTATTCCTATTTTATAGGATCACATATGCCTATGTTTTTAGGTCATTTTCTTATGTGCATGAAATTTGGAGCTTTGTGTTATGCTTGGAAAACCTAATTTAATGTGTAAACCCTAATCTTCCTTGTAGTATGGCATGAGAAATAATTGTGTATTAATTATTAGGATACATTATACATATTCAACACCCTACTATGAAGATATTTTCCTACATACCAATAATTTGAAGAGGGATCAAGATCGATGTAGTTCTCCCACCTAGTGTTTAATGCAAGTGCAAGTGAATGCTATAATGAGAGTGGACTTGGATAATTGAATGTGATTGAGCATTAAAATATTTGAAATATAGGTTTAGGGCTGATGTATATGGTATTATGTATAATTAGGTCATAATAGGGATCAAATACCTTAATTTTTTTGAACTTGTCTTCTGTTTGAATAGATTTTTTCAACTAGTTTGCATCTAGTGAATAAAGGTCAAATAGACTTGTATTTATAGATATTTGTAGCTTGTGAAAATAATAAAATTTTATTAGGCTGACCTTATTTTGGGCACACATTTGAAAAAGTATCCATTCAGGAGAGTTATGAAAAAGGACAATAGCACCTAGTTGTAGACACTAGCACCATGTGGCTATAGTGTCCCAAATGTGGTGCTAATGTCCACCTGGCAGGTTGCTAGGCAAACTAAGTTGGGATCTGAGAAAGTTATCCTAGGACTATGTTTTGGCTGATTATAACTATTTTTGGTCTACATAATGCTTTTCAAAGTGTGTAAAAGGATCTAGGATAGGTCTAGGGCTAATTTAGGAATAGATTAACTCAAGAGACACTTTTAGCATCCAATTACCACTTTTTTAAGTGATTATAGATCTAAATATAGGTATGCATATTGATAAATAATATTCATTTAGATTATTATTAATCTTAAATTTAGATTCAAACCATCATAAACACCTTAACAAATTACTTGACAAACTTTCATGCATTTTTATGGGTTCACTTGCAATATATGTAAGTTTTTGTTTATTAAACCCTAGTTAAGGTTTTACAGTCTTCTACAGACCTAAGAGCCTTAAAATAAGATAAATTATTATTTTAATACCTATATATGAATAAATTTAACTTATATATCACCTTCACTACTATATCCTACTTTATCAATTGAAGTTAGTCCTTGAACAACCTTACAAACATAAGAAAATACCTTTTTATCTTACCTAAGTACCCTATCTCTAACTTTGAAAATTGATAAAGTTGAATAATTTATGTATAGATGGTCAAATTATTCAAAACCAATTTTATTACTTAATATATATCTTAATATACTTTTACACCAATTTTCATATGTTTTTACTAGTTTGTTTCCTTTTTATAGTGATTTTTGTGCTCCAAAATCCTAGTTTGCGGACAACAGGTTGAGAGCATAAATATGAAGGGAATTAAAATTATTATAGATATTTATGGTTTTTTTTATTTAATTAATAATTATAAAACCTCTTTATACTCTTTTATATATTTTTAAGTCTCAATCACAATTGAAATTAAAGAAAACACACTTTTCTTATCTGACTATGTCACTAAAATAGTGCTTTAGGTCTCTATAGAATAAGGATCATCTTGAAACATAAAACCAGATAAAATAATGATATACATAATATAATTAAATATTCAAAACTTTTATATTTCATTCCAAAATTAAGATAAAATTCCCTTTATTCATATAGCTTTAAGGACTAATACATAGGCCTTGAAGGCTTCTACACACATCAATAATTACTACTCAATACCTTTTCCTATTGTTTTTATTATATAATAAGCTAATTTTTAGATGGTTAAACATGATCATACTATAAATAATGTTTTTTATTATTACTCCTACTTCCATGCACACAAAATTATCTCAACCAACCTATGACTCATCTAAACATGCTAAAATTATTCCATCATCATATGTTATATGCTTCTAGAGTGTGTTTACAATAGTTTTAGTTGAATGAAGGGTTAATATAAATTTAAAATATGTAAATAGACCTTAAATACCATTTAAATAAGGTTAAATCCATTTAAAACCTATTAGACCCTTACATTTGCTTACTAATAAATTCAAATTTTTTAATTTCACATTTTGGCAAGAAAATGCATTATAGCTCTAAAATGATATTTTTGAAATTCTAAGGAATTAAAAACATCATAAGTGACCCTATAAGACACTTTCCACCTACGCATAATCAAACTTTGACCTATTTATTAAAATTTACATTGACTTAATGATGCTCCTGCATCATACTCCCTAAGTGGGAAGAATTTGAGCTCTATCTCAAATGGAGCTTCTTGTTTGTCTTCTAAGTATTATTGTCTTATTGTATCCATATTATTATGCTTTGATTATTAATCTTCTCCTTCCATTCAATCTCTCTCTCTCTTGATTTCTTATTGATCATTTTTTATGATATACTCTTGCCTTGTCTTAACTAGTTGACTTAATATTTCACCTTCCATCTTCATGAGGTTCACACTCTTTAGTGTATCTTTATCTTCTTTATCCTCCATTTCTACTATATCTATTGTAATTTTATCAAAATCTACCATTGAAGTCTTGTTATCAATAATTACTCCTAATTTTTCTTTCCAATCTCTTTTTCTTGGATTTGTTAAGGCATAACCATAGGTTCCATATTGATCTATTCCTTTGAACATGCCTCTCATGTGATCTTCATGGAATTTTAATAGTTAATAACACCATTAAAACATACAAAATATGAATACCAACCAATGAATTAACTCACCTTGTGTTTTCTTTGTTGACTTTTCTTCTTATGGCTTCTTGCTTTGTAGTTTGATATTTGCATGACTTGATCATCATCAATTATTGCTTTGAATTTATCTTCTCTTGGAGTCTTGATCACCCATAATTGTCTTGGTATCTTCTTTCATGGTTCTATGCATGATTTGGTCCTATCATTTATTGATCCAAAACTCAAAAGCTTTGATTGAAAGATAATTCAAGAAATAAGAACAACATAATAACAATAATGTTATCTCTGAGAAGAGATGTTTTATTCATCAAAATTTACAGATCGAAACATATGCTTATCTATAAGAAGAGATGTTTAATTTCCCTTTCAAGATACATATTCATTTATACACATTTTTAAGGTATGAGGAGGATGTGGAAGTTTAACAATCTTGATTGAGATCAAGTGGTTCGACTTCCACGATTTACAAAAATATAAAATTTGAGGAATTACTATTTTTAAAAACTTACTATTTTTAGACTATAGTACTAAAATTGAAATTTAGGTCACTTACATTGGTTTTTCATGGGTCAAAATCCATCAATCAAATCTTCATGCCATCTTAATATTGTTTCCTCATTCTTAGCTTTCCAATGGTTCAAATGGCGAGTTGATTGGAGCTATGGTGCAAAAGTTATGGCTCCTAAAAGTTTTGTCATCAATTGGGATAGAACCATCACCCAAATTATCACTTGAAATGTTGCTTGGATCATTTATTATACACCTATCCATGATTACACATGTTCTTATTTTCATGTGTACTTGTCTATATTCTTTCATCTCTATTTTCTAACTATAATCTGCTTGCACTATCTTGGAGATCTTTGTTCATGTCCTTCATCCTTTATTGTTTCATGATCATAATGAAATATAAATTATGCCTTGTTTATGTTAAACACCTGATCTTTGTTTTGTTATTTTCCACCTTCATCTCTCTCATCCTCTTGGTTGAGGATCACTTTTTTATTTTACTCCTCATGTTCCTTATTTGCAGCCATCTCCTTATGATTCATTATCATTTGTTATTCCTTGTCCTTTTAAATGTTTGAAACCTCAAATTTGACCTCCTATTCACCAAAGTACAGACTATTAGAATCAAAACATTGAGGCTTAATTGCCTCTTCTATTTCCTTCTTCCTCAAACCTTCAATGTGGCTTATCAACTGATCTTCTTATACATCATCATTATAATCCATTTCAAACCTGATTCATTCTTCATTTAGCTACTTGTACTAGTTTTGAGTTATCTCACGAGCTTCTTCTTCATGAAATCTGCATTCTCCTTCATCATTAGCAACTTTTAATTGTTCTATGAACTTATCTTTATCATGTGCTAAGCTAAACACTCCTTATTTATGTATTTCAATTTATCTTAACTCCACAAATAATTCATAGGGTGCTTCATATCTTATTTCAATGAACTAGGTCAATGACCCAAATTCTATATTATTTAAGGCACTTTTTAATGCCTTCATTTCATTAATTTGTATTCCTACATACACATAATAAAAATAAAATTTATAAATAAACATTTGAGTCAATGTGTCCCCTTGACATGCTTCTTGCTTCAACACTATTTCTTCTTGCTCAATAACCTACAAATCCTTCTTAAGTTCTTCACACTTGAGCTTCTTCAATTCTTTCTTGAGTTACTTACATTACAACTTCTCTTTATTATTCTTATCTCTCACAACAATTCTTCTTCTCTTATTCATGAGTAACCTTATAGTCCACTTAAATTTATTATTTATTTAAAATAACAACCCTTTGCCTTCATTCTCTCTCCAACTCTCCATTATGAGCTACATCTCTTCCATTTTTTTTTGAACTCAATTATCTATGTATTGATAATCTTTTTTGTCATTATGTCCTCCCTCTTCTTCATGTAACTTTATTTCTAGATCAATCCCTTAATTATATTTCCATTTTCTTCTCTCTCTTAGCCTCAATGTGTTTTTCATAAACTCATCTTTCTTACTAGAAGGTCTTTTTCACCTTGCTTCCTCTTGATACCTCACCCTAGGATTTTTCTTCTTCTGCCTAGACTATTGATTTTTTTTTTCAAGTATACTCCACATTGAAACTACATCTTCCTCTTGAGTTTCAATGAACTCATTTTGATCAATATTTTATGATCTTATTTTCACAAACTTCTTCTCTTTCCTTTAGGGATGAACTCTCTCAACTATGTAACTAACTATGTTTTTTTAGGGTTTTTTTCTCAATCTTCTTAACTTTCACTTCTTCCCAAAGAGATTCTAAACTCTGATACCATCTAATGTAAGTAGACCTATTTTATGTCTACCCAAATAACACATCCTTATAAATTAAAGGGTCATTATATTCTTTTCTTGTTTAATCTCACTCTAAGAACAAATTTTCACCTTCTTCTTTAGTGTATTCTTATAAAAGATTACAAATGGACTTTGAAGACTGTTAATAGGTCTATTACCTTCCTATTTGAATCTTCATAACAAAATTTATATTATTTAATACTTGATAGGATTTCAACAAGATTATTTTAATTTTTTAGACTCTATCTAACCTAACAAACACACTACACCATTTAATTCATGCTTATACTTGAACATGATTAACCAGAACAGGGTTTTATATCTTTTTACTTGTTTGTCCACTTTTCCTAGGCACATATATTCATTTTCTTAGGATTTTTTGCATAAAAATAATAGTTTTGATACCTTCTCAAGGTTTTCAAACTTTGAGAGATGTGGTCTTAACTCAATACAAATATGTAAACACTCTATGTTTTGAATTCCTCAATGATTGTTAACAAGATTTTGGACCTAAATACAAGTTTGTAGAGTGATAAAACTATAATATTTATTCCTTTAGACTATTTTCAATCTTCAATTCAGGTTAAAACTCTCATAAAACCTTAAAAAAATCATTTTACATAGTCTCATGCATTTACATGGGTTCACTTGAAAGATATGCAAGTTTTTGTTTACCAAACCCTAGTAAAGGGTTTTACAGTCATCTACAGACTCAAGATCCTTAATATAAGATCAATTACTATTTTAAAACCTATATATGAATCACTTTCACTTATATTTCCCCTTCACTACTATATATTTCTTTATCAATTGAATTTAGTCATTAAACAACCTTACAAACACAAGGAAATATCTTTTATCTTTCTTAGGCACCTTGTCTCTAACTTTACAAAATGATAAAGTTGAATATTTTTCCCTATAGATGGTAAAATGTTTTTAAAAAAATATTTAATATACATCCCAATATAATTTTCCACCAAGTTTTATATGTTTTGACTAGTTCATTTCCTTTTTATAGTGATTTTGGTGCTCCAAAATCCTAGTTTACAGACTATAGGTTGCGAACACGTATATGAATGGAGTTCCAATTATCAAAGCTATTTATGGTTTATATTTATTGATTTAATAATTATAAAACTTCCTTGAACTATATTTTCTATTTTCAATACTTGATCACACTTGAAATGAAATAAAACACTCTTTTCTTATTTGATTATATCAATAAAATAATGATTTAAGTCTTTATAAACTAAGAATCATCTTAAAAACATAAACCTAGATAAAATAATGATCTAAAACATATAATTAAGTATTAAAAATCCTAAGAGTGCATTACAAAACCAAGATAAAATTCTCTTTCTTCACATAACTTTAAGGACTAATACACAGGCCCTGCAAGCTTCTCCACACACACCAATAACTATCACTCAATCCCTTTTTCTTCCTAAATTTATTATGTACTTGATCCTTTTTATATGGTTAAAACATGTTCATATTCTAACTAATTTAATTTCTTTGTCCTTCTAGTTTCATACACCTAAAAGTATCTAAACCAGCCTATGGCTCATCTAAACATTCTAAACTTAGAGTGGGTTTAAGATATGTTACATTGAATTGAGGGTTAATGTGTTATAGCTCTAAAGACAATTTATTTGAAATTCTAAGGACTTGAAAACATCCTAAGTGACCCTATAAGACACTATAAACCTAGATATAATCAAACTTTGACCTTTTTTCCAAAATATACATTGACTTGATGATGCTCCTACATTAGTTGTCACATCCTCATTTCTCTCTAGCTCAGTAACCGATTTCATCCATGGATTATTATGGTTTATTAGCTGATTAACTAATATTTGAAAAATTTTGATCACATATGTTGATTATGGGATAGTTTGTGTTTCTTAATTTACATGATTAGTTTTCAATGAGTTAGTAGTACTTTTATATTCTTTACATTTTGATCATGTATATACAACATTATTTTATGGATATAATGATGTTTTGGGCTAAATACCTTCATTTTTGTGAGGTGTTTTCAAGATAAATTCTTCCCTTATAGTATGATGGAGGGACAATATCATTAGACAGGGTGGTTAGATGGAGACATTGGGGGTTGACAAAGAATGAATCTAAAATCCCTTGCACACACCACTTAAAATATCATTAAGTTTAGTAATTATTTGTTTGATATAGATGTCATGGCATGTTTTATGTACTTTTCTTCTCGGTGATTAATATTATGCTTTATGGAATAATCTTGTTTATTTATGATGATCGTATGATTGTTCAAGTGATTTCACTAGTCTTTTGATCATACTAGTTTATCTTAAATAATGTACTTGTATGACTATATGAGTGAGTTCAGTTATGGTTTACGTACATTCCTGTGTTGTTAAGTATGGCTACACAATGTTACGATATGATGACATATTCCATTTTTGTTAATTATCTATAAGTTTTAGATAATAATAATATTAATTGAAGATTATTATTATTATTTAAGCTAAAAATATATGCCAAAAGATATAAATATAATAGTTTGTAAATACCTTTGTATTCAATTAATTATTGACCCAAGGTTATTTATAAATATATTAAATACATTGTTTTTATTATTAAATGACTTAATAATCATTATATATATGATAGGGGATAAAATAGTCACTTGAAACTATAATAAAATAATATCTAAAAGTATTATCATGTAATGTAATCTATACTCTATAGTATTGGATGAAGGTCATTACATGGGAATACTATGGTCATCGATTAGATGTTGGACTTTACATGGAATAGAATTTGGAAACAAATTAATTAAGGTATAGTGGTTGATGATTATTTATTTCATGTAGATTTTTAAAATAATATAAAATGATTTTATGGAAGCCTTGAGATGATTAGGGTTACTAATCATCTGTTGACTTTGGTTATGCTACTATTTTTTATAAAACATGGAGGCTACTATGTTTTCATGGTGAAAGATTGTGAAAATTTGTTGAGCAAATTTGGCATGCCTTTAAATAGTTAGTTGAAGTATCCATTAAGGAGGGGAAGAAAAAGAATGAAAAATAATAAGAAAAGAGAAGGAGAATGGTGGGGGGACACACACATGATTCATGATGTTGAGGAGAGATTTTTAGAATGTAAAGAAGGTGAAAACTTGAAGGGAAGAGGAAGGAATTTAGTAGGTTTTATTGGCAAACATAGGTAGGTGTTGTATTTCTATTCTTGTATAAATAATGTAGGGGTTTTTCAAACTAATTATGGGTTAATGGCTTTTCTATTTTTTAAATCTAGATATTTTGAGTGGAATGTGGAACCTTTTGGATGTCTTGGCTTCCACATAACCCCATATTTGACTCAGGAATAACCTAGGGTTGTTGATTAAACCTTAGATATGCTTAGACTGTTAATCTTTTATGAAACTTGACTTAAATGCTCTCTTAGTTCAAAAAATTATATACATTAGATATAAAACTATCCTTAATGGATATATATTTATTGCTCAAACTGTATTGTTTGAATCAGTTATCTATACTCCTTTGGGTGTTTCAATTTTGATTTGAAACTCATGTTAGTGGTTAAAATTTGGTTGTTTATACACCATTGGTATTTAGGTGTAAAATAAGTAATTTCATTATATGAATTGGGTATGTGGATATATACATAGATATAGATATATAAGTATATACATAGTTAAAACCATAGGGTATATTTACATATACTTATATATGTATATGTATATATATAAATATTTTTATATATAAATATATTTGTATATACATTTTTGAACTACTTTTTAAAGGGCTTTGTCTAGTACTGAGTTTATATACATTTATATGTAAAACCTGTTATCAACTGTGTACATATACATTTATATGTATGTCTCTATTATTGGTTATGTACATATGCATTTGTATGTATGTCTCTATTATTGGCTATGTACATATACATTTATATGTATATCTCTATTCTTGGCTATATACATATACATTTATGTGAATCTATGATGTTCGACTGTGTTTATACATTTCAATATAAAAGTGAATTTGAATATCTTAGGATTTTTGGAGGGTAGTTGTATAACATACTTGTATATGTGAATGGGGTTAAGACTCTATTGTATTGATTTGGTTAAAAACACATACAAGTTCAATAATATAGTTATACTATTAACTGTGTAATGGAATTATGTAGCATATGTATTAGATCATATAACTTGTGAAAATTAATCGTGTGAGTCATCTTAAAGAACCTAAGTATGGCTAGAAGGATGATTGTATGTGAATTGTGTTGTGGATTTATATGATGATCAAGTCAAATTTTGTGATTGTTTTCATAAGTTTTTATATGATCTTAATATGTTAAAATAGGGATGATTGTGTATTGGTAAATAGTCTTATAAATAATAGATAGTTTTAAATATAGTCAATTGGGAGGATTGAGTATGCAGAATTATTTAAAAAAATACATTCAGACTGTTTCATATGGTTGTATGGATGACCCATATGGGGTTTAGTTGGTTGTTTTTTTATTTAATTATATGCATTTGATTTAATGAAGTTTTAAAATGATTGAAATAAGAATGTTTTTGTTTAATCGAACTGAACATATGATTTATTGTATGTTACATTTGGATTTTATGAAAGTTTGTATATTTGTTTTAAACAAGTAAAAATGTGGTGAAATTATCTAGTTTCTTAAAAGGGGATATGGGGCTATTTTATAGACTGGATGTATACATTATAGTATATGAAATAATTCATGGATAGCAGGTGTCTACTTAGAATATTCCATATATGATAAATAATTGTATTGTATTAAAAATGTTTTAGGGAATATGTGTGTGTGGGTGGTTTATGCACTAGATTTATCGATATTATATTACATTTGAATGTTTTATACCATTTAAATATATAAATGCATATCATACTTAGTGGTATTGTGCTTGAAAACATTATTACCCTTCATGCATAATTGATTGCTTGAGTTATATTTTAATGTTATGGATATAACCATTAAAATATCATAATTATGAGATTAATATAAGCAATTATGATGTATGGACTAGCTTTGTTTATATGTGGAATATAAAATATACTTATAAATAGGGAAATATATTATTCTTTCATAAAAAAATAGCATTATGAGTTACTTGGTATGATAAGTAACTAATAGTTTTGATGAGATAAATACCTGGATGGTATGTTTGAGACTATTTTTGGATTCTATTTATTATATGTAATAAACTTGATAAATGGATTCATTACATTTCATTTGAAGACTAAATGAATGTATGATAAATTATGTACTTAGCTAAATTTAGATGTGCTAAGGAAGAATATGTATGAATGAATGTATTGGTTTTATTATTATTATTATTATTATTATTATTATTATTATTATTATTATTATTATTATTATTATTATTATTATTATTAGTATTATTATTATTATTATTATTATTATTATTACCAAATCTTACATTCATGACCCTAATTAACCAGTGGATGGATACCACTAGCTTAATTAACACCATCAGTGTAAGATGAGGTGTAATCTGATCAAGTGGTATGTATGAATTCGACTAATCTTAGAGATAATTCATTATTGAAACTTTTGCCAAAGTAATGTTTGATAAAAATTATCATTTCATACGTTTATATAGTTTTCATATTTATGTGATATCATATTAGAACGTATTTCTTTATGGTACACATTATGTATTAGATATATTGAACACATGGGTTTTGGATTGTTTCTCTAGATTCCTTCACCATCATTATCTACCCATCCATGAAAGGACGGCCATCTCCTTATTTGGGAGATAGTTTGGGGGATCTATGATTCGTGGTTGGTGTGGAAAAGTGCTCAGATGATGCTCTACTTCCCAGCTAGAGTACTATACATGAGACTACACTTGAGATTACATATTGATACTTGAGTCATGGAGACTTTGCTTAGAAGATCTCTGTATCATGTTTTATCTTTTAAGATATTATTATGTATTATTGAAACTATATATTTTATTCATTATGCTTATACAATAGATGTTATAATGATTTAATAGCTATGGATGAAATTGTACTATTTCATTTATGATGTAATGTAGTATTTATAGTTATTTAATATTATTCATGAATTCTATTTCCATTCATGGTGATCCTTAGCTAAGTGGATTAGCTAAAATATTGATGGTTAACTAGATTAATATAGTTCGTTAAATATCACTAGTTAGGATTTCTCATGGTGAAATCTATATGTTGAACATGTGTATTTTTTTTTAAAAATTATTACAATGTTCTGGTAAAACCCAGTCGGGTTGTTACATTATGGTATTAGAGTTGAGGCTCAAAATCTTTTACTTAATGTGTATGCTAATGAAAACTTATTTTATTAATAATAGGAAGAATAATGGTGTACATTAAATAAGGAGGTGAGGGTACTTTGAATACTAAACCCCTTATTGATCTAAACTAGTTTGTAGTTTAGCAAGCAGTGAAGTTGGATCAAATCCTCGTAACCATGCAAGAGACTAGGGATCAGATTACATCCTTAAAATAAGAAGTGCATGGATGTGAAGATTTAAATGTTCATGAGGAACCTTAAGATCATCCTGATGATAAGGAACTTCTTTAAGAGAAAAGGCATGAGGGGGTGCCACAAGACGCAATAGCTCAAGTAGATTCAGAGTTAACACGCAACATGAAAAAGGTAAATCCACCCAATTTTGATAGAACTATTTTGGGAAATGTAACTAAATCATGGCTAATAGAAATGGAAAAATATTTTGAGATTTGTAATTATTCCAAAGTCATAAAAGCAGTCTAGGGAGATTATCAACTTATTGGTGAAATAGTGATTTGGTGGGCAAATAATAACCTTGAGATGAACCTTGACTCAACCACCACTACTTGGGAATGGTTTGTGACACTGTTTGGGGCACAATGGCCTCCAAAATGATACTCTAACCAAAATCTTATGAATTTATATAATCTTAAGCAAGGGGATTTATCGGTGAATGAATATTAGGAGCAATTCACAAATCTTCTTATGTACCTTAGTATCAGGTATATGAGAGGTTTATAATTAATGAATTCATCATGGGATCAAAACCCAAAATAGGTGGTGAAGTAGTTGTGCATGGTCCATCTACCATGGATCAAGTGTTTGAGAAGGTGGTTAAGCAAGAATAAAAACTAAAATTACTTGCCCAAGTTAGAGATAAGTTCAAAAAGAAATTTTAAAGTTATAAACCAACTTTCAAGAAGAATAACTAGAAGAAAAAGAGTGGAGATTCTAATGTTTAGTTCAAGAATCAGAATGCCAAGTTCAATAATGGTTCAAGGAATAGGAAACTTGGTAATGGTTTCAAGGGAAACCAATAGACTAAGAAGAAAGGACTAGTTGGAGGTTGATTCATATATGGAGGTGACCACTTTGCTATAAAATGTCCTTATGAGAATGAAATAATAAGGGTTCAACTTCTCATCAAGCTATGTTTTAGTAGTAGATTCATGTAGCTATTGATAATCGATAAACTGAGGATCAATAGTCACCCATATAACTTTCAAGTATTTTTTTCAACCATATAGTTTCTATTTTAATTGATAAGCAGCATATAGAATGTTTCATTGCTCCTAGAGTTCTTAGTAAGTTATCTGTAAAAGCTAGAGTAATGGCAAATGCATATTTAGTACAATATGTGAATAAGTCAAAAGTCAAAGTTGATAAGTGTCTAGTTAAAGTAGAGATCAAATTGCCTAAGATTACTACTTTAGTAGATCTTTATGTATCACCATTAGGATCATATGATGTGATACTAGGAGTCAATTATATTTTAAGGCATAAATCCAAGGTTGACTATTTACTGAAGAAGTTTGAGTGTCAAGATGATCAGGAATATCAAACACAACTTTAGTGTGCGAGAAAGGAGTTAAAACTAAGGAAAATTTACATAATTCAACACAATAAAGCTTAAATGAAGGGATACTATGCATTTATCATTAAGATAAATGAGATGAAATAATATAATGAACCATATATTGATAATTATCATTTTCTAAGAAACTTCCATGATGTGTTCCTAGAAGAATTACCAGGATTGCCACCTAAGATCAAGTTTGATTTCTTAATTGATATCATATATGGATTATAACTATAGTCTAAGGCATTGTATAGAATGATAACCACTAACCTAGTTGAGTTAAAGGCACAAATTTAAGATTTATGTCAAAATCTCTAATTCGATCGAGTGTGTCACCATGGGGTGATCTAATTGTCTTTGTCAATAAGGATGACACTCTTCATCTGTGCTTAGATTACAAGATGTTAAATAAAGAAATGATCAAGAAAAGATATTTATTATCATGCATTTATGATCTATTTAATCAAACTTAAAGAGAAATAGTATTTTATAATATTGATCTTAGAGCATGTTATCACTGGTTGAGGATTCATGAAGAGGATATCCTAAAGACAACATTCAAGACTTGATATGGGCACTATGAATTTATAGTGTTACCATTTAAGTTAATGAATGCACTAGAAACATTCATGAATCTTATGAATAATGTGTTTAGAGACTATGTAGATCATTTTGTGTTGGTCTTTCTTGATGACATCCTCATTTATTCAAAGGATGAGGAAGAACACTTACAACATCTAAAATAGGTTTTAAAATGTTTACGAAACCATACAATGTATGGTAAGCTATCTAAATGTGCATTTTTCCAACATAAAGTGTAGTATCTAGGAAATATTATCTCTATAGATGGTATTTTAGTAGATCTAACAAATATAAGAGACATTATGGAGTGGTCGATACCAAATAATGTGAATGAGGTAAGAAAGTTCATGAGATAAGTGGGTATTTAAAGGAAATTCATCCCATTTTTTATAAGATATATAATCCGATTACTTCTATTTAATGGAAGAATCAAAATTTCATCTAGTTAGATAAGCGTGAGTTAGCCTTTCAAGAACTAAAAAGGAGGCTTAATTTAGCACCAATGTTAAGAGTTCTCAATCATAATGGTCAATTCTCAGTGACCACTGATGAATCTAGGGATGGACTTAGAGGAGTTCTTATGCAACATGGTTTAGTTTTATCTTTTGAATCTAGGAAATTGAAGCCTTATGAGGTGAATTATGCCCCTCATGACCTGGATCTTGTGGTAATTGTGCATGCTTTGCAAGTTTGGAGGCATTATTTGTTGGGAAAATCATTTAAGTTTAAGATTGATAACTTGAGACTCAAGTACATCTTCACCCAGCCAAATCTAAATGTCTATCAAAGATGATGGTTAGAGTTATTATCTAATTATTATTTTGATATTAACTATATCAAAGGCAAGGAAAATAGATTAGTTGATACCCTAAGCTGTAGAAGGTATATAACAACCATGACTACTATCAAGAGTCCTTTTAGGATTAAGTGATCAAATTATCTCAAAGAGATGAATTTTATGATTAGGTTATGAAAGTGTTATAAGATAATGATTAGATTCCTAAGTATAAGGGATTTAGAATAGATAATTATGGTTTTTTGTAGTATAATAATAAGATGAATGTACTAGATAAAGAGAATCTAAGGAACACAATGCTAAATGAACTAGAGAATGCCCCATATTCAAGACATTTAGGAGTAACCAAGCTCATGGTTTAGCTTAGACCACTCTATTTTTGGAAAGGAATCAAGAGAAATGCAGTGGATTTTATGTTTCATTATCCAAAATGTCAACATGTGAAAGCTAAACATATGCATCCGAGATGGATTGTTGTATCCACATGATATACCAAAATGGAAGTGGAAAGTGATTAATATGGACTTTGTCTATGGTTTAATATTATCAGAGAATAGGCATGACATGATCTTGGCAGTAGTTAACAAACTAAGGTAGATCAATTTATACTAGGAAACTTGACTAATGATGAACCTACTCTTGTGAAGATATTTGTAAAAGAAGTGTATCAGTTGCATGGTTTTCTAGAGAATATTACTTTGTTTCATGATCCAAGGACAACTTATAGATTTTGGTTGAATTTAAATTTAGCTATGGGTACACAAATAAACCTCAGTATGGCATATCACCCATAGACTGATAGATAGATAGAGTGAGTTAATTAGATTTTAGAAGATCTCATTTGTATGTATTATATGGATCAATAATACAAGTGGTAAGTGTACCTTCTATTGGTTAAGTTTGATTACAACTCATACCAATCAACTTTGAAGATGGATCCATTTGAGGCATTGTATAAAAAAAAGTGTATAACAATAATCAGTTGGGATAGGTTGGAAGACAAGTTAGTCATTGGACCTGAGATGCTTTCAGAAATGGAAGAGCAAGTCAGGACAATCAGGTAGAGGCTTGTCAAGGCTAATGATAGACATAAAATTTATGTTGATCTGAAGAGAATAGATAGGTAGTTTTTTGTAGGTGATAAAGTGTTTATGCAGGTTAAGCCTTAGAAAAGATTGATTAAATTTTAAAAGTTAGTGAAACTTTCACTAAGATATGTGGGACCCTTTAAGGTTTTGGAAGTATTCAACCTTATAACATATAGGCTTTGATTTCCACTAAATCTAGCTCTTTTTTATAATGTCTTGCATGTGTCTTATCTTAAAAAGTATATTGATAATCCTTCATATGTGTTGGATTGGAATGCTTTGTAGGTTTTCGATCATAGGATGGTTATGGTAAAACCAATCAAAGTAATTGAAATTCACAAACTCTATTTACATAATATAGAAGTTTCAAAGTGCAAGGTCATGTGGGACCAATATTCTAAGGATAGAACCACTTGGGAGGACTATGATGAGTTTTAAAAGTTATTTACACATTTGTTTGCTTGATTTGTTTCTTCATATTATATTATTTTTTACTAAATAATGTTTTTAATTCATAACTTGTGTTTTAATAAATGTCATCAGGATGATGACCAATTTTATGGGGGAAGGATGTCACATCCTGATTTTTCTCTAGCTTAATAACATATGTTGATTATGAGATAATTTATGTTGCTTAATTTAAATGATTAGTTTGCTATGAGTTACTAGTACTTTTATATTATGTACATTGTGATCATGTTTATACACCATTATTTTATGGATATAATGACGTTTTGGTCTAACTACCTTAATTATTGTGAGGTGGATGTAGGGAAACAAATATTTAAAGTATGATGGATGGAGAGTATCATTGGAGAGGGTTGTTAGATGGAGATGTTGGGGGTTGATAGAGAATGAATCCAAAAACTCTTGCACACACCAATTAAAATATCATGTCTAGTAATTATTCGTTTGATATAGATCTCATAACATGTTTTATGTACATCTTTTTAGGTGATTAATATTATGCTTTCTAGAATAATATTGATTATTTATGATGATCATATGATTATTTGAGTGATTTCACTAGTTTTTTTTATCATACTAGTTTATCTTATATAACGCACTTGTATGACTATATGAGTGAGTTTGGTTATGTTTTACGTACATTACCATGTTGTTAAGCATGGATACACAATGTTACAATATGATGACATGTTTTATTTTTATCAATTATCTATAGATTTTATATAATAATAATAATAATAATTGAAGATTATTATTATTATTATTATTATGTAAGTTAAAACTATATGTCAAAAGATATAAATATCATTGTTTTTATATACCTTTATATTCGATTAACTAACCCAAGGTTATTTTTAAATATATTGAATACATTATTTTTATTATTAAATGATTTAATAATCATTTTATATATTATAGGGAATAACATAGTCATGTGGAACTATAATCAAATAATATATATGATCATTGCAAGGGAATACTATGGTCATTGATTAAATTTTAGACTATGTATGGAATACAATTTGGAAACAAGTTGATTAAGGTATAGTGGTTGATGATTTTTTATTTCATGTAGATTTTAAAATGAATATAAAATGATTTTATGGAAGCCTCAAGATGATTAGGTTACTAATCATCCATTGAATTTAGTTAAGCTACTCTTTTGTGAAAAACATGGATATTATTATATTTATGTGGTGATAGACTATGGAAAGTTGTTGAGCAAATTCTGTAAGAATTTAAATGGTCAGCTGAAGTGGTTGTTAAGGAGGGGAAGAAAAATAATGAAAAATAATAAGAAAAGACAAGGATAATGGTGGGGGGACACACATATGACTCAGAACATTGAGGAAAGGGTTGCAGAATGTAAATAAGGTGAAAAATTGAAGGAAAGAGGAAGGAATTTAGTCAATTCCATTGGAAGACAAAAGTAGGTGTTGTGTTTCCATTCTTATGTGAATAATGTAGGGGGTTTTCAAACTAAGTATGGTTTAATGGTTTTTCTATGTTCTAAATCTAGAGATATTGAGTGGAATGTGAAGCCATGTGGATGGATTGGCTTCCATAGAACCCCACCTTTGACTCAAGAAAAACCTAGGGTTATGGATTAAACCATAGATATGTCTGGACTATTAAGCTTTTATGAAACTTGAATTAAAAGCTCTCTTAGTTCAAAAAATTATGTACATTTGATAGAAAACTATCCTTAATGGGTATATATTTATGGATTGAACTGTATTTTTTTAATCAATTATATATACTCATTTGGGTGTTTGAATTTTGATTTGAAACTCATGTTAGTGGTTGAAATTGATTGTGTATACACCATTGGTCTTTAGGTGTAAAATGAGGAATTTTGTTATATGAATTGGGTATGTGGATATAAACATAGATATAGATATATAAGTATATACATTGTTAAAATCATATGGTGTGTGTGTGTATATATACATATATATATATATATATACATACATACATATGTATACATATATATATATATATATATATATATATATATATATATATATATATATATATATATCTGTATATATATGTATATATATATATATATATGCACATATATATATATATACATATATACATATATATATATATATATATATGTACATACATATATATATATATATATGTACATATATGTACATATATATATATGTATATATATGTACATATATGTACATATATATATATATATATGTATATATATGTACATATATATATATATATATATGTACATATATATATATATATATATGTACATATATATATATATATGTACATATATATATATATATATGTACATATATATATATATATATATATCTATATATATATATATATGTACATATATATATATATATATATATATATATATGTACATATATATATATATATATATATATATATATATATATATATATATGTATGTATGTATGTATGTATGTATGTATGTATGTGTGTGTGTGTGTGTGTGTGTGTGTGTGTGTGTGTGCGCGCACGCACGTGTGTTCTTGAACCAGTTTTCAAAGGGCTTTGTGCAGTAATGAGTTCATATACATTGATGTGAATCTTTGATGTTTGAATGTGTGTTTATACATTTCAAAATAAAAGTGTATTGCAAATATGTTAGGATTTTTGGAGGCTAGTTGTATTATGTACATGTATAAGTGAATAGGGGTTAAGACTCTATTGTATTGATTTTGTTAGAAACACTATAGTTATACTATTAACTTTGTAATGGAATTTTTTAGCATATGTATTAGATCATACGGCTTGTGAAAATTAGTCGAGTGAGTCATCTTAAATAACATAAATACGGCTAGAAGGATGATTGTATGTAAACTGTGTTGTGGATTTATATGATGATCAAGTCTAGTTTTGTGATTGTTTTCATAAGTTTTTATATGATCTTAATGTGTTCAAATAGGGATGATTATGTATTGTTAAATAGTCTTTTAAATAATAGATAGTTTTAAATACAGTCAATTGGGGGGATTATGTATGAGGAATTATTTAAATAAAGGTATTTAGTTAGTTTCATATGGTTATATGGATGACTCATATGGGTCTTAGTTGGGTGTGTTTTTAGTTAATTATATCCATTTGATTTAATGAAATTTCAAAATGATTTAAAATAAGAATGGTTTTGTTCAATCGAAGTGAACATATGATCGACTATATGTTACATTTGGATTTTGTGAAAGTTTATATGTTTGTTTTAAACAAGTAAAAAAGCATGTAAATTATCTAGTTTCTTACAAGGGGATATGAGTCTATTTTATGGATTGTATGTATACATTATAGTATACAGAATACTCTAAATCATGGACAATGGATGTCTACTTAGAATATTCCATATATGATAAATAATTGTATTGTATTAAAAATATTGTAGAGAATATATGTGTATGTGTGTGGTATATATACTATATTTTTGGATTTTGTATTACATTTAAACATTTTATACTATATATATATATATATATATATATATATATATATATATATATATATATATATCATACTTACTGGTATTATGCTTAAAAACATTATTACCCTTGATGCATAATTGATTGCTTGAGTTATATTTCAATGTTATGGACATAAGAATTAAAATATCATAATTGTGAGATTAATATAAGCAATTATGATGTATGGGTTGGCTTTGTTTATATGTGGAATATAAACTATACTTATAAAGCTAGAAATATATTGCTAGTTCATGGAGAAATAACATTATGAATTACTTGGTATGATAAGTAACTAACAGTTTTGATGAGATAAATACTTGGATGGTATGTTTGAGACTATTTTTAGATTATGTTTATTATATGTAACAAACTAGATAAATGAATTTATTACACTTCATTTGACAGACTAAATGAATGTATGATAAATTCTTGATTTAGTTAAATTTGGATGTGCTAAGGAAGAATATTTATGAATGAATGTATTGGTTTTATTATTATTAAATGTTTTTACCAAATATCGCATTCATGACCCTAATTAAGTAGTGGATGGATTCTAATGGCTTAATTAGCACCATCAATGTAAGATGAGGTGTAATCTAATCAAGTGGTGTGTATGAATCTGACTGATCCTAGAGATCACTTATTATTGAAACTTTAGCCAAAGCAATGTTTGATAAACATTTTCATTTCATATATTGATATAGTTTTTATATTTTTGTGATATCATATTATAATGGATTTGTTTATGGTACACATTATGTATTAGATATCTTCAACACACGGGTTCTGGTTTGTTACTCTATATTTCTACACCATCATTATATACCCATATATGAAGGGAGGGTCACCACTTTTTTTAAGAGATAGTGTGGGGGATCTATAGTTCATGGTTGGTGTGTAAAAGTACTCAGATGATGCTCTCCCTCCTAGATGGATTACTATAAATGAGGCTACACTTAAGATTACATATTAATACTTGAGTCATTGAGACTTTACTCATAGGAGCTTTGTATCATGTTTTATCATTTGAGATATTATTATGTATTATTGAAACTGTATCTTTTATTCATTATGTTTATATAGTAGAGGTTATAATGATGTAACAACTATGGCTAAAATTTTACTATTTCATTTATGATATGATTCAGTATTTATAGTTATTCAGTATTGTTCATCAATTCTATTTCTATTCATGGTGAACCTTAGCTAAGTGGATTATCTAAAACCTTGATGGTTAACTATATTAATACAGTAAGTTAAAGATCACTAGTAAGGATTTCTCATGGTGAAATCTATATGTTGAATATGTGTATTTAATTTTAAAAAATTATTACAATATTCTAATAAAAACTAGTGGGGTTGTTACATTAGTAATATGGATAAGTGTTTGGAACAATATGAAAAGTTAAGAAAATATTATAGTTGGGATGTGGATAAGGATAGATGTAAGATACTAATCTCCTCATATTATTCATATTTACCACATTATCATCATTAATGAGATAATTAAGGTTGATAGAAGTTTCAACAACAATAGGAGTGGGAGGTTGATTAGTACTTGATTGATGATTGGGGAGAGGATTCTTGTAAATAATGAGATGAACATTATATTGATTATGGGCATCAAGATTAAGTTTCGTTTCATGAGCCTTAGTTACCACTCCATAATCTTGTTTTAACCCATGAATTAAGGTTTCATCATCAAAATTAGGTCAAAGAATATATTCAAGAGAAAAGTGTCTAAGATGGGAAAAAATCTCATGAGAACGACCCTAAATTTCATGATACCAAAACAAATCGTATGGATAATATGAATGTTTAGTATGTAGATTATGTTAAATATATCATGGTGAATTCCTAAGAAGGAATTTTTGAATTTTCTCCACGTAAAATGGTATGTGAGAATATACATTATTCACATGGGAAGATGTAGAAATAGGTTATTGGAAAGGATTGGTTAAAAGTGGTTGTGAAAGAGTAGTATCATTGGAACCACCAAGGAGGATAAAGTGATTAGTGTGTATATAATCTTAAGTATCCATAATGTCATCATTAATAGCATGCTAGTTTTTATATTTCATAAACATTCAAGTTCCATTTGGAGGGTGTGAAGGCTCAAATTTGCTTATGAGAAAATATTGATGTTTGGATTGGTCTAGGGCTTCTTCCAAATATTTTGGATAGAGATTCATAACATAATATTATAATTTAGGATGAATAGAATTAGTGAACAAGTGAAAAATATTATCTTATGACATATTTTGTTACAATTTATTGGATAAGGATTTCCATCTCTTAATGAATTGTTGGGTTATTTCCAATTCTGATTATTTAAGCTATTTTTAAGAATATTATTAGTTTGGAATTCATGTACCAATGCATTTAATAATTTTATAAACTAGATATAGTTTGAGACTTGAATTGATTATACCAATCTAAAATATCACCTAAAAAGGTTTTAGCTAAGAGATTGGTGGCAAAAAAGGTATTGAGTTTTATCAAATCTTTATATAGGTTTCTCTAAATGCTTTCAAAGGCAATTCAGAATTAGTAGATCCATTCTAAGTTTTTTTTATTGAGGTTAAAGGGGGATTTTTTTTTAATTAGGGTACCCAAACCCTATGATAAGTACAAAAAAAATAGAAACAAAGGTCTACCTCAAACCATGAGAGAAACAAATTTAAAATAGGGCTAGAGACAACACAAGTATAGCCCACATATAACAGATTTATTAACAAAAAACAACTATAGAGAAACCAAAGCCTAATCCAAATCTAAATTTCCTGAGATGTCCTCCCAATAGGTATTCATCTTTTAAATTCTAGATTCAATTTGAAACAATAATTTATTTTTGTCTATGACATATTGGGATCCACTGCATTCTAAGTTCTAGTAGAGACAATGTCACCTATGTCAATATTTATAATTTGAGGAACTAAGGGTTCATTTTTTAAGTGTTTGCTAGTATTGTTGATAAGTGGGGGTTGAGTTATAAGGTTGAATTATTAATTTATAATGGGGCATTTGGAGGACATTATGATTTTTCATTCCCCATTGAATGGATTGGAGATGATTTTGTAATTAAAAAATTTGGTTTTGTATTTGCATTATTTGATATGTATTATTAGTTTGAAAATTAGACATTTAATTAATGGATTATAATAAAATTTGATTAATATTAATAGTGTATAGACTAATATAAGTAGCATGAGATGCACTAATGGCATCATTGACTTGAGTGTTAACATGGGCACTTTGACTAGGTCCAGTAAAGGAATGAGCTACCATAGTAGTTGGTATACTAGATAAGGTAAGAGTAGTAGAGAAATTTTAAGGCATGTACGAAGAGTAAGGAATGAAAGAAGAGAAAGGGATGGAATAAGTCATAAGATGACTTGCCCCAATACTTGTATAAAAATTATACGTGGATGAAGGGAGACACTCAAGGTGAGGTCCCATCATGAGATTATAGATTACCATAGGATCCTTACCCTGATGTTAAGGGGTTCTGTTGATGAAAAGGATCATTTCGGTAGTATATTCAAGATCACTTTCATCCTTGAAAATAGTCATTTTTGGAGGATACCTAAGTGGATTTATATTTTTAAGAGATGACCCATAGTTTTTGGTTCTATTAGCCACATGAATATTGATTACATCTAAATTTTCTATGGAAGTATAAGGAGGGTGAGAATGAGGATGTTGAGGGGGTTAGTGAATTTTATCATATCATTATAATTTTTTAGTTTAACTTCATAAAAAATGTAATATATGGTGATAGGTGAAGATATGAGTAGGAGTTAAGAAGCTGATAAAAAAGAGACTAATAAAATAAAATTGTGTTCACCACCTACTAGACAAGGTCATCTAGGGAAGTAAAAACAACAATATGGAAAGACATAAAGTCGATATGGTTGATTCTATGAGGAAACAACAAAGAGATGGAAACCTACTAGGTCAAGTTGGCCAACCAAATTGGATAGATAGGTGAGAAAATGAGTCTAAAAACCTACTAGGTTGAGCTAGTCAACCTAGTTAAATAGACATGTGAGAATAAGAGTCTAAAAATCTATTAGGTTGAGTTGGTTAACTTAGTTAGATATACATGTGATAAAAATAGTTTTAAAAACCTAATGGGTTTATTTGGTCAACCTAGTTGGAAAAACAAGTAAAAATAATTGTAATAAAAACCTAATGGGTCAAGTTAGTGGACCTACTTAGACATACAAGTGAGGATAGTATTCTAGACAACCTACTAGGTCAATTTGGTCAGGTTGAGATGGTTGACTTAGTTGGATAGATAGGAATAAAAATAATGATGAAATATTATAGGATAAACTTTTTCAACTTAGTTGGACAAACATGAATAAATATTAGGATACAAACCTACAAGAATTGACCTAGTTAATTTAGCTAGATCTAAAAAAAATTATTGTAAAATGAATGATGCAGTCTAAAGACAGAGGAAAATAATCAAAATATAAAAGACCGAGTCAATCCTAGTTGACTTATTCTATTAAAATATATTCAACTAGGTTGATTTTGGTCAATCTAGTTGAGTCACACAACACAAAATTATGTCAACATTTGTCAACATAGTCTACAATATAAAAGACAAAAGCAAGCAACATGCAGATATGAAAATGTAAAACTAACTAGTTATTTAACTATATATTCAAAAATAATATCATGAATATGTTCTATAATTATTTTATTGATTTTTAGACTTACAGGGATACTTGTTTGTCCATTAGATAATGATAGCCAATTATTTCAAAGCACTAAGTACGGAGGATTAGACCTTGCCCATATCCCACTAATCCTAGTTTCAAGGGTAAGGTGGAATTAACTTCTTGGCACTAAATACTAACCAATGCACCATAAGATCAAATGGATGGATGGATTCCTAAGGTTCAATATAAATGAAAATCTTAGGCATTTTCTAAATACCATGAGGTAAGTGAAAACTAAAGATTGTGTTTAGATTTATACTCTGGCTATGAGTATTGGAGTAAGCCCCTCATTCTTTGATATTTTTAAATGATATAAAAGGAATATAAACATGTTAATACATAACCCTTCACGATAATATCTAATTAGTTTTAAAACTATCAGTACACAATTTATAGGGAAATCAAGATAAAGTGAAAACAAAGGCAAAAATAAAGTGAAAAAACCCACAAGACAAATTATCTTCCCTTCAAGGAAAAACCCTAAATAATGTCTCCTTAAAATGTAGATGTAATAGCATTGCAAGATATAATAATGCAAAAATGAATGTTCCTCCCTATATTAATGTATAGGTCCTAACATTTCTATATATTTAGCCAACAAGGTCGCATGACCTTGTTTAGAAAAACTATTATTAAGGTTTGAACTATATTGACCAAGTTGACTTAGTTCCATAATGTGTGTTATAACTTTAAAAACAAAATCAACTGAGCTATCTTAATAGGAAAAGTGGACATTTTATTAGTTAGGGGCTATTTCAAATTAGGATTTCTTAGGGAGTTGGATAAATAGGGTTTGTTTTCTTGGGGAGTTAGATAATTAGGATTTGTCATGGGTTGAAGTGTGATAAAATTAAATAAAAATCTTTTGAATCACTAATGATCTACCCACCCCTTTCTTGGTGTACCCTTTAAGGCATGCACTCAAAGATGTTGAAACTTGACATGTTCCTACAAGAGAAAAAACATCAATAAATGATAAAGTTTTAATAACATTGTGTGTATACACTCCCATTTTTGGTGGATGGTAGTTAATTAATTTAGCTTATATTTATTCTATTTGAGGAATATTCCATTCTATAATAAGAGGAGAGCAAGAAAATAAAATCATGGTGAAGGTTTTGAAGTAAGAAGAATGTATTAATATATATGAAAGACACTTTTCTTAAGGGATGACATGAAAATGATTAAACCACCTTATTTGAGAGGATATACACCTTATGAGGAAAGAGGGAGGGCATATTTTTATTGAACAATGAGGATGAATGATTAGTGACATATTAATTAGAGTGGTTTAAATATTATAGGGAAGAAAGGAGGAGGAAGATAATAGTCAAAGGAGAGAAGGCATCTAGTAGAATAAATATGGATTAAGATGCAATATAGCTGCATACAATTTGTTTTGAAATTATAATCTTGAGTTTTATGGGATATTAAATATTTTTCTAAAGAAGATGTAGAACATGTTTCACTTGATTATCAATTCAGTGTAATAATTACTAAGTCTCTCTTCTAGTTCATTCACATTATTTAATCATTTAGATCATTATCATTTTATTAATTGGCAATGTTTAATCTAACTAGTTCTTTCCTAATTATTATACAAATTCTCATCACATTTTTCTTATCCTTCCTCAACTTCCAAGAACAAAATCACATCATTCCTATTTTTACTTCACAATATATAGATGGCTACCAAAAGTCATGCTTAGAAACATTTTAAAATTATATGATTTCAATCTTGTTTGTTTGTCTCATAAAAATTATGAATTGGTTATAAATTATAAATGAAAAAAGTAAGAATCTAAGGAGAATCATAAATAAAATTAAAATGAGTTTCTACTTAGTTTTTAAAGAGACTTCTTAATCTAAAACTAGTTGGAATAAAATCTGAGTGTCCCATATGAAATTTGAGTTGTCAATTATACAATGAAAATAAATAAATAAAGGTGTAAAAAATAAATGGGAAATCTTTTCTATCTATTCAATAGACATATTTTTCATCAAATTTTTATTTGATTTCATTCTATTGTGCTAATGAATGCACATGTGCATAAACTAATGAGAGTACCCTTACTCTATATAAAATATTCCATGTATTTTATCCAAGTCTGATTTCATTCTCTTGTTGTAATGAATGCACATGTGCATAAACTAATGACAATACCCTTACTTTATATAAACTATTATATGGATTTTAACCAAGTTTGCCTCATTTAAATGAATTCATGAGCACAATGGTAAATGCTCAAGTTAGACACTTGTTTCCATTTATTAAAATATTTTAGCCTTAAATATTTTCTCCCCTTTTTAATACACGTGGAAAATATGAATTAAATAGTCTCCCCTTCATATTTATACTATTAAATAATTCAATTATTTATAAAAAATTTGCATTCTTTATAGGGATGCTCTTTCATTTTCCATGTGTAAATCAATTGTAAACAAGTAAGCATTTCCAACTCAAAGTTATAATTTAACTTGAGTAAATCATATGGGTAATTATGCACACCAGGGTATATGAAATCAAAAGCTTATAAATATGAATTATATATTATATCTTTCATATAATATTTAACTTATCCAAACAAATTTATTTAGGACACAAATTTGTCCATACGACCATAGGCCATGCCCATATGAATGTAAGATGAGATTTTATATTTATCTTGATCAATGGGAAATGGAATTTAAATGATGTCCTTATTCTGAATTACCATCATTGAATTTTGTTATTACTTTTCACTTTGAACATCAAATGTAATTATTTTGGACAATAAAAATATAATCTATGATATGCATATCAAATATATTTTTTTGTATATGCCATTTTGATGCACTTAGGTTAAGACAATATGATAAACTAGAGACTTTTGAATACTAACTATAATATACAATTTTTAGCTTAAGAACACCTATTCAAATGGATGAATACAAGTTAAAATCATGTGGTATGCAACAAGAGAGAGTTCAAAGGTACATAAAACCTCTTAATATATTTAGTTCTAAAATGATCATAGGAATCATGCTTTTGTATTGCCTAGTCAATCATTGGGTATGTATTAAGGAGAGTTTTGACATTGTTATTCTTCAAAATTGTCAAAGATCAAGTTTTGCTACAATAGAGAACAATAAAATTTATGTAAATCTCAAAAAATGAATCAATTTGGCTAAGTTTTATGCAAGCATATGGGGCACATATTTGTTCCCCACATGGCCTAAATTTGGAGCCCCCTCAAACCTCATATCACACATGACATGAAAATGTGCCACATGTGTGATAAACATCTTTGACATCCCTATGAATGTGGTAGATGCACATCCCCATGGATGTAGTGGATGCACACCCTATAACCATGCAATCACATGACATGTGCATATGTATTCATCTTGCATGTTATTATGGATTAATTTTTTCACACACATGCACATCTAAAAATTTGATGCAACCATGGGTACATGCAGTAATCTATGTGTTCATGTAGGACTGATCACATGTAGTGCTAGGGTGCCGGTCACTACATGTTGAGATTCTGAGGTAAAAAAAATTATAATCCCCTCAAGGATTCATTTGAATTATTTATTTACCAAATGATATTTTCCCTTGAGTGATTTCTCTTCTCTTAATGATGTCACACTATTAAAACTCTATCAATTTTTCCTATTTTTAGTTATTTCATAGTGTTACCCTCTTCATAATTTTTTGTGTGAGATCATATCCTTATTCACATAGTTTCCCCTTATTATATTTTCCATCCCTCAAATATTTGTTCTCAAGGTACTTTTATAGTGCATGGATCCTATCTCATGACCATCATGGCCTATTAATTTCAACCCAGCAACATTTCCTCCCTCTATACCCACTCAACCTACTCTCTCTAAATGGACCTCAAGATTAATAATCCTAACAAGATGAAGTACAAATATATGGGCTTCAAAACACTGTTGGAGTTTGATAAAACTTCCCAAAAATTGATGATTCATAGATTAGGATTGTTGACCTAGAGGAATTCAAAAAAAAATTGAACATAGAAAACACAAGTACATTCATTTTTCACTTGGTTAAAATCTACCTTCTATAAGTAACTTACTTTATAACATCTGTTCAGTGTTCATACTTGGTCTTTACCAGTGCAAAACATTATGATCTTAAGACCATAAATATAAAATCAAATGGTGGATCACTAATGGATAAGATATATGGGACGTCAATGAGAATGAAAATGAGGATTCTTATACATAATAATTATTCCAAAATGATCACCATTCAAGGACAAAGGTATTGGGATAAAAAATTGAATAATTTTTTGGAAATGATCAATGACTAGGGGTTGAATCATAAGAGGATCAAGGTCTCCAAGTTTCCAAAGAACTTGTTCATATCAAATTTCAAAGAGGAGGTTTCAGACATGATCACTATCCTTAATCTCATGGTCAGTAATTAAAATATATAAACCCTATACCCTAGTATGTTCATGGAAATGAATATCATTTGTAATGGAAGATAACACATAGACTAGGGTGATATGATGAAATATTATCTTCATCATCTTCTTGTAAATTTAGAATCTATGAATAATTTATTTATGAATCTATACTCATTATATTCATTGGATTTAAAAATAATTTATCCTCACCTCTCAAAATAGGGTGTCATATCCCCCAAAACTCAAGTATATGATTGATTCCCTTAGTTGAATCTAGATTAGATCATTTTTTTAGAAGGGTGAATGATGCTTTAACAATAATGATAGTGAAAATTCTTGATGAAGAGTAGGGAATAAGAATATTTTATGAAGCAACTATATTAAACAACCATTAGACTAATTACTTCATTTAATTATAAAAGTACACATAAATTCATTCATTCTATACCAAGCTTAGATAATACTAAGATCATGTTGATTGAGATGTGCAAGAAATTAGTTGTAGTTCATAAATTCTAAAAAGACTGACATGTACTAGGAGTTTCATTACCAATATCTTTTGTAAATATTTCATGTAATAATTTATTCATTTCTTAGGGCATATAATATTATTTTTATCAATTTATCCTTCACTCATATCCCTACAGATCTTCTATTATGTGAAAAATAATATCGACATTGGTTATTCATAAGAGTATGTGCCTCACGTAAAAGACTACTAGACATATTGTTTTGATGAGTATGAAGTGATTAGATGAGATTATATTAGAGTTATTATTGATCAAAACAAGGCATTCACATATGAATGGGTCCTATATCGCATGATGGATGACATGATAGATCTCATTGACCATAGGTATGCTATGAAAGTTATTGATCCTTTTTCAACCATAATTTTATCAATAAGGGAGCTCGCATATAAACAAGGATGAACCAAGGTTATACTAGTCATGACTAAGAAATGCTTTGATAAAAAATTACCCAAAATTATGAGATCAAGTGGCTCCAAGAGGTCTAGAACATTAGCCACTCCAAATTCAACACCTAAAAAAATTCCAAATAATAGCAATACTTTTTTGATAATTCAATCATCTAACTCATCAAACTTTGAGGATATTGATGATGAATATCCTGAGCAATTAAAATAATTGAAAAAACTTTCAAAAATAACCCTATGATGTGAAATAAATTAAAGGAAAAGATTTAATTATGTTTTAGCCTTATTCATCTCTTGGTGACCCTTCTCTTCTCATTCCTAACACTACCCAATAGTACCTTTACGTATCCCAAAAGGTAGTTCAAAAGGTAACTATTAGAGAAGTTACAGTATCCATTCCTTCATAGACTTCAGTTTCCTTGACCATTCCTCTACTTCCAAAAGTTTCTCTTCCAAAGCAACCTACACCACCTCCTACTAGATCTCAAATGACTACCTTAAGTGATATGTCATTCTAATGGATACAACCTATATAAAATAACATAAATAAGGAAGTAGAGGCAAAAACTCTATATTTTTATGTAGTTTTCGATATTATTAAGTCTCCCCCTCTTAACAAAGATAAAACCAATTTTATGTTGGTTTTAAACCCTTTGGGAACACAATTTGTAGAAATTGTTGAGCCCAATTGTAGAAGAAAGTAGAATAAATGATGGTGATTGATTAAACTCGCAAGAGGATATCATGTGGGGAGTAAAATACATAAATTTATGTTCATAACCTGCATGAGACCACTAATAGAATGATCCAGAGATTAAAGTAGGATGAACTCACCAAAGAGAATCTCAGAGATCAGATCAAGCAGTTGGTAAGATATGTCAATTATCTTCTCAATCTAGTTGACACACCTACAACACCTAATGTAGATTCTCCTTCCCAAGTTTCTATAATCAACAAAGATGCCATTACTATTATCAATAAATACAACTCATAAGTAAAAAATATGGAAGCTTGGGTAGATAAAGTATTATTGAGTGGAATGAAATGTATGAGGTTTTGAAATTATATGGGGCTATTGATAATGAAATAATAAATATCAATCAAAAAATCAAAGCCCATGATAATGAACTAAAAGTATGGGAGAACATGAAGGATAATGTTCATTTAATGATTGATATTTAAACATATGTGATGGTCAAATATTGAATCTTCAATAAATTAGAATACGAAACCACCCATAAGTTATCTGAATTCATTTTTCATAAGATCAAAATCTTGAAAAGAGTGATTGAATAATTATAGGAACAGGTCAACATTGGAAGAGATAAGTAGAAATTGTTCTCTTCCAATGTAGATGAAATACATTGTGATATAATCAAGGAAGATATAAGCACTCTATACACCATCGATGAAGTAAAATCTCAGTTCAATAAAGTCATCTATAAGGATTTTAGTCATCTAAAATGTCACTTGAGTGCTAAAAGTGTTACTTAAGACCATTAATTCATAACTTAGACCTAGACCTATTTTAGGGCATATTTAGACACTTATCCAACTTTTGTGCAAGTCTTACACATCCATAAACATCTCAAAATAAGTCTCAAATCCTCCTTTAGGGATCCATACCCTTAGTACCTCAAGTTATTCCACTTGGACATTAACATCATACTTTGGACACTAGCACCTTCCATTAGTGTCCTAGTTTGATGTTATTGTCCATATCTATCTTTTTATCCTTGATGGATATCTTTTCAATTCTAAAGACACCTAGGGTTGCCTAGACCTATTTAAAACACCACACAAGCACTAGATCAATATATATACATGAATTTTATCCCTTTATTCATTATATGGAATGAGATGCAAATACACATAAACAAGCTCAAAACAAGCTGTGCACAATCAAGGTTATTAAGCCTTATTCTACCCTAATTCTATATACAATCATCTACATCCATCCTAAGCTCATAATACATAGATTTTTTATCTCAAACCTCACTTAATGCACTCAAAATGACATTCATACTAGCTTCATTTTCACTTTCACTAGTACTATCACTTAGGTGAGGATAACTACATTGGGCTTGATCCCTCCTTAGAGTATTGGTATGTAGTTAAATCTCATCACAATGGGGTGTTGAAGATGTACAACCTACCAATTTAACATCATACTATTACTAATTATGCCAATAAAATACCTTAATCACATGAAGGTCTATATTTTTCATATAAAACTATTCAAATTAGGTCACAGATAGTGAATCAAGGTTTGTCCACACAAGAACAGGTTTAGTAGACTTAGAGATAATTGCTCCCAAAAATATAGATCAGTTCTTGCACAAAGCACATTAACACCAAAAGTGGACACTAGCACCATAATGCCACTATCCAAGGTATGAATCTATTATCTAGGAGGATTTATGATACTTGGATCCTATGTGAGACACTCATATGAGATCTTATACAATTTTTGGCTTCTAAATCCTTTGCCTCAGATAATTTTTAGATAAGTACTTATTTGTGTCATTCCTTATGATTTTTATAAATATCAAATCAGGTCAATTATTTCACAAATTAATGGCTATATTTATTGAATATCTCTCCTCTGATTTACTTTGTTTAAACCCTTTAAAAACCTAGGGTTTAAACTCTAAAACACTTAAAATTTAAATCATTTGGTGAACCTAACTTATTTTGAATATCGCACAAACCCTAATCCTAGACTACCTTTAAGGTTTCTATTTCCAGCTTTCTAGGAACCATATTCAAATTTTAAATCCATATATATATATATATATATTTGGTATAATCATGATAATAATGATAAAAATAAGTTTATCACTTTTTGGATGCAAAATCTAATACTTACACGTGCATGCTTGTTTCCTTTCATTTGGAATGAATTTAAAATAGACATATACATATATGTACATGATGTTTTATATCAATTAAAATGTATGTCATATTTCATTCTATCTCTAGAATTTTATTTTTTTCTTATGTGTAATTAAATTAAGAAGCAAATTGTTACATACATAGAAGATCTATTACATAATCTAGAAGCCATGTTTCAAGTTTCAATGTCATATCTTATGCACAAGAAAGAATATCCTTATTCTCCTCATCTCCATGAGGGTGGTAACTACTTTCCCTCTAACTAGGTCCATGTTATCACTCCTCTATGATATGTGGTAACCTATATTATTATTACTAATTCCTATACTCAACCTAGCCATGCCTCCACCTCTTCTCTATAGGGTGTGTTCTTACATGTTTAATCAGATGTAACTAGGGTTTGCACTTGTGAGACTCTAGGTGATCAAAGATCAGGTTCATTTTTGAATTGTAAACTTAGAATCAACTATTACATGAAAATATTACCAAATGGGAAAATAATATTACAATACAAAATCCTCTAGGGTACACCAGTGTCAATCTTGTATATGAATCTTCACCTAGTCAACTTGTGCCAAGAAATATTACACATCAAAATAAGAAATCACAACAAAGTGCATCCACAACCAGTGATTTAAAAAGTAATAAAATATAAAATAGAATTTCAAGTGATATTTTAAGGAAAACTATTAAAGCTAAGTCGATTAAACTACCTCCTCTACATCCAGTAATGAGATCTAGATACTACTATGCATACCATAGAATGCATGGTCATCATACATATTCATGTTTGGCATTGAAAAAACACGTATAATATATAATTGATAATGAAGACCCTATACAAGATAAATGAGTTAAGTAATCCATAGTGATATAGGAACACATTCAAAAATTATCAAATTTAGAAACAATACAAAAGTGGTTACCAAAGCATAACTTAGAACAAAAAAAGGTTCACAAAGCAAAATCAGAGCAAGAAAAAATACATCAAGAAGTTGATAATGTTGGTCAACAAGGTTTTATATTTATGGAACATACTAAGGAAAATAATTCACAGCTATATTTTATCAGGTTAAAAGATCTAGATGCAAAGGAAATGTTACAAAAAGATCAATAACTTAAGTTGCACTTTCAAAATTAGGCTAAGTAAACAACCATTCTCAAAAGAGGGTTTCTAATAACAAAGTCTTCAAAACTAGAAATATATACAAGATACATATTCAAAGTTAAATGTAAAGGGTGAAAATCTAAGCCCTCCCTCATATCAAAAACCTCTTACTACTACAACTTATACAGATGGAAATCAAAGCACAAATGTTAAGATCATGGATTATCAACCAATCAATTTTTATTCACTATTATTTTTTCTCTCTCTTGGAAAAGAATCTACACATCTAGATACAACACATTCTTCGATCGAATGCTTGAGATCACTTCAATAAAAAGTTTTATATGCCTCAAAATAATTTTATCTCACTTTTTGTGTTATTAAAAGTTTAATTTCTTACAATGTTATCTTTGAAAGTTCATGGTTAATAATAATAAGAGCAACATTTGACAAAAATAAAGGTTGTATATCATTTTCACTTGTGAGTGCAATGATTAAAACTTATAGAGAGGATACATTTTCTTCTCAAAAAGAGCTATAAAAGTAATCTATACTTATAGTGGATACAGTTTTAGATGACAAGATCCCAATCAATAATCTATACATTACTAATCAAAATGAAGAAGATGATTGGAACAACACATATCATTCATAAAGTGAACATACCACCTATGTTACATAGATGCATCCCATTGATGACATGTTGGGATTATATAACCATTCCTTATAGACAAACAGATTATTATCTATAGTGCTCTCCTTGTATGCAATTTCACTCATTTTCAGTTTACTTGCACATAGTTTCATATTCATTTCAATTTACTTGTACATAGTTTTTATTCTCTTTCTCCTTGTATATAGTTTCATTTTCATGTTACATGTACATATATTATACTTAGAAAATATAAAAACAATATTGTATGTCAAAAACACAAAAACATCCATATATTTTTTCAAAAAATACAAATTAAATATTGTATGCATGTCCATGTTTACATTTCTTATACTTGCCAAGAATTACATATGCTATATATGTTAGTGTAGTCAGTTTTATCACACAAACATGCTTCACTTGTTCTTTTCAAGTGTTTGAATATTTCTATAGGACTCAGGTCCACCACACAAATCTAAATTTACTAGTATCTACCCATTGGGGGCACATACATAGGTTTCTCATTTGATACATTTTCCCATTTTAGGTCATCTTATACAGAGTTTTGATTACCAAGTTACATATTTATATATTATATATCACATAATTAACATTGTTTATATCTTGATATTGATCATCCTACACTACACATATTTTTTTACTGACTACTACTACTCTAGACTTACTTTATGTACACCTTTGCTCTTATACAAATTTATACCACATGTTGATGCATGCTTTCATTTCTAGGTGTACTAGTTTAGAATTTATTTTATCTTTGCTTTTACATCTATTTGAGGTAATTTGAATATTCCAAAGTTATACGGACCTATGTCATTTCCTTTCATTATCTGTATGCTTCAGACATGTGCCCATGTCCTTGTGTGTGTCTTATTGATTATGTATGTGCACATTTGAACATGTCATTCCATGTGGCTTCATACCAAATTATTTTCTCTTTATGTATGTGGAAATTTTAACATGTCCTTGTATGTATTACTTTCTCAGATTTAGTGACATCTACCCATGTCCCTTGTATTGTGGCCCCTTAGATTTATTTATGTACCTTATGTGTGTTGTATGTATGCTTTCATGTATGTTTCATGGACATGACACTTATCTCTTTATTATTATGCACTCCAATTTTAGATCCCAATAAGGACCTCATGTATCTCCTCTTCCTCCTTGGGTGTATTGATGGACATCTTGCTCCATCCCCCTAGGTAATTACTCATTTTATTACTCAGATTTATTATCCATACACATGCTTACATTATTATATCTATCTTGGCAACCTTTTGAATACTAGATCTAATATATGTAGAGTAAAAAATTTATTCTACATTGCATTCTATTTTTTAGTTGTGCGCTACTAAATTTTGTCCTTGCAAGTTTCTAAAAAGGAAACTACAAGCAGCAGAGACCACCACGTGTCATCTTCCACAGGTTTCTAAAAAGGAAACTACAAGTAGTGGAGATCACCACGTAACCTAGGTAAGAGAAGTGGAGATCACCATGTGTCTTTTAGTGAAGAATCAGAGATTGACACCTATCTTGGTGTCCCTTTTAAAATAAATGCCATGAATCTTATTTTCTTTTAAGCTGTTGAAGTTTCGAGGAAGTGGATAGCGATAAGTGTCAAAGGCAGAACATGGCTAGGCAAAGACACAAAAAAGTATAAGTTATGCGGAAAGTGCCGCGTGTCTTCTATAGTTGCTAAAAAATAGGACAAGTGTCATTTTTTGGTGTCTCCTAAGTAACAAAAATATTTTCAAAGAATTGGCTAAGTGTTACATAGCATTCAACAGAAGGGAGCGTCAAGCAATCTATTTTAGCCAATGAATTGCCAGCTCAGTTAGGGGAGATTTGATTTGGGCCGTTAGATTTAGAACAAGCAAACAATCTAGAGTGGATTCGAGGCTATAAATAAGGGTGCAGAGATCACCAGAGAAAAGAAGCCAAGATCAGAGAGAATTTCTGAAAGAGAATTATTGTAACAAGTTTAGACTTTCTAGAGATGTGGCTAAGTAATATCGTTTGCTTTTGTCCCATTTTCTTGAGTTGAAAGGTTTATATGACTGTACATGTTTCTGTGCCTTTTGTATGACTGGAAGATTCAAATAAGAAGATTGAACCCTATGCCTTTGTTGATATTATCTATGTCATTTGCAAAAGTAGTCTAGACTGTAGATTTTCTAGAACTGTGATTAGGAATGTCATTTGCTTTTGTCTCATTTTCTTGAATTGGAAGGTTTACATAACTGTACATGTTTTTGTGCCTCTTATGTGATTGGAAAATTCAAATAAGAAGATTGAACCCTATGCCTTTGTTGACATTTTCTATATCTCAGCAAAAGAAGTCTATACTGTGAGCCTCTGTTTCTATTATTTCAATCTTTTACATTGATCATGCACTTGTTTGCTCTTAAATGTAAATGAATCCTACATATAGTCTCACTGTGCTCAGGATTAAGGTTGAATTACATTCAGGCACATCACCATAGATTAGATTTCCTTTCTAGCATCGTGTTTCTGATTTAAATTCCTATCCCTTTTCCCAGTATCTACTCAATTTAAAGAAGAGCCAGCTTCTCTAAAATCTGGAGGTTGTTTCAAGAATGCAAGTCCCACATCTTGAAACTTCCCATTTTTGTTGATTAGAATCAAGCACAATTTTAAATCATCAATAGTTTTTGGCACGCCTAGTGGGACCAATCTTGAAGTCTCTTTCAAGATCACATGAACCAAAGAGCTACGAGAAGTCATAGCTGTGGACCAGTCACCAGATCACAATCTGCTACAAATCTAGGTATTCTTTTGCCACCTTTGGTAACAAGTCCAAGGATAAGAGATAACTAGTTTGTACCAATACCTAGAGCCAATATGGGAGCCCCTATACCCCCAAGAAATTATGTGAGTTGGAACACTGGTAGTCCATTAGTCCTCCCAACACCACTAGCCATTTGGGACCCTATCCCAGTGAATGCCCTAAAAGCTCTACCTAAATTTAGTGTTAAAGACTCTAAAACACCTGAGGAACATCTTCAAGATGTATTAGATGTCTGTGCTATACATGTTTTCACACAACAAAATGTGGCCATAAGATTATTAGCAGCTTCTTTTAAAGGGAAAGCTTTAGAATGGTACAGGTCCCTGACCCCAAATACCATTTCTACATGGGATGAGCTCAAAGATATTTTCTTTGAGAGATTTATAGAGAAGGGTGATAAGTCTTCTTTGTTACAATAGTTAATTAATATTTAAAGACAACCACAAGAAGCCATGACTGACTTCAATTCTAGATTTCAAAAGACTTGGGACAAAATCCTTGTTACAGCTAGACCATTACCAGGTATGGCCATAGTGTTTTATCTTAAGGCTTTGAATTCAGATATATCTATTATGATTCAGTCACTTGGAGGACACACTTTGCCATAAGCTTATGAATATGTAGTCAAAGCTAAGAACAATTTGATAGGTGCTGGAAAGTTACCTCCAAGGCCTCCCATGCCCATGTTCCCAAAAAATTTCTTGCCATTACCCCAAGAAGTTCCTAAATCTGTAAGCCCACCTATGTCTATATACACTTACCCTCAACCATCTGCTAAATAAATTATCCCCACTCAGTCATCTGAGCTGGATGATATCAGAAATATCCTAAGGCATTTTCTAATGAGATGATCAATCTAAAAAAATAGCAGAATACTTTCTCTAGGCCTTCATATCAAGGATATCAAGGAAATAGATTTTCATCTCAATCAAACCAATATCAGGGTCCTCCAAGACAAACTAATCATCAGTCAACAAACTAATTGGTTGTAGTCCCCACACCCTCACAGATTATTCCTCCCAATTCAAATAGGGATATTGTTTCAGGACAAAATAACTATATAGATAACACTAATGCCTGGTGTTTTCCTTGCAATAATGCTCATGCACCTAGAGATTGTCCTAGGGGTAATCTACAACAAAAGGTGGTAGATCAAAGAAGAATGAATGGTCAGTTTGCAAGTTCCAGTGACAATCAAGCCTACCAGTCTCTTGGTATGCAGAATCAGTCCTAGTGGCTCAGATGCAAGGAATGTCTTTGTAACAAGAAGAAGAAATAGCCCTAGAATATGCTTTGTTCTCATGGGTTGAAGATGAAGAATCAGTATTTTGGAATGAAGCTTATGTTTGCAAGAAACTAGTGGTGTAATCAGACTATTATACTAGAACAAAGAGAATAATGTTGGAATAGCCAGAAGTTATAAATAAAAAAGCTATAGAGAGTCCTTTATTTCAATGACATCAACGCATAGCTATTAGACAAGAAATGCTTCAGCCAGTGCAGAATCAAGAAGCTCCTAAACAAGTTTAAAAGAAGACAAGATATCCTAATCTTCCAAGAATTCAAAATTTTGGACCAATGAATGTGGTAGATCAGCTGAAGATGACTCCAGCACAAGTATCAATTTGGGACATGTTAGTTATTCCTAAACAAAGAACATTATTACAAGAAGCTCTTCAAAATCAAGCAATGCCCAAATATACTAAAGGACCTACTAATAAAAGAAAGCTCAAAGACGCAGTTCATCCATAGACAATAGCCATAGTGAATAAGGCCTCAGAGGTAAGCAAATTTGAACCAGATTCTTTCTATTCAACTAAGATAGGTGACTGGACTAAGCATAATCAAGAAAAAGAAAATAACCAGTTGTTAGGTATGACGCATAATGACCCATATGAGAATTATAATTCTATTGGTCTGGGAACTTATGTTATTTTTGATGAGGATCATGAAATCCCAAATGTTTTAAGGAAAGAAACACCGACTAGTCAAGGATCCGAAAAAGATTCAGAGATCTGGACTTTAAATTTTAATGGGGCTAGAAGTAAAAATGGTGCTGGAGCAAGAATTTGTCTTACTACTCCAAATGGTGAAAAGATTTTAAGGGCTATCCATTTTCAATTTGCTTGTACTAATAATGATGATGAGTATGAATCCTTAGTGCATGGGCTCCTATTAGCCAAGAAAAAGGGAATAAAGAATCTAATAGTAAAAGGAGATTCAAAATTAGTAGTAAAGCAAATTAGAGCAAAGGCAATATTAAAGAATGTCAGAATGAAATCCTATAAGCATATAATTTGGGACTTAATAGAAGATTTTGAAGCTTTTAATATTGAAGTAGTTCCCAAGACTCAAAATTTTGAAGCTGATAAGATGGCATAGATTGGTTTGCAGTTTGATCCAGCAACTGACCTATTAGTTAACAATGAATCAGTAAAGGTTATAGTAAGGCCAGCTATTCTTGATAATGATGAGCATTGGCAAGTATTTAAAAATGATTCTCAACTACTCTCATTCTTGCAATAATCAGGAGAGTTTGATGATCAACTGCAACCAAAGATTGAAGAAGCATATGGGGATCAAATCATACACTTAAAGAACAATAAGCTTCCCAAAGGTTTAATCACCTTAGAAAGTCTTTTTGACCCTGAAGATGTAAGCCTAGAGAATAAAAGGTTCCAAGCAAACAAAGTCGATTATTCTGAAATAGAGGTGAGTGAAGGGAAAAAATTAAAAGTTGGAAACTCTACAACTCAAGAAGAAAAGGAAAGGCTAATTGAATTATGCAAAAAATATGACAAAGTCATAGCCTAGAGTTATGAAGACCTTCATGGATATAATAGAGACATCATTCAACACACAATAGAACTGACTAAAGGATCTAAACCTACCAGACAAAAATAGAGACTAGTGAATCCAAGAATTGAGCCTTTAATGGTAGACGAGTTGCAGAAACTTTTAGATTCTAAAATTATTTTTCCAATCAAACACTCAACCTGGGTATCAAATCTAGTACCAATTAGGAAAAATAATGGTGATATAATACTTTGTGTAGATTTCAGAGATCTAAACAAAGCATGTTTAAAAGATTACTATCCTTTGCCCTCCATGGAACAAATTCTACAAACTATGGCTGGATCAGAGAGATTTTCTTTGCTAGATGGTTTCTCTGGATACAATCAGATTTGGTTGGCTAAAGAAGACCAATACAAGACTACTTTTACCACCAAGTTGGGAACATTTGCATATGCTAAGATGCCATTTGGCCTATCAAATGCTGGAGCCACTTTTTAGAGAGCTATGGATGTTGCATTTGGGGAATTGATAAATAAAATCATCCTGATTTATCTTGATGATCTTACTATTTTTTCAAAAAATGATGCTGATCATTTTGATCATTTAGAAGCTGTGTTTAAAAAATGTCAAGAATTTGGAATATCTTTGAATCCTAAGAAATGTATCTTTGTTATTCCTCAAGGCAAATTATTGGGGCATATGGTGTCTAAAGAAGGAGTTTCTATAGACCCAAAAAGAGTGGCAGCTATAATGAACTTACCTCTTCCAGTCAATAAGAAAGCAATTCAATCTTTCTTGGGAAAGATTAATTTTGTCATTCGATTCATATCTAATTTTGCAGGCTTAGTAAGACCAATAACACTCTTGCTGAAAAAAGACCTAATTTTCAAGTGGACTACGGAAGGAAGGCAAGCCTTTGAAGAGGTTAAGAAAGCTATCTCAATAGCTCTAGTACTTAGAAACCCATATTTTTCTAAGCCTTTTGCAATGTATGTATATGGAGGAGAGCTCAGTATTGTTGTTGTTCTAACACAAAAGGATGATAAACAGGAGGGAGAGCATCCAATAGCATTTTTCTTGAGGACTCTTAGAGAATATGAAACCAGATATAATTTTGTGGAAAAATAGGCATATGCCATGGTAAAATCTCTCAAAAAGTTTAGGCATATAGTATCAGGAAGTAAAATTGTGATACTTGTAGCACATCCAAGTGTCAAAGAATACATCATGGAAGGAGAAACTACTGAAAAAAGAGCAAACTGGATAACTAAGATCCTGGAATATGATGTAGAAGTCAAACCCACTAAATTAGTTAGAGGTAGGAGTTTGTGCCAATATATGACTCAAGAGCCTGAAAAGATGATACTTGAAGAGATAAATTTAGGAACAAAAGAAGAAATCATATTGAGAATACAAGAAGTTGATCAGGAATCTTGGGTTACAGATAGGATTCATTTTATGAAAAATGGGATTTACCCAAGAGAACTCCCTCAAAATAAAAGAAGATACTATAGGATGCAAGGAGTTCATTTTATTTTAATTGAACAGGTTCTTTTTAGAAGAAATTCTGATGGAAAATTGTTAAGATTTGTAGAAAAGGATGAGGCTAAGAAAATACTACATGAAATGCATCATGGAGAATCAAGTGGACATTTTTTTGCAAAGACCACAGCTATAAAGATAAGTGAAGCAGGTTATTTCTAGCCTACTTTATTTATAGATTGTTATCAGTTGGTTAAAAAATGTCAATCTTGTCAATATTATGTAGGGATGAGAAGGAATGCAGCAATGCCTCTTAGTCCTATAATAGTAGATGAACCTTTTGCTCAATGGGGTCTTGACTTCATTGGAATGATAAATCTAGTATCTAGCATGGGTCACAAATGGATCTTAATAGCCACAAATTATTTCACTAGATGGACCGAGGCAGTACCACTCAAGGAAGCAACAGAAAATGTGATCCTAGACTTTCTAGGGAGTATCACTACTCATTTTGGGGCTCCTCGCACTATAATTTTAGATAATGCTAAAGCATTTTTAGGGTCTAAAGTATCTGATTTTGCATTAAAGCATGGAATATATCTGAAAACTTCTTCTAATTATTACCCTCAGGGTAATGGTTTGGCAGAATCAACTAATAAGAACCTGATTAGACTCATCAAAAGAATAGGGGCTGATCATCACAAGGAATGGCATAAAGTGCTTAATTTAGCACTATGGGCTGATAGAATTACACCTAAACAGGTGATCAAAATGTCCCCATATGAATTAGTATATGGGAAATCTGTTATAATTCCCCTAAGCTTGGAGATTCTTGCTCTCCAGCTGATCAAATAGATTGAAATTGAAGAAAATGGCCCCATGCAGGTCAGATTAGTAGAACTTCTAGAAGTTCAAGAAAAGAGAAATGCAGCACATGATTCATTGATTAAACATCAAAAAATAGTTAAAGACTATTTTGATAAAAGGACTTCAAATCCCCATTTTGAAATGGGTTCAATTATTTTAAAATGGGATGCAAGAGCTACCAAACCAAGTCAACACACTAAGTTTGAAGCATTATGGACTGGCCCTTATAGAATTTGGGCATGTAAACAGCAAAATTCATTTGATCTAGAAATGATGGAAGGTGAACTTGAAGAGATTCCTATAAATGGAATCTATTTGAAACATTTTATTTAAAACTAGGTTTTCTAGTAATTTCAAATCAAGCGGGAGTTATGGGTTCTTTTTGAGCAGGCCCAAAAGTCCTCAGGGTCGCCAGTAATTATAGAGTAAAAAAATTAATCTACGTTACATTCTATTTTTCATCTACACACTGCTAAATTTTATCCTCGCATTCATTGGTTCGAGATGATGAAGTCATGATATAGAGCATGGGCTCTATTTTCCTTTTGATTCATTTTTGCCTAAGTGTTGAAGTCAAGCAAAAGTTGCCAAGTGTCGACGTCTGAGGCATCCTTTCTTAGTAAAAACTACCAAGTGTTGTAGTCTGAGGCACCTTCTATATGTTTTGTGAGTTGGTCAAAATGTGTCACGTGTCTCATAGCAGCTCAGTGGAATGTGTTAAGTGTCGTCATCCATAGTTTCATATCGACACCTGCATTTCATCTATTTCCCATGAAAGGTTTCAAAAGCTAAGTATCAAGATCAGGCAAAAAGTCCCAAGTGGTAGTCATGAAAGGTCTCAATGTTGCTTTTCTAAAAGTGATGAAAGCTGCCACGTATCCTAGTAGAAGAAAGCAGAAGCCACCACGTGTCACGATCTGAATTATCTCCATTTTGTTTCACTGATATAGCAAAGACCGTGGTGGGTCCCATGTTTTGTGTCTAAAGAAAGTGGAAGCTGCTAGGTGTCGCTCTCTATGTAAATGTGAAACAAGACCCAAATTATTTCTATGGTATGAATACAAGCAGCAGAGACCACCATGTGTCATCTTCCACAGGTTTCTAAAAATGCAACTACAAGCAGTGGAGATCACCACATAACCCAAGTAAGAGAAGCGAAGATTGCCATGTGTCTTTTAGTGAAGAAGCAGAGATTGCCACCTGTCCCAGTGTCTCTTTTAAAAGAAATACCATGAGTCTTGTTTTCTTTTAAGTTGTTGAAGTTTTGAGGAAGCGGATAACGACAAGTGTCAAAGGCAGAACATGGATGGGCAAAGACATAAAAAAGTATAAGCTATGCAGAAAGTGCCGTGTGTCTTCTATAGTTGTTACATAATACAACAAGTGTCATTTTTTTATGTCTCCAAAGTAATAGAAAGATTTTCAAAGAATTAGCTAAGTGTTACATAGCATTCAAGAAAAGGGAGCATCAAGCAATCTATTTTAGCCAATGAACTACCAGTTTAGTTAGGGGAGATTTGATTTGGGCCGTTAGATTGAGAACAAGCAAACAATCTGGAGTGGATCTGAGGCTATAAATAAGGGTGCATAGATCACTAGAGAAAAGAAGCCAAGATGAGAGAGAATTTTTGAAAGAGAATTATTGTAATAAGTTTAGACTTTCTAGAGCTGTGGCTAAGTAATATCATTTGCTTTTGTCTCATTTTATTGAGTTGAAAGGTTTATATGACTGTACGTGTTTTTGTGCCTTTTATATGACTGGAAGATTCAAATAAGAAGATTGAACCCTATGCCTTTGTTGATATTATCTGTGTCATTTGCAAAAGTAGTCTAGACTGTAGATTTTATAGAACTGTGATTAGGAATGTCATTTGCTTTTGTCTCATTTTCTTGAATTGGAAGGTTTACATAATTGTACTTGTTTCTGTGCCTCTTATGTGATTGGAAAATTCAAATAAGAAGATTCAACCCTATGCCTTTGTTGACATTTTTTGTATCTCAGCAAAAGAAGTCTATACTATGAGCCTCTGTTTCTATTATTTCAATCTTTTACATTGATCATGCACTTGTTTGCTCTTAAAATGTAAATTAATCCTACAAATAGTCTCACTATGCTTAGGATTAAGGTTGAATTAAATTTATGCACATCGCCATATATTAGATTTCCTTTCTAGCATTGTGTTTTTGATTTAAATTCCTATCCCTTTTCCCAGTATCTACTCAATTTAAAGAAGAGCCAACTTCTCTAAAATCTGGAGGTTGTTTCAAGAACGCAAGTCCCACATCTTGAAACTTCCCATTGTTGATTAGAATCAAGTGCAATTTTAAATCGTCAACAATATACATTATACATAACCAACTTATGCTCAAATTATCTTACATTCCAATGTCATGTATACACATTATATTAGTTTATTATGAAATATCATATATGCTCAGGCTAACAAATATCATGTAGAGTTTTTTATTTTGAGGAAATTTCTTACACATACTCAAAAATTCCCCTCAAAATATGGGCCATTCACAGAGATTTGTTAAAGAGATCAAGACATTTGGATGCATTCAGAGTACAATTTTCAGCACACAATCACACAATATAGAGCTGAGAATAAGGAAAACATAGTGGTAAATAGTCAAACAGAGATCAAAGTTAGTTTGGTAGAAAAACAAAACATTTAGATACTATCACCAAAAGTGGACATTAATTTTGTATCACTAATATTTAAGGTATGGTGCTACTATCTAGTAGTCCCAAGAATAGCAAAATCTAGATTTGCCAAAAAATTACATTTGGAATTGTCTAAGTTTTCATAGATTAAGTTACAAATTATCAATTTTTGCTTAGTTTTGCACAAAATTATTCTATTTTTCTTATATTTGGGGCATCATGCATGGTATGATCACTCTTATTTTAGTTTTAGACACTCAGATATAGATTTTTACAACTCAATCCAAAATCCATATGCTTAGATATCAAATTTGGAACATGTGTGTGGCACATTATTTTTTGTATTCTCACTTCTACACTAATTGATGAGATGGAATATAAAATTCCATGTCATTCTCTACATTGTTAATCTAGACACCATTTTCACTAATTTTTACTAAATTTGATGCCTTTATCTATAGTGGTTGGCATTACTGAGTAGTCCTTACATAACATACCTGAGAGGCCCCTAAGCTTATTTTCATTCCAAAGTTCTTGAGTGGCCATAAATCCATTATATATAGTTTTAATTAGTCATACCATTTTAGTTACATTAAAAAAATCAATTATATATGCATCTGATACACATGGGAGGGTAATGATGGAGTCGTAATCTACTTGAGTTATTGAGATACCTACATAAGAGGGTTGTACAAGCCATCAATCCAATCAAGTTTTTCATAGGTTATGATATATTAAACAGGGGTGGGAAATGATGGATTTAAGGCTATCTTGAGTTATTGAGCCACCCACACATGGGGATTTAATAATCCATTCATTTTAGTCCAATCTTTTGATGGATTGATTATTAACTACACACACATAAGATGTCACCAGGTTTATGCATTGCTTCATGTACCTAATGAGGTATATTTTTTCCTTTCCTCTCTCTTATATTTTACTCAATTTTGTTTTAATGTGTGTTAAATAAGGACTGATCTATGTATGTTTCATTTGTAAGACACACAATGGAGCACACTTCACATACTCATATCCATATTCATAGGATTTACCTCTTAAGTAAGTTTAGGTATATTTATTTTCCTTTATCCTATTTCACTTTGCTACATTTATAGAATAAAGGCGGGGGGGGGGGGGAGGGGGGGTGTGAAGGGGATGTAGTCATCTAATATTTCAATTGAGTGCCAAGAGTGTTACTTAAGACTAACCATCCCTATCTTATCCCTATACCTATCTTAGGGCCTATTTATACACTTATCCAAATTTTGTGTGGGCCTTATGATCCTTAAACATCTCAAAATCAGTCTTAGATCCTCCCTTAGAGACTGTGCATATTAATTTATCTTGTTTTTGCATTTGGGTATTTTGCATTTCTTATAGAGGTCACATTTTTCTATATGAATGGGTTTTATTTCTTTACTAGTTAGAACAACCAGTTAGAATGGTTTTTTTATATTTTATTTCTTGAATAAAATATTTCTTTTGTGTTGGGTTTACTCACCATCATAAAAAAATGTTGGGTTTTTTATTTATTTTCTTGCTTGTAGAAATGAGTGGGCTAAGTATGTGTTTTATGGTTTCACTTGCCTACTAGGTCACCACTCTTAGCATAATTAAATTATATTTTGGGTGAATAAACCTTAACCTAGTGTTTATAAAAATAGGGTTATTTTTATAATGTTGATTCTTGTTTAAAACCCTTGTGATATTATTTGATTTTATTTTATAGTAGTACCTTTTTATTGACCCAACTCTATAAGGGTCAGGTAAAATGATTTCATAACCTATTTTGAGTGATGAAATGATTATACCTAAATAACTCACAATGAGAAAGACATCTAAATCATTGGTGTTGTATTTATCTATTTTTTGTTGCATTCTTTATGTGAATATTTCTTATTTATTATTGGATGTGGAAAATGTTTTTTAATACTTGAAGTGATGGATTTTTATATTAGAATTATCATACACCTAGAACCTAGGATAAAGGTTGACTAAGTTCAACTAAATATATAATTAATACCTCTAAACCTTCATAGGATAAACAAAGTTTGTTAATCCTTGTATGTTTGTTGGTATTGTACTTGATCTTTCAATTGTGAGATGGTTGTTTGTTGAAGAAATTACTGCAAATTTAGTGATGAATTTTATCCCTTATTGATCATACTCTATCCCAAAGACCTAAAAAATAGACTCCACCTCCCAAGTAATGGTTGGGGGTGGTAAGGGCCATTGATTGGTCGGCTCATAAGATGGATCAGCTTAAGATGAATCATGTTGATAAATTATATTGCTCGACTGGTCATCAAATGATTCATTATATTGTTTAATTCTTGTATCATATATTTTTGTTATATCATGTTTTATAAATGCAAAATGACACTTGGGTTGATGTAAAAAATAGAAACATGGAAATTTAATACTGTTGTTCATTCATTTATTTTATAAATTTTAATATTGTTGATTGATAAATTTAGTTGGTTAAATAGAAGCTTGTATGCCTCCAAATAGATAGAAGGGTTAATTGATTACTAGTTTGAGTTATTATTTTACCTCAAATTAATGTAGTTGATTTAGTGTTAACAATGTATTTATAAAATAATTACTAGTGGTTAACAATTTGACTTCATAATTCATAAATTAATTTATAAGATTGAGTTGCCACATAATTATTTGGGTTGCTAGCATAGATCTTGAAACTATTGTAATTACATGATAAATGGCACTAAATTCAAGTTGTTATATATGAATATTTTTTAATTATATACTATTGTACCAGCACTTTCATAACATAAATTATGAGTTCTTTTGAATCCCAAAAAGGCACTATACATGGGAATGGTTTCCAGTAATTAAATCCATTTTTTGTCATGATAGGAAATTTTTGATTAGTAGATGTTCTGAACTTCTTTTATAATGTTACCACCATATAAATAAATTTACAAATTAGTAATATCCTAATTAGTTAATGCATTTGAGTTACATAAGTTGTCTATTCTAATCTTCATCATTGTAAGATTTTAAATTCTTATGAGAAACAAAATTGTTATTCCATTTGCTAAGTATGTTTTATCTAATTCCAATGGATTGCAAGTTATTATTGGGTTTAATCTAAATATTGAATTAGTTCTTGAAGTTAGATTATCTTTGATTGGTATTCTACCTACCAAAACAAAGGATGTAAGAATACTTTGAAATGTTACTAGTTTGTGTAATCCATTCTATATGTTGAAATGAGTTTCTTGAGTTTTATAAATAAGAGAGAATCATTTTAAATGTTAGAAGATGTTTTGTTTTTGTTGTTATTAATTCTTAGATAACAATAAAATATTACAAGATTCTCAAATGACATTAGGGTGTCAATATACACTCAATCTATTTTTAGTTTATATTAAATAGATGTTATTACTTAATGGAATCTAACTATTCAATTATATGATATTATGATCCTCCAAATAATTCAAATGAGTAGGATAAATTAAATGATCATCTCATGAAAACTAAAATCATGCTTGGTCCTAAAGTATAATGAGCTTGTTAGTGTCTTAAATGGCACTTGATAATAGTTGTTGAATTTCTAAATTGCTAATATAAATAGCTTGATTTTCCTAAAGGATCAAATCATGGAAGCTAAAGTGAAACACAAAAAATTTATAAATCATATAAACTAGGTGGCATAATTTTATTCTTACAATAGTGACTAGTTGACAAGTAATTAACATTTGAGAGATTTAAATATCTAGGTGGCTAATTACAGGATGGTCTAGTAAGAATAAGTAACCACTATAATCAAAATCAAAATATTCACATATAACCTTGACAAAGATTATAACCATTTAATTTGATTTTGGTAACTTATTATTATGTGTTGAATGAAGGCACATAGTAAAATGATCCATAGAAATATATATCATGGTATAATGATCTCATTCATGATAATACTACAATGGGATCTTCATTTACATGGAAATTGATTAATACATATCCTTATTGTACTTTCATGGATTTATAGATGTATTTTTTTACTATTAAACTTGTTGAAATGCATGCCATTGATTAAGTTAGTTAGAACAATACTTTTTCTTCTTTAATAACATTGAATTAGAACATGACATTGTATGAACAAGAAATGAATTCATGTTGGAATGATACTTCCCTATCATCCCAAGTACAATGAAGGGGCAAATAATCTACCCTGACTTATACCTATACTTACATAGATGTAAGTCTCTTAGATAGGATCAGGACTCCTAGGTGGTCATGTTGGGAAGGTATCTTCCTCCATATAATTTAGAGCATATCACTATGGTTTACATATTGATATTCCCTAAACTGCATTTAGATTCCCTAGGGAAATAATCTTCCCCATATAATCTTCTAGAAATAATTACCCTAACTAAGGATTGCATGTACATAAACAATTGTTATGGGGATTATGGTATGTCATGCAAAACCAAGTTACATGTAGTAATCTCAATTCACTAATTCCATTTTGAAATCTGAAAGAAGGGACACTCAAATTTTTTTTTGGGGCGTTGTTTCACTATTAACTTGAATTAGAAAAGAAACCAACACATGAAATATGCACTACTACAGAATTAGTATACCTATTTAAATAATTTTATGGTGATACCAAAATCTCATTGAATCTTGACACATATTATGCTAATCATGATCCTTAAATTACTTAAACATCACTACATATAAAGGTATATAGTGGTTTAAGGTTTAGGAAATACAATAAATAAGTATGTTGAGGTCCATCAATATATGTTTCTTGGTTACACTGTGATGTTATGTTTTTATCTCAGACTCAGGTGAAGTGTCCTTGTATTATCATACTTATTTTAGGATATGTATTTGTCAAACAAAATTATTTTATTTATACTCATCCTTCGCCTAGGTATCATAAACTCTAAATTCATGTTAGGTTATATTAATAACACTTAAATTTTCTTTGTGAAAATTTTACTTCAATGTCAATAATGATAGTTAATAAAATACTAAGTCTATTGAAAGACTAGGACTAATTAGATAACTCTTATGAATCATGATTTAGTATGTTAAAGGGGTTTTCATATTACTATGGATGTAGATACTAAATGGATGCATGTGTTTATAGATATATGGCAATGTTTAAGGATTTTCATTGTTTTTAAGCTTCTTATGTGATGGGAAATGATCTGACATAGTCAAAGATAAGTAACTTTTATAACATACTACATGGTATTATACTACTATGTCTTTCTTTCATAGATATATTTTTTACATTAGTTTTGTATGCCAATAATGGTACTTGGAAATGAGTCATCCAATTTACGTACCACTACATTCCTCATTCTTAGTAAGACATTCCAATCTATACAAATATGGGACTAATGATTCAGACCTCAATGTGTTTGGAATGTATGCTTATGATACACTATGAGTAGTTATTTATGCTATTGATACTTTATAGGCTTAACATTATAGTATTAACTTGTCCAATCCAACTAGATAAGAGAGGGAACTAACTTGGTTTAGATTTCGAAAGAAAATAAGAGCATGAACCTTGTTATTTTTAATGTTGGTGTGGTATTATTTGTACCTCTTCTAGGTGGAATACTTGAGTAACACTTACAATGACCTTAAACTAGTAGTTGATACATAAAATCCATGTTTACCATAATATTTTTTTTTTAAAGAATCGAGACATGACCTAAATAATTATTTCATTTTTTTTATCAAATATGGTTTGCAGCAAGGCTCGTCAATTCTTATCCAGCTTTAATGTGAAGAAGATTTTGTATAAAATAGAATATAATTAAAACTAACTCAAATATAAAATCTAGTGAAATATGGATTTATGCTAAATAGATAGTCAAATTATCTTTATGAATTATCAATTTTTATATTCTAAATTAAATTCCACATAAAATATTTTTGTTACAATATATTTACTCTAATTTAAAAGCTTTTTCTTTGCAAGTATCTTGGATTATATGTTTCAAACAACAATTTTGTAAGAGATGTGCCATGATATAGTTACCCTTAATTTTGTTTCTCATGGTGTAAAGTAAAGTAATATTGATTGTATGTTGATTTATTATTTTTTACAAGTTGTGTAATGAACACTGAATATATTAGAAAGCCCAATGAATGTAGATAATTCACTTGTTTGGATGAATACATTATAAATACAAATTACAATAGGTAATAAATTATTTGGATGACTATGAATGTTTTCTTTAGAATATCCTAATTCACGTAGATAATTTTTATGTGGCATATCCTAATTCACATAGTTTTCATATGTTATAAACTTGTCATGTTATCTTTTGGTTATGTAGTTTGCATTTTGATTGAATGTGCTAATTCACTTAGCCATTTATGTTTGTAGGGATCCATAGAAATTAACATAGTCATGAAATTGGTGAAATTATATAGAATATGAAATAAATTATTTCGAGGATGAGATGCAAAGTATTTATGTTAATGGAAGATCATCTTTGTGTTAAGCTCTAACTTGCATTACTAAAAAATGGTTCTCTTACTAAGGAAAATAATTTTTTGCTTGACTTCATTCAAAGTAAAAGGAGAACCATTCATAAGTTGGAAAGAACACTAGCCAAGAAGAAAAAATTCTTGAATAATTTGATTGTGGAGAGAGATGAGTTATATCATACAAATCTTGTGCTCAAGGGTGACATGATGAAACTTCAAAAAAATTGTGTCAATCTTTCTTCTGTCAATCTTTCTTAGGGTGAGATATTCAAGGCCCTAAAAATAAATCATGATGAAATTATTTCCATATATGGACAAGAGATAAAATTTGAAGGCAGAGTGTGAGATCATGTATGGGTAATTCCACTAGATGATTCAAAGTACTTGTGGCATTTTGTAGATGAAAATGGGAATTAGTTATGCATATTTAATTTTGTGACTAATATGTTATGATTACTTATAATTTAGTTAAAATTTTATCATATCCAAATAAAATGAAAATAAAATATATTAGATATGTTATTATACACACCCTAATTTGATCAAACAACCACAATTACTATGTCTTTTAATGTTCTTTCACAAGGTCTTAATGATGAATGTGGCTCTTGTTTGCATGGTCATTTTAGGTATTTTAGTTTTTATTATGCATTTTTTTACCTATTTATTACACCCCTAGTGGTCCTAAGTCATCCCCTCCTAGTCATAAGACCCCCTAGCCTATTTTGTCTAGTCTTTGTTCTATTTTGGGACTTCAAGACACTAGCACCCTTATCTGAATAGTAGCACCATTAGTGTTAGTGTCCACTTTTAGCACTAGTGTCCAATCATCATTTTCTTCTATATTTTGGGTCTTAACCCTCCATTGATCTTTCTCTTATGTTTTATCCCTCTTTTTCATCATGTCAACCAATGAATAAGGGTCTTACATTCAAATCAAATTTTCTTCTATATAAAGAGCCTCATAAGGACTTTTACATCTATAAATTACTATATTGGCACATAATTACATAAATTAATGAATATTATAGCTCATCACACTACATATTACTTATCTATCACATCTATACTTGCATGCTTGATCAAACAAGGGCTTAATCAAAAATCATTATAGCATACCATGCACATTGATTATGCATATTCCTCAAGGGATAACTACATGTGATATGAGACCCATAGCATTGGGGTTAATTTAGGTAGTAACCAAGACAAGATATTTTCTATCCCATGTGATCATAACATCTCACAACCTAGTTTTTCATTTTCTTTTGCATTTGATCTAGTTCTTGTTTCATGCATGTAGGTGCTCATTAGGTTTTTGAAAGAGATCAATCAAAATAGTGAAACATATAAAATTTTAGAAGTCATAGAATCACCTACAGGTCTCTAAAACCCTCTTGTAACATCTCTAAAAGTTTCAAGTAGCTTTTCTATAGAAGGAATCTAGTGCCATAATTGGACACTAGTGTCATTGGATCTATTGTCCTCATAAAGGAGCTATTGTTTGAATCTTGTTTTCAACTCTATTAATAGAGAAAAATATTATTGGATAATCTTCAAACCTATTCCATCTTTATGACTTATAGAAACACATGTTTTACTCTAGATAAGTACACTTTCTCACTATCTTTACTATTTTGGAAAAAACTTGTTAGATTAACTATTTCATGTATTTATCTCAAGTTAATACAATACTTAGCCCTTTAACAACCTATGATTTACATCTATTAATTCCTAAATAGTTAAAAATATGGTGAGCCTGACTTACTTCAAATATTACTTAAACCCCTAATTTAGCCTAGGGTTTACTTTTTTCATTTTTTTGTTCACTAAATTAGGGTCTATAGACTTATATTTTTGCCTAATTTGTGCACAACCTAATTGATCTAAATAAGTCCTATATCAAGGTTTCATTAATTTAATACAATTTAAATTTTTGCCAAACAACCCTCATAAAACCCTAGATCCACATATTAGGTCCCTAGACATCCAAATATTAGCCATTAAGGTTTCAAGTACAATCCTAATTTTTTTATATACGTTGGGTTGAATATTTACCATAGTTGAACATATACATATGTTAGATTACATTCTTCCTATTGTGTGTTTATTATTTATTAGTTACATTATCTTCTTTGTAAAGTTTAAAATGACATCCAAGAAGCCTTTTACCCCTCACCCAGTTGATGAATTTCTAATTTTTCCCCATAATTTTAAGAATGAATGGACAAATTTTCAAGATTAGACATTAGCACATGATAATGTTTTCATTTATAATGATGATGATTATTATTATTTTAATGATGGATATGAGGATTAATATGAGCATGATAATGAAAGTGTTGATGAGGATATACTATATGCATCTTCTTCTCTTTCCTCTCCCTCTTCTCTTACACCTCAAAATTAAACTAATAATATAATGCCAAAAGAACCTCTTGTTGGTAGTGCTTTATTCCAATTTGATCTTATATATTCAACCACTTTTGTTACCTCATTATTTAAATTAAAATAACATATGCATAATAAATAAAATCTACTTTTGCATGACTCAGGAAATATAGAAAATAAAAACACATTTTATTTACCCTTCTTAGTCAAATATGAAAAAGCATGTACAAATGATATCACACCTTTTACCAATGCACAAACTAAATCAGATAAATTATGTTATCAGCTTCTTTTATATTATAATCTCAATAGAATGAGTCTTTGAAAAATGTTGATAATGCAAAAATCTCTAACTCTTTTCCTACATGTCATAATATGCCAAATGAAAACATGATTGCTACTCCTTCTACCCTTGATTCCAAGATCGAAAATAAATTTCATACATGCATTCCACTCATAGCTAGTGAAGACATGCATTTAATTTCACCTACATATTATTATATATTACATAGTATTAAAAATTTAAAATCTTCTCCTACTCTCTCTCTTAGTGAGCATGCAAATGATAATTATTCTACTCTTACTTCTACAAGTGAATTAAACTTTGATTTTTGTGAACCTTGGAATAAAAATGATTACTATAATTTTGGTGAAGAAGACATTGAGACAAAACCTTCTACTTATCTCACTACTTTACCCATCTCTCATGTGCATATTCAAATTATAAAACACACACACACACACACACACACACACACTTATTATTATGTTCATAGTTTATATAACTTACATTCACATGATAGTAATGTATCTTCTAGTTCATTAATATGGGATACTTCTTTAGAAATTAATGAAAAAAGAGATACCATTGAGTCTCCCTCAACCCCCCTTACTATAGTAGAACCCATTTCTCATCCTAACTTATAGAAGGGTGATAGCTTATTTCCCTCTAACCAAGTCCAAGATATCACCCCTCCAAAGGTCATGATGAGCAAACCCAATACCATTTTACCATGTAGTGTACCAATGGTTAAAATTAATAATAAGATTCTAGAGTTAAATGAACCCCTTGATAATGTTTGTATACCTTCATAAGAGGTAATCTCCTTGATGCTGGGGTAAATTTTAGTGGCTATTCTTCATTAATTCATGGATATTTTGGTTTTATAAATTTGCATTTATCTATTTTAGTGGGTGGTGAATAATGTGGATTTACCTACATTATTTTGGTGTAAGTTAGTTGTCTAGGTCAACTCACCTACTATTTAAAATAAATTTCACACATATAAATAAAGTTCACCACTCTTTCAAAAGTCAATATGAGCTTATTCACCATTATATGTAAACAAAAATCCTCCCATGTACTCATAAACGTAACTTTCAGTAGAAATAAAGGGATGAAGGAAGTGTTTGTATATTTTATATATAATTGCACATCCGTATAGCTTTTACACCCTATTATGATTCACCTATCCATTCGCCTTCTCACCTAAACACTATATTTTAACTTTTTCTAGACTTTTGAAATAAATAATTAGAGATTTTCCAAGAAAACCAAAGTTAATTTCTATATGGGCCACTAAAATTTACCCCACTTGATGCATGTTGTGGGTGCCTTACAATAAGTACACCATCTCACATTAAAAATTAAAGCATATCACTTGTGTAAGGATTCCAATGCCATCCATACTAATCCCATCTCATGCATAATTTTTAATGCAACATTGCCATCAAATTTATATATACCATTATTACCGAAATTTGATGGACATGGATATCCATACTTGTATCTTAAATATTATGAGAAATCTATGGCATGTCACTAGTAGTTTAATTCTCTTATAGTTTTTCCCATAACTATAAAGATTCAAGTATTATATTGGTTTTATCCTTCACTCACTAGTGGTTCACTTTACACATATGATGAGTTGTAATAGGTCTTTTTCATGAATTATATTTAGAATAAGGGACTTCAAGTCACATATGAGAGGTTGCCTTCACTACACCAAGGCCAATAAAAAATAGTAGAAGAATACATTATAAGATTCAAAACATGTATACATCAATTGAGTTATCAACTGACATATTTAAAGGTACATTAAATTTTTTCTAGAGGCCTCATTCTTATTTTTCAAGATAAATTGTTATATGAGACATCCAAATCATTCAGACGTATATGTTACATAGATTTGGGATTATAAAAATGGTTGGGACTAAGTGAGACACATTCAGAGGTAGATTTGGATGTAAATTTCCCATAGCCATAGTCATCTAATATGGTACAGGAACACACTCTAACTATGCTTATGAAATAGGCAGAACAGAAACAACCAATCAAGATAATGACAAAGAGCCACTTCACACAGCACCTCCTACATTGAGTAGACCACAGGATACCAATAGAGGGACTATACAGTTTTCAAATAGGGATAGGCCTCATGATATCTTACTTACTTTAATAGATAAGGAGATAATCAAACTTAATTCTACTCATCATCATTCAGCACATCATCTACATAGGATACATAATAAATCGCATTATAATTTTAATAAGATAAATGGACATTTGGATAAAAACTATTATACACTCTGATATCATATTACCTAGTATGTTGACAAATGCATTATAGCATTTACATAGGGGGAATCAAGATCCTAGTCTATACAATATCTTAGATCGCACTCATATTTGACCGAGTTATCCTAGGATGTTCTTTTTAAGGAAGCATTGGTTACTCATCGTACAAGCCATGCAGTTTATAGGACACCTACTTATGAGAGATCTCATGCACCATAGAGTCATCAAAGATGGAAACTAGTTCATAAAGATCCACTCACTTATATCAGCATGGTATAAAAATTAAAATTAATTCAATCCCTAGTTAGAGTTCAAAATTGATTAAGATATTTTCCAAAGATCACAAAAATTAGGACACAGTTCAATAACCAATTAATATATTTTCTAGAGATCACAGAAATCAAGACATAATTCAATAACTGATTAAAATATTTGCCAAAGATATTATAAATAAGCACATAGTTCAACATCTAATTAAGATATCTTCCAAAGATCACAAAAATCAAGACATAGTTCAATAGCTAATTAAGATATTTGCCAAAGATCACATAAATTAAGACACAGTTCAATAGTCGATTAAGATATTTGTTAGAGATCATAGACATCACAACATAACTCAAAAAAAATCAATATATTTGGTATATATCAAAGAGATCATATCATAGTTTTAGTATGATATTTGATTAAGTTATTTACTACAAAATCTACACATCTAACTACTAGCAATGTGCCACAAGTAGTATCAGTTGCATAATCTACTTCTACATCGACACAACATGATCACTTTTTCACCATGCCATTTCAGTTTAAATAGTTTATGTTGTATTTATATGATCCATATTAAAATATCCTAAGATACTCCTATAGTACCCATATTAACAACTAACATTCTTAATCCACATACATGTCTACATTAAAATTCGTAAATAGATAAATAACTCATTACCATTATTTAGGCACATAACATATTTTCATATCACCATTTTAATAATGAATATAATTAAACACATATGAAAATACATGATAACCATATAACAACCAACATCCATATACATACATACATACATACATGTATATATATATATATATATATATATATATTTGATACATAGTTTTAGTAAAATAATATAAGTCACTCAATAATTTGGGATTGGTTACCAAGACCAGCCCCCTCACTCTCACTCTCGAATACATCTATATTGGAGCTAGAGGCTCCACTATCCATCTGAGATCTTGATTAAGACCTATGTCTAATAGTTTTATCTCATATCACTATTAGCTCGATGAACACCTCCACATGTTCTCATTGTAGACATATATAGTCATCCACTATATTGCTACCTACCCCACCTAAAGCATTGGGTATATGCATATCTCATCTCTATATCTCCACACATGATTCATCTCTATCAGTAGATACTCAGCCTATATGTCATAGTAGCAATGGTTTATTGATCAAACAAGTGAGCATGAACATCAAAAACATATATGGCCCTCTCCACTAGTTCCTCATCCATAACATCATTAGGGATATGCCATGCCATTACTCAAAGTGCAGATTCAATGGTAGTCTCCTAATACTCATCATCACCTAGACGTACACATTCCAATATAATACATTATTTACTTACCCAAGTAAATAAATACAAAAGTAAATAGAACATACAAATATATTATTACAACCCATCCTCAATGGCGTTAAGGAGATAAACATCCAACACATCCTCCATGATGATCCCACCTCCTAGTAATAATGGTGCCCATTTATGCTCCCTCCACCATGATATATAGGTATTGGTCACTCCTACATAATCCACATCAATATATCAAGCACTAGATCCCATCTTATCAATGGAATTAGAGCCAGCTCTATACCTAATGGTTTGGGCCTACTCCCTAGCCTCATTGGAGCCTAAGAACTCTAAACCACACTAATGGTGCTAATGGCACATTTCAAGTAACACCAAACTACCATGTTACTCACTTGACTAAAACCACTAGAATACATTAACCCAAAATTCATGTAACTAGCAACTCACTTACACCTATCTCGATAAATCACTATCCTCAGTCCATCCCTTATAGACCTTATAAAGTCTCCATATAATATCTCTATACATCAACCTATCCAACACCTATCAACATTGCATCGTTCTCTTCCTAGACATGAGGGTTGTACCAGTCTAGCTCTCTTCAAATGTTTATGGGTGAGCCTAATCAACTCATCAAGGTAACATCAATCTACTCACTACTATATACTCATAATCCCAACAATATAATAATGTATAAGACCCAATACCACTTTCACACATCTCTTTAGTTAAGTGGTATAAATACCGATACAAGTGGGATAACATAGTGAAATCCCATGAGTATATGGTGTCATGTTCCTCTATATCCTATATTATCCCATGTATCTTATACAATAGAGATACCCCACTCCTATCCACAACAACAAATTAATCTAATAGAACCACTAAAAACTTTTGCAACTATGGATCATTCATCTTAATAATCAAAGACAATAATATATCATTATTACTCCCTACCTAATGAGTCCTTATGAGCATCACTAAAAAATACCTCACAACCCACTCTATATCTTAGTCACCAGTCACTACCCTCTAACTAGTAATCTAAAATCTTAAGATCTTATAGACATCCTCTAATGTGATAATCATCTCCCTAGTATGTAACCAAAATTTACTCATATCCACATTCCACCTCTCACATAACATTATCATCATATGTTTATCCTAGGACATCAAATCCATTGATGCCACAGGGCCCAAATTAACTCTATCTACAAAAACCATCTCCTCATTTATCAAGTGCAATCCCTATAAAAACTCCATTATCTGACCACTCTGGAACTCTCTCATATGCACATCCACCTAAAAAATATATCCAAATCTAGCATTAACATCATGGAATACCATATAAACATACAACAACATTCATAAAACTCCAATAAAAAATAAGCAACAAAAACATGGCCTAGTGGACACTATCATGGTATTAGGAGATAGTATCACTAGAAAGTAGTGTCCTACCTAGGACACAAGTGCCATGTCCTAGACACTAGTGCTACTCTCAGGATAGTAGTGCAACATTTCCCAAAATGGCCCTAAATACCAAATTTTCACTAAAAATGATATACAATGTACTAAATACATAAAAAATAGATAAAAAGGATAAAATACTTACAAGGGTAACCTCTTTCCTTGCATGGATAAACACCTCCACCTCCTCATAACAGGATGCACTCAATCCTCATCTCTTCAGCATGCTTTCTAGCTCAAAACAAATAATCACTATCAATTCAAATGGGTCAAATGAATTTTCAAACCAATCAACCAACCTATTTGAGCCAAATTTTACAAATGCCATATACTTAAGGTTGACCTTGGTTTCTAATTTTAACAATTAATATTAATTTCTTCCAAATGTGATATCTAGAGAATCATAACTCTGATTTGTGATCCATTTCTTGTGCATGGAAGTTGACCTTGGTGTACCTCACCCATACTAGTTTTGTATACAATCAAAAATGCATCAAGTCCACAAATCAATCCTACCTCAAAGAAAATAGATCCTACTTACATTTTCGATTGGGGATATATTAGATAATTAAGAACATGACCAATATAGATCCACTAGACCTAAAGAGGGGATATTATCACCAATAATATCACTAGGGAGGGTTCTAAAGCCTCCAATCAAGTAAAACTATGCAATAAACCTAAGTCCTATATTTTCATATTCACTATACTAATAACAAGTAAATAAAAAATCTAATCTATTGCTCACCAAAACTTGTGGCATAAAGTAGGGGGTAGTAAAAAAATAAACATGCATAGAATACATATACTCACATCAATTTATATAGAATCCTAATGCATGGAAGAGAAGTGAAAATTCATATCTATCTACTCTTACAACGGAGTAACAAAGTTAGGAATACTTATCTTTGAAGATGAACCTATAGAGCCTCAATCTCTCCCTTGGCCAAGGTGCTTCACAAGAGGTTGTTATTGTATGTAAGGATGGCAAGGATAAATTATCTCTATGCTACACAATCTATCAATTCATATAAAATACTTATCCATAAGACAAGATCCATATCTCCAAATAAAGTATGAATCCCTAAGCTTGCTCTTCAAATAGAATGGTGGATAAGTAGATGCATAATATATCTTACTTCTTTTTATTTTCTCTCTAAATAATGGAAAAATGATTGTGTTTATATAGGCATATTTAATCCTAAACCCTTCCAAAAAATTTATCTAATAGGGTTGACCCAATTGACCTAGTATCGCTATTGGTAAAAACTCACTAGGTCATGGACTAGGTCAGCCAAGAGCCGACCTAGATCCTAAATAAGTTTTTTAATAGGAGTACAAGATTGACATAGTTAGGTACACTACCAAAAGAGGTTTTAGGTTAGAAAAATGGGTATTGAAGGTGGTAAAATACTAGAAGAGTGTATAAAAGAGAATTACAAGCTTAGGGCAATGGTTTTCAGGAGACAAGTGTGTAGATAACAAGTGGAAAAAGGGACAACAATCCTATGAAGCACCAATGGTCTACCTACCCATGTCTTGGTGCACCCCTTAAGGCATGCACTCAGAAAGATTGACAATCAATGGGTTCCTACAAGATAGAGAGCATCAATAATTGATAAAAAATTTAAAATATTATGTGTATACATATGCCCCACTCAAATCTCATCACGTGTCATGTAAGTGAAATAAGGGATCATGCTTTGGGAATAGAACATGACAACACATAAAATTTATGCTAAATAAAATGCAATAAGGAGTAACTAAGATAAATGAAAGGACAAAATTGAAAAACACATACTTTTACTTACCTTAGTACTTTAGATAAAGAAGAAAATGTGAGAGATGTGAAAGCATCCAATGTGTGGGACATTAGTCGAACTTGTAGAGATTATAGAAAAAAAGTGAAAAAATCAAAAAAAATGTAACCTATGCATGTAATATCTATAAAAATTCTCTATGATATCAAGATTCCATAAATTTTTATGGTTTGGAAAATGACTGAATATAAACAAAGATATGGTCAAAATAATAAATCTAACGGTAAATATTTGAAGGGTAAATAATTTTGAAAAGTAACTATAAATAAAGTGAAAAAAAATTCATTCACTATTTTTTTACTGTTCTAAGAAAAATAGAAATTTGAAAAACCTAGTGAGAGCCTAAAGAGCTAGGATGGTGAGAATATGATAGCTAAGATGGGAAGGATGGTGATAAATGTTGTAATTTTTAGTTTTCTTTTGATATAGAATACTATTTGTATAATATGAATTGTAAATAGATAAATATTGATTGTATATGTGATATAATATCTATTTGGTTTGAATTTTATAGATCTTGTGAATGAGAAGGAAGTCAGATGGGGATCCCTAGAGATGGTAACACACCATGATATTCTATATGGGATGCTAGTTTCATATGACCCTACCATATTGGATGATCCCATGGTACCATCTCCCCCAACTCAAGTGAGCTAGGTCAAACTAGTAGGGAAGGCCATATGGTAGCTACAGGCATGCAGAGATGTCCTACAACCACTAGTAGGGGTAGGAGTTATAGAGTCACAAGCATGGTAGGCCTTGGCTCAAGATAGAGTTGTGCATTTGGATACCATTATTCAGCTAGGATAGGTACATGGCCAGGTGTCCAACCTACAAGGACATGTAGTATACTTTAGATCTTGGACATCCTCATTATAGCATACTACTCAAAACGGATTATCCAAGGCATCTATGGGAGACATGGATAGGCCATGAGATAGACATGATAGAGACCAACCTTAGATATGGAATTATGTATGTTTGTACTATGTAAAAACACATGATATATAGAGATCTCTTATTTTGACAGTTAGATGTTGATCTTATGTTTTATATTGTGGTTGTGGTTGTGGATGCATGGATATAGTTATTTATATAACATGTGTTTTACTCTTGTTGTCTATATTATAGGAAATATATATCTTGTGTTTTCATTTCTTGCATTATGTAGGACATATGCATGGTTAAAAAGAAATAGGTGAAAAGGACTTGGTAAAGTATAATTAATCATAAAAAATGTACTACACACTATATCATGATGGTAAAATGTGTAATAAAAAAAAATATGACTAAGTATAAGAAACCAAATAATGGTAAACAAGAGGGAAAAAATGTTTTTAATCCATGATAAAGGGTGGCACCAAAATAAAATAAGTAAAATCACACTAAATCACATTGGGAAGTATGAAAATAATGTAATAAAATGGAAAGCACATGAAAGACTAATGGTATAAAAACAAATCAATGAATTCAATCAATCATACTAAATCATGTTGAGAAGTATAAAAGAGAAACAAAATTGGAAAAATGGTCTTAAATTAATCACACTAATTCAAGTTGGGAAGTATGAAAAACTTAAGAAAAGTGGTTGGATTCTTAAAGGCAATCAAAAAATAAGAAGATGAAAGATGAAAGATTAATGAAGTAAGCATAAAACATACTATATCAAGATGGGAATCATGTCAATGAGTTATAATTCATAATCAATCACATATTATCTCATATTTGACACATCTAATTTTGTGGTTACATAGATATTGGAAGATTTTGTGAGGAAGGCTAGGTCATATCTATGGTCTAACATTGTAACTCACAAAGGGAATACCAATAAGGTGGAATTAATGTGAAAATCTAGTAAAATGGGATGTTTGGAATGTTAATGTGATAATTTGGTAATTTTTTAGGAAGGCCAAGTCATATCCATGGTCTTACAATGCAACTCATAAATGTAATCCCTCGGGGAGTGATCAGTGAATAGAATAATATTGCTCAAGTGGAAATATTAGAGTTGTAGGGAGTTAAAAAAATAATGTAATAATCATAACATGTGTCTTATGAGAAGACCTTAGTATACATGAGGCACACTAAGGACATGAAAAAATATTAAGTGACTAGTGACCATCAATATACAGAGGATACATGTGTGCTTATAGACACAAAGTTGTGTAGGCAAATAAGTGTGCTACTAAGATCAACTCATGTTGGAGGTTTTACACAAGAAAAATTAAAATGGACCTACCTTTACACAATATTTTCCCCATTCTTTAAGACCCTTTAGAGAGATGTCGGTCTACAATGAAGATTGGATTCTTGCATGAGAAAGTAGGTAGCACTAAAAGATTTTTTTATTCTCCTTTTTTAATCTAGTAGCCTACCACACCCTAATGGACCTCAGATCTATCAAGAGGCCAACTATGAATTTTGAGCTTTGATTAGAAAAATGATGTGCTTAGAATCACATTTTTTAGTGTGATTTTACTTTTGATAATTTTGAATGCTACGTTTTAAATCATTGTCTTTTATTAAATGATGTGGCTTTTGAATGCTTTTATGTATTTTAAGATTCCTCCTCCATTCAGAATTGGAATGACCAATCATGAGAGATAGAGTGATACACACAAATGATATTTATGCTTTGGTTAAAGGAATCTAAGTATTGAAAGATAAGAATAACTAGAACACTTAGGCTTAATGATGAACTAGCATGTTATCTCAAGTTTCAACCATGTGTATGCTTAGTTTATGAAAGGGAATAAAGGGGGAATAAGAAGAGATCAAAAGTGTACTGGTAAAAGGGGATTAAAATGAGATGAATTGTTTACTAATTGATCAGATGGTAAAGAAGGAATTACTAAAGGGAGCAAATGTTTGTATAACCAAGTCATAATAACAATTATCCTGGTTTATAGAGATAAGATATCAAACAACCATGAAAAAGAAAAATGGAGTCATAATAAAATGAATTCAAGAGGAAAAAGAATGTAATTATGAAAAATAATCCATAAGAGAACATAATGACATCATAAGCAATATAAATTGTGAAATCAAGGTCACCATGTAAGATACATAAGAATTTGACACAATGTCAAATGATATAAAAATAGATAAATGTAAAGTTGGAGCACACGTCCAATTCAAATGAAAATTTAAGAACACCATTCATGTGTTCATAAGTACTGATATATTTATCCACATACATTACCAATAACATCTGATAAGTCTCTATGAAGTTGAATGAAAAATGTAGCTAATGTCTCATCAATCTTTATTGAGAGTTGAGAAAATACTTCCCATCGAATCTCCTCAACAAAAAATGTAGGAATTCTTGAAGAATCATGTTGAGGAGGGATATCATGTAGGGGATGCCCAAGAGAATTAATGGGAGTGGTTTCTACATGAGATGAAGGGGTCACCAGTAGGGAAGGTGCCACTAATAAGGGATTCATACGTGTATAAGGATCCATGGGTGAGGTAAGGTCCATGGGTGAGGGATTCACATGTTGAAGAACATTAGGTGGAGAAGGGACCACAGATGAAGATGTAACTACAAGAGGTAGAACCACTTGGGAAAAATGGGGAGCCTTATTTTGAGAGTGACCTATGGTAGGAAACATAGAAGGTACAATAATGATTAGGAGGTGATCCTTAATATGCTACTGAAAGATGTGTCAATGATGAGTGTGATGTGTGATATATTGGTTCTAGAGATAATATACCTCTTCATACTTAGGAAGATACTTAGGTAATACTTTCAAGGGAGGTATATCCTTGTCTAAGGGTTGAGGAGTGGTGGGATGCAAGGTGTAAATATATTATCACAAATTTTGACAATGCATGGATGAATGGTTATCTATGCATGGAATAAATAGATATGCTTATGAGTAGATTTGGTAAGTATACTCACAAGAGGAATGGAAAAAAAATTCATAGAATATTGGTATAGTGAACATTATCTAGTCCAGTGACTGATAACTTTATGAATGTCACAATAATTTTGATCAGCCCATTTGATGGGCAAAGGAGCAAGCTATGGTAAAGGAAGCAAACCATCACCAATAAAAGGTAGGGCTAGTGGATAGACTAGACAAGGCTTGATTGAAGAAGTAATAGGATCAAAAATAGGAAGAGACTCAGCTAAAGTAGGAATAATATCATAACTAATCTATATTGAGGGAGGGGTAGGGTCTTTAGAATGTTGAAGGATAATCGCAAGCATCTCATGTATAAGTTAGCTAGAGGGTTCATGGTATCCAAAAAAGTGATAAGGACCAGTCATAACATGATCTATAAGCATACTCCTATGAGGTTCCTTAGAAAATGGAGGTGTGAACATCATCTCTACCCTATGATCAAGAGGAAAAATGATAAAATTAGTAATGATTTAAGATGGAATACTAGAAGATATACTAAAATACTGAAGTAAAGAGGAATGATAGCAAATAAACTCAGCATCTCAGGACTGAACTAATCCTCCTAAAAATGGATCATTTAAGGTATATACATCATCATAATTAGGTGTATGAAGATCAATGGCACAAGTAGGGATGACCTTGTCATCTGATGTGGTGTGATGAATGGAATGCCAAGTCTTAGTTAAGATAATGGGTATATCATCATAAGGTGGTTGATGGGAATGAGGTTGTAAAGAAGTGAGAAGTTGAGAGATGAGGTGAGGTGAGAGATTAAAAGTTTTGATCTTGAGATTTATCTCATCCAACTCATCATCATCAAAATTTATGAGGTTATGGGGTATATTCTTGATGAGTTCAGGTTGACCATTATAACCTTGTGTAGAATTGATAGGAAAGTTAAACCATTAAGATTCATGAAATGGAATGCTTGGAAAGGGCTAAAGGGTAGGAATCTTAAATACACTATAGTCTTGGAATTGTTAAAAATTCTAAGGATTAGTGTCACCCTGAATCTTATAGATGGCTCTATTATGAGGAAATTTGACACATTGGCAAGAAGAAGAGGCAACTGCTCTCATACGATGAGTCCATGTCCTACCAAGAAAAATGTTTTAAGATAGAGGAAATTTGAATATCATCACCTTCACATGAATTATGATAGTTAGAATGATAATGGTGAGCCACACACAACCTAAAGGAGGCATTTACCTTTGGTCATAATCTTGACACATGCTATGTGTGCACTTAATATGACATTCAGAATATCCAAGCATTTTGATAAAATCAATAGAGGTAACACAAGATCAATAAACTTCATCAATAAAAGCATACTTGACTTAGATATCACCAATTTAGACACAGATAAAAAGGGGAGGATCATCTGCATGAAGCAAACTATCATCGAGGATCATAGAAGCAATGGGGAATTTGAGGGAAAAAAACTATCCATTATTTCATCAATATGTATGGACATCTCTTTTCACTATTATAAAATTCTATCTTCTAATCCGGATAATGTGGCTTCACATCCTACTAGGGGAAGATGAAGGGTGTTCATTTTGAATAAAAGCTACATGAGATGATTATGATGCCACAGAGAGGTCCGCATAAGTTTTAGAAAATGGATTTGAGATGGGAGATTAGTGATTTCCATGATAGGATCCCATTCATCATAACCCATAAGAGGATTATTAGAAATAGGTGCATAGTGTTGAAGGAGTTCCTCAAAAGGAGGAGCCAAAATGTATGTGAATTTATGTTGATAAGATGTAGGAGGTTTAATTGGAGGATAAGGTTATTGATTTTCTTGATAAGATGGGTTATTTGATGCAGGTGTGGGTTGAGAGAGATTAGAATAAGTGTTGTTAGAAGTTTGAATATTATTAGTGATAGGTAAAGATGTTAGAGGAATGGTAGAAATAGTATGAGAAGTTTTATCTAAGGGGGTGTTGGGATTGGCTCATTAAAAGATATAAGATATTTTTGCCCCAACTCTATTAAGTGAGTTGCAGAAGAGTCTTGGATAACATGAAATATGTGAGACAATTGATGGGTGTGGATAAGATGAGTATCAATGACAGTAACCACACTTGACATATTAGTCATATTGACCACATTCTCTCCAAGAGTTGGATCAAGAAGATTATCAAAATTATTGGTATAAGGGGTAGGCTTGTCTTCGTTGTCTTAGTGATTTGGAAGAGGATCTTTATAGATGGCCAAATGAGCATTATCCTGGTTTAAATCTTGAGATTTAGTTTTGTTTCATAGGTTTTGAAAGCAATGTCATAGGCTTATTGGAATTTACTAATGATAGAATCATGGTTAAAATTGGGACCAATAAGGAAATCCATATCTAAATTAATAAGTTGCCTACAAATCTCATGAGAATGACCCCAACTAGCATAAAACCCACAAAGTTTATTAGGATCGTACCAAGATTTCATAGGATCAGTAGGATAATTTATCATGAAAGAGGCATTGGTAGATGCTTTTGTAATTCCATAAAGGATAAAGGTTTATAAACATTGATGTTATTTTTTGAATATAAATGAGGAATAGTGATGTGGTTAGGAGGGAAAGCTTGTTCTAGAGTTTGGTTGGGAATAATAACTTGAATAGTATGAATGGTATCATAAGAGTTAGTGACACCATCATTTATATCATGATGATTGTTATTTTTTATTAACATGTGAGTACCCATAAAAGTTTTTGATATCTTCAATTGATGCATAAGGAAATATTGACACTTGGCTTGGTCAATGTCCTCTTACAAAGCACATGAAGATAGAGTCCAGACCTAATATTGTAACTTCAGAAAAAGAGCATTAGTAAATAGATGGAAGAGGTTGTCATATTCCATATTATGTTCACATTTGTTGGACAAGGTCTTTCATAGTTTGATAAAACATTGGGTGGTTTTGGTTTCAAGTTTCTTACAATTGATAAAATGGGCCAAGGTATTATTAGGGAGATCACTAGTTTGGAACTCTTAGACTAGAGCATTTATTAAATCTTCCAAACTAGTGATATAATGAGATTTGAGTTGGTTGTACCAATATAAAGCATCACCCATGATGGTTTTGGATAATAGTTTGGTAGTGATAAAGGTGTTTATCTTGACCCAGTCTTTATATAGATTTTTAATGTTTTTAAATGAAGAGTAGGATCAGTTAACCCATTGTAAGAAATGGTAGGGGTGATGCCTCCTATATCGATATTAGAAATTTGAGATGTAAGAGGCTCATTTTGAAGTTGCTTGATTATTTTCCTAACAAGAGGAGGTTTAGGGATAAGATTCATGTGGGAATACTAAAGAGGAGGTGGGGAAACATTTTGATTATGAATACCCCATGGCATCAGTTGAGGGTGGGTTTGAAGATGGATAAAATGATTTTGCATTTACATCATTTGATTTGGATTGTTAGCTTGGAAATCATTAATTTGATTAAGATTTTATAATAGTAATTGATGGGTTTGGGTTGCATTTTCATATTGTATGAATTATTAAAATTGGTAATAGTAGCTTGGGTACCACTATGGGTGTTAGTAGGATCTTGAGAATAACTATTAATAAGTGAGGCACTAGTGGCATAATTTTCTTGTGTGGAAAAAGATGGACTAGTAGAGCGATGATAGTAATTATCACTATAGGCATGATTACCATGGGTATTAAATGATGCACTGGTGAAATAATTAAGAAGAGTGGATCCTGGAAGATGCCCAATAGATGTAGAACCTACCATGTTAGTATAAATACTAGGCATGGAGGTGGAGTAAATCAAAGAGAAAGAAGTCATGGTATGAGAAAGGGTCAAAATAGAGGGAAGAGGATGGGAAGAAAATAATCTAGTATCCCCAAATCCATGTGAAAATGTGGCATAAGGTGAATGGGGTTCCTTAACTTGACCACTTATCATGAGATGGTAAATTGTAGAAGCATCCTTTCCTCGACGTTGAGGAAATTCATTGATCAAGAAGATCATTTTTGGTGTATATTCTAATTTAGGTTGATCTTTAAATGAGAAGAGAGGATAGTGAAGTGAAGAGGAATGAGGAGGGATCCCATAGTTTATAGCATGAGTGGCTATATTCACATTACTTTCATCTAGGGTAGGACCCACAATCCATTTATGGGATAACCTATTAGGGTTGGTAAGACTCATCATATCTATTGAATTCAACTTAGTGTTGTCTTCAAATAGGAAGTTCATGATGAAGGAGAGAGATTATGGAAGGTAAAATTGATCTAAAATCAAGGAGATACAAGAGGCATCTAAGAGTAAATAGTTGACCAGGTCAACCTAGTACTAGAAATAGGGTATGGAATTGATCCAACAAGGATAAAAAGTCAACCAAGTTGACTTAGTCCTATAACTTGATACAAATGGTAGCTTGATAAGGATACATAGTCAACCAATTCAACTTAGTACTATAATCTAAGAGGTAGAAAGGAGTAATGGGTCAACCAGGTTGACTCAATACTATAGTTAGGGAAAATTACTATTAGCAGAGGTTCTTGATGTAAAAAAACATGCTAATGAAGAGGATATCTAAGTTTTACTCAAGTGTGTAGTATAGTGTAGAGAATTCATATTTAATAAGGAAAATAGAGACATAACAGAAGTGAATTATTATGAGGTAGATAGGGATTAAGATTAAGTAGTACTTAATTAAGTCTTGCAGAGCATTTGGACTAAATTAGATAGAATTATGCCAAATATTAAACATGATAGCGCATGTAAGGAATAAAATAATATATACAACACGTAACCATAACCAAATAGTCTATATTGATCTCAACAAAGGTTCATCATCTTATTCATACAAGCATACATATATATAGTCATTTACATTCCCTAATTGTTCACATTCTTCTCATACTTTAGCACCAAAAGAAGAGACTATTCATCTTCTATCCTTTTACAAGTCATGGAGGATAGGACAAAATACATATAGCTAATAATTAGGTACATAACACATGAATACCTTAAGTTTTTAAGTTTTTAACTATCATACCAACCTAATACCCTTTTAGGTTTTCAATAGGCTAGTGTAACCAGGTGGCTACCATTTATGGGTTTCCAACCATACTAGCCCCACTTGTCTCACTAGTCATCCTAATATAAAATTGTTTACAAAATTTCAAAATTTGAGCCTTACACAGTACTTAGCTAGAAAGGGGTGGCATTATTGTGGAAGAGGACTAGCCAATAGGATCCTTGGCCCCAGACTATGTATCCTTGCATTTTGCAATGACTTGTTGTAGCTCAGATAATGGCTTGTAGAATAAATATTGAGAATTTAGGCCACCTCACTGTAAAAGGGATCTAGGTTACTTTTGTAAATATGTCAATTGATCATCACTTCTTGGAACATACACAATAGGATGCACATTGGTGCATGATATATGATGAGTTGTTTTAATTTTGAGTCATCAGTGATGTTCATGGCTTCCTTTGTATTATTGACCCTCATTTATATTTCTTCACTTAGTTGCTCTAACTTTTTTATGTGGCATTCAACCTAGAGACATGCAAATGAACTTTGTTGAAGCTTACTCTACCAGTCGATAAGTCGATCACACATGTTTTCCCTAGCATTGAATGATTCCTAAAGAGCTTCATCATTTTCTTCTACCAATGTGGTTTAAATGTCCATGGTTGACTTAGTGGATGCAACAGTAGTGAAGTCTACACTAGAGCTGGCGAGGGAGTTATCAAGGTGTTACTTCTAGTCCAAGAGACTTCATGTGAAATGATGTGTTTAGATGACTATAATATTGATCATGCTCTGATATTCCTCTAGTAATGTAATCAATGTGGTTACCTCAATATTCATACTCTAACCTAATTTACTGATTGAATCAATTTGCTAGGCTATACACTAGTCCTTTGTGAGCTCAGTGACTAATGTCTTGAGCCTTCACTAGTTAAACATCACTTGGTCCCAAATTACTCAAGTGACCAAGTCCATACAAGTGTCCTCAATCATTTTCACTACTTCATGGAAGCAAGCTTTTAGCTCCATGTTCTCTACCTTTGACTGATCCCATTCTTTCTCAAAGGAGGCATCCTTCTGCATAATTAACTCTTGGAAAGCTACAACACCCTCCAATTATTTCTTCAAGGTCAATTGAGACACATCCAAGGAAGCCTCCTACTTAACTGGGAGTGTGGCCTATGTGCTTATAGATTCTAAGGGATCTAGGCATGGAATGATGCTAATTGGAATTGAGAAGGTGGTGCACTAAGCACTCACTATAGGAACATTCGAGAGCTAGACACCTGCTAGTGACATCTAAAGTTTCTAAGAACCTATCTATGTGGTAGTAGTTACTTATTATTGGGTAGGTTGCTCCAATTGGTCTTGAGATTATACTAGTGATTGTTGTTACTACAATGTGGCCTCTACTGCTAGCTTGAGTTGCTACACAATATCTTCTCCCATGTTACATTTTGATTCATCCTCCTACTTTTTCTTTTCTTCTTCCTCCCTCTTATTTTTCTCTTCTTCTTCCTCTTTCTCTTTCTTCTTCTTTTATTCCTCTTCTTTTTTCTTCTCTTCTTACAAATATATGGCCTTGGATTGCTCTTGTGTATCTTGGGCCTATGTTTGTGCTTGTTCTTGGTCTTGTGTCTACACTTTCTATTAATGTAAGGCGTCATCATCCTCCTCCTTTTTCCTAGCAACTTCTATGGCCTATTTTACTTGGGCCTTATTTTCTCTTTTATTTCTTTTACCTTCACTTTGGTAGTGATTTTGTCCTCTTTTTATTTATGCTCTCATTCCTCCTACAATTATTTGGTTACATTAGCTACTTTTCATGCCTACTTGGCCACATCTATGGCATTTTGAATGTTAGCTTATGCATCCTTGGCCTTTTATGTGGCCTTAGCTTCTTCAGCTTATTGCATGGCTTGATATTTCTATGTTTATTTTTGTCTCTATTTCTCTTCCTTCCTCACTCACCATTCTGTTGCACAAACTACTTCTTCCCTGATGTCCTATTTCTCTTCTTCAATCAACTACTCCAGTGTAATATTTTCAACATCTTGAGCTTGGGGAGATAGTGGTGAATCACTAGGTCACACCTCTGAACTAGAAACCTACACTTCCTCCTCTCAAGCATGACCAACTTGCATTTTGGTTGTGGTGTAGTAGGTGCAATGGTAGGTTGTGTTTCTTGTGCAATAATTAGTCATCTAAATGTGCACTCTTCCAATGTAGGGGAGACCCTAACCTCCCTCCTTATTTGAGGCTAGTGCACAAGTTTTTCAGGTGGATTCTCTAGTATGGGTGCAAAGACATCCTTGATTATGAATTTCGGTGTAGGTTGAGGATGGAAGAAATCCATTTAGTGTTGGAGTTTCTCTACTTCTTGAACTATGTCAATAATAATAGAAGGTGGGTAGCATGGGAGGTTGACCCACAATTTAGGGGGAACCTATTTTTGCACCTCAACCATGTGCATCACCTTTTAAAATAGAAATTATTTCTCCTTCTCATATAAGTCCCGAACCATGTCTACCATCATGACCTGGTAGACTTCCTACTTGTTTGTGCCCATTTGTAGGAGGTTAGAGGAGATTTTGATCTGAAGCACCTTCAGATCATCCATCTAGGTCATGGTGTTACATGTATTTTGCTTTAGGTGAGGGGATGTTGTATGGTTTTTTGCTTTTCACTTGACTTTCTACTACCACAAGATGGTTGCTTCATCTAGTTGTTACACTCTAGGGACATTTGTGCTAGGTGGTATTATTTTCAATGGAGTTTCATGCCTAGCTATAAATGCTTTTTTTGTTAGTTCAGCCTATACCATGTCCATTATTACAAAGAAGGGGAGTGGTCGGAAGGGTGAATGTGATATATCATGGATGGTGATAAAAAATCCTTTAGGCATCAAGGTAATAGAGGCATTTTATCCCAAGTATTGCATGACATCAAGTGACACTAAAGGATGTGTTACAATGAGATCTAAGTACTCCTCCCACCAATATTTGAATTTACATTCATGTGCGAGGGGTCAACACTCCTACATCCATATGAGATTATAGAACTACTATGCTAGTTAATAATTTGTATCAAGGTGCACTTCCCCCTCTGATGACTTATACTATGTGAAGCAGAGTAGGAAGATGAGGAAATAGTATTGGAATGTTTGCTTGGGAGAGGTGTAACACTTCTCAATATTCATGAGTAACACCTAGACAAAGTAATTTTTATAGGTAAAATCATTGATAGGGGTGAATCAGTAAGCCCAAATATTTCAATTACAATTTCACTCCTTTTAAATTATTTAAACAATTAGCATATATCAACTTGATCAAGAAACATTAACAAGAGAGCTCATTCATTCAATGCATACACAAGATCAAACATATAACACATAATTCCTATGGGAAACCTTCATGGAAAATAAAACCCACTCTCAAGCCTACAACACATAGACTACCTTCCTATAATAAATTACAAATAAAAGATTGGTCAACTCCTTTAGACCATAAAACCTTAATCATATCCTCCTAACCAAAGGTATTTAGTGAAACACTTGTTTCACAAGAAGAAACTACCCCTAAGGAAGACTAAGTCTTTTAGACCCTCATTTAAACACTTCCACCTTAGAAATTATGTCTTCAATACTTGATGATGGATCTCTACTTTCTAACCTCTGCATAACCATCCTCTCTATCTCATATATACCTCTCACATAGGCATGTCATAATCTCTCTCCTTAACTCAAACTATCCTCATATGCACACTCAGACCTCTTCACATATCCTCAAACTACAAGACCACTATTTAGACATTAGAAATATTACCTATAGGTCATACACATAGTCCTCACTCTGCTCTTCTTATCAACCCATCCATTGGGCACACCAACTCTTCTGTGTCTTTCACTTCACACTCAAGTCTTGTACATATCTTAGTCTCACACACAAGCCTACTACACACTTAGAAACCATCTCATTTGGTTTCAAAATTTATAGATAAATCATGAATTAACAAGATCACAATCTTTCCTTTTTGGCCATAAAACATGCCTTCACCCTTAAGGCATCTCATATGGGTCATACTTAAGCACAATCCACTTTTAAATAGGCCTAAGTCACTTTTAGGTTCTATAGAGACCCATTCAGTTGTTTGACACTTCTTCAAGAAAAATACAACTTTAAAAAATCATGGACCCACTCCACATGATCTATAGGTCCACCTTAAGTTCCAACATCCATCACATTACCCTTCTGCTTAAGCACAAATTTCTCAAATAATATTTTGTGCATATAGTCACCATAAATGAAGATACATTCACCTTCTAAAACTTTGTTCATACTACATATGATTGGTCAATCCTTCATAATGAACACATATAATCCTTATGGATTATAAAACATTCACTAATATCTAATTCATCATTAAACATCAAAACAGGCTCAAATACCCTTCTCAAGTTGCTAGCATAACATGCACGAACACATAGTAAACTTTGAAGCTCAATATATTTATCTATACAAAATTTCAAATTTTCAAATCCATAAATGTGCCTTAGATTCCTATATAACTTCAATTTTTAATAAAAGGTCAAATTTATCTGGTATCGAAATATATGGCTTAAAAACTAAACACTAATCTTTCCTTTGTTAAATTCAAATATTTGAATTTAGATGGTCATAGTTAAACTTCAGACAATATACTCACATATCATGTTCTCACTCATCTTGGACAAACACAATCCATTGATATTATTATAAGGATATCAAAATTTAGTGGCATTATGCTTCAAATAGGTTGACCACTTTGACTTACTACACTCTATTGATCTAAAACACATGATAAAACATCAATCATTAGATCCTTATCTTTTATCTTTGCTCAGCATTAAACCTCAATCACTTCCTACCATCTCACTAATTCCTATCATCTTGGATAAAATGTGCATCTTTAATCTCTGATATTTTCTCAAATATTACCTTATGAAAAATTGACTATGGGGACCACTGTAATTTGTCTAACTAGCCAAACTTGAACCTCAATAACTTCTTCTGCAATTAGATGCATGATCTAAAATTTAGACCATATGATCTCCTCAAATAGGAGAATCCAACCATGTGATAATTTTATCCTATAACCCTCACACATGTGAGATATAATGACATTAAAATTCTCACTCAGATTTTCTGCCACAGAGCCAACAATGTCAAAAACTTGTAAGGGAGGACAACTTTGAACATGCATATCTTTTAATGCACTCTGGTGTTTGACCTAAAAGTTAGTGAAAATTGACTAGGAACAAAAATAAATAAACCCATATTATCACCTTCCCATGAAATTTCCACACATGTGAGATATTCTATCATCAAAATGCTTACTCAGTTCTTCCTTGCCTCATACAAATTTGGCTAAGTATGGGAAAACAATATCAAACTATGTGGGAGCCCAACTTTGCACTTGCATATCTTTTGACGTACTTAGCTGCATGACCTAAGATGTATCACATTATAACTAGGAATAATAATTAACAAATACATATGATCACCTTCTCTTGAAATGTCCACACATGTGAGATATGCTACCATCAAAATGCTTACTCAATTCTATTTGAACATAGAAAACACTATCGAAATGCCTGAGAGCCTAAATTTGCACCCACATATCTTTGACTTCACTTAGGTGCATGACCGAAGAATTAGTTAATATAAACTAGGGACTAATGTGATCAAAACCATATGATCAACTCCCCCTGACTCATCCACATGTGGCAATGGTGATGTCATCAAATTGCCTACTTAGATTTTTTGCCATTAGACCCAAAATGTCTAGATGAGAACAATGATGATCTAATTGAATTCCACTTATGCACACAAGCTCTCCAATCATCATTGACCATTAATCATACCCTTTGCACATGATAAAAACTCCATACTCATCCCTAAATATCTCTAACCATGCCAAAACTAAAGATCAACCCAGCCAACTCTAAGCACACTTTGACAAGCACATTGCACACTTTATCATTATTACTTAAGCTATCAAATCACTTCATCCACTCACTAGGACACATACATGACATCACCATGACATCAATGATAACTCTCCAACAATATTCCCCTTTATCATTGATTTCAATAAACATCATATAGTAATATGCAGCTCACCTTCTCTCTCTTCAATCACTCTCTGAATAAGAACTTTCTCCCCCTTTGACACAATGACAAAGTGGGCACAAACTGATCCCAAGGACCTAAAAAGACAATAAATAGGAAAGAATCATCTTATAAAGATGATACAATCTCCCACTTGCCTTAATCTTACCTCTTCTTACACTGATAACGTCCTTCTTGCTCCATGTCAATACTCACGTCAACCAAACACTGCAACCAATGAAGACATAACACACAAAATACTAAAAATTGATGGAATTCACCAAGAATCATCTGAGAAGGTCTCCCCCTAATATCTATTATTCATTTCACCTTTTGATCATCTTCAGATCTCCATACACCATGAATAACCACCACATATGCCAACTAGCCTCCTCTCTCAAACTACTACAAGGACCACCAACAAAACTTCATGCCACTCACCCAAAAGAAAACATGGTCTCAACCAACCTAAAATCACCCATTCTAAACCTATACTATATATCCTTCAAAAACCTCTAGATCAATCTCATGACCTTGTTTCTCCCCCTTAACTAAAGACCTTCTATTAATTCATAGAGAAATAAATGACACCCAAGATTTATCTTAGATACTCAAAAGTAGCTTTTAACAATGGTTTGGTCATAATATCTGCAAGCTGCTTTTTTTTAGGCACATGCTCCAACTTAACACATTGATTAATCAATTGTTCTCTCAAGAAATGATATCTAATAGGAATGTGTTTAGTTTTTGAGTGTATAATAGGATTCTTTTTAAATATTAATTGCACTATTATTATCACAATAAATAGGGCAAGGTCCATTTTGTCTTACCTTGTAATCCTCCAAAGTTTTTTCATCCACATGACTTGTTTGCAATAAGAGGTAGTTGATATATACTCAGCTTCTACAATTGATAGAGACGTTGAGGCTTTCTTCTTATTTAGCTAAGACACCAAGCATTCTCCCATGAATAATAACCCACCAATGGTACTCTTCCTATCATCCACACATCCTACCCAATCAACATCAGTATATGATTTCAAAGAGAACTCTTTACTCCTGGGATACCATAAACCATATCGGTTGGGCCTTTGAGATATGTCAATATCCTTTTGACTTCTTTCAAGTGAGATTCTCTAGGATCATCTCAAAACTTTCCTACAAGACCTACTACTTGCATGATGTTAGGCCTAAAATTAGTAGAGTATAAAATACTTCCAATCATAGATCTATACAAAGTTTGATCAACTTTTGGTGAGTCATCCAGATTGCTTAACTTGAACCCTGTGATCATTGGACACAATTAGTTTACAATCCATCATGCCAAATTTCCTTAGCATATCCTTGATGTATTTAGCTTGTGAAATGAATATACCTACATCAAGTTTATTAATCTATAATCCTAATAAGAAAGATATTTCTCCCAACATTGACATTTCAAACTCAATGTTCATAATATCTACAAATTCTATACTCATTTTATCATTATCAGATCCAAAAACTATGTCATCAACTTATACAACTATCAATTGATGATTACCTTCTATCTTAATGTATAAATTACTATCAGCTACCCCCATTTTAAAACCTTAACTCAAAAGATACTTATCTAGCATGTCATACCAAGCTCTAGGAGCTTGTTTAAGACCATACAGAGATTTCTTCAATTTACACACAAAATCTTGATTACTTGACATGAAGTATCCTTTAGGTAAATCATTGTAGAATTTTTCTTCTAAGTTTCCATTCAATAATGTAGATTTCACATCCATTTGATAGACCTTAAAACCTTTGAAACATGCATATGCCAAAAAGAGTCTAATTTCTTTCATCCTTGCCATAGGAGCAAAAGTCTCATCAAAATATATTCCTTTAACCTCAGTATATCCTTTACACACCAATCTAGCCTTGTTCCTTGTGACTTCTCCTATCTCTTTCATATTGTTTTTAAAAACCCATTTGGTACCTATCACATTTTTATCCTTTTGTTGAGGAACTAAGTCCCATGTATCATTCCTTTCTATTTGATCAATTTCCTCATCCATTGCATCATTCCAAATTTCATCTTTGCTAGTTACCATAAATGTTTTAGGTTCAATAATGGATAACAGAGTTTAGTCTTATTGATTTTGACTAATCAACATTATCCTTTTAGTCTGCAACCTTGAACCAACATTTCCAATAATATGAGATATTAGATGACCTTTTTGAATTCTTCTAGATGGATCTGTAGAGTCTTGTCTTTTTTCCTCCTCTTCATCTTCATCATCTATTTAAATGGATAACCCATCATTGTTTGTAATAGAATTTTGAATTGAATCACTTAACTACAATTTTGGCTTTTTGAATCTACTTGTCTCATCTACCCTTACATTTGAACTTTAAATAATCTTGTGAAGTCTCTTATTGAAGCACCTATATGCAGTACCGATAGAGGATTAACCTAAGAAGATGCTCTTATCATGTCTTGAATCAAATTTGCCAAGATTATCTTCATCTCTTTTGATGAAGCACCTACTCATAAACACTCTAAAATTTTTGACATTAGTTTCTCTATTCTTCCAATAATCATAAAGATTCTTATCACCATTTACTCTAATTTGACACTTATTTAGGATGTAAAGTAAAGTGTTGGATACTTCTTCCCAATTGCCATCTAATAATTTTGCATCTTGAATCATGATTCTACTCATCTCTAAAATCATACTATTCTTCTTTTCAAAAACACCATTCTAATATGGTGTTCTAGTGGTAGAATATTGTCTTCTTATCCCTTATTCTTCACAAAAATCATCTAACTTATGAGACCAAAACTCACCTCCTCTGTCTGATGTCACACACTTGATCTTTGAACCTTTATCATTTTCCACAAGGGCTTTAAATGCCACAAATCTTGCAAAAGCTTCTAATTTTTTTTAATTAAATGATATCCAAGTCATCCTAGTAAAATCATCAATGAGAAGCATGAAGTAACCATTACCTTGAATACTTAAAATTCTTAGAGGTCTACATAGATCAATGTGGATCAACTCCAATAGATTTGTAGTAGAGAATTTCTTGGTTTTGTATCTTCTCTTGGTTTGCTTCCCATGAAGACATGCCTATTGAAGAGAATGTGTACCTTATAAATCTTATGCATATGCCTTACCAACCCCTTTGAACTAATTTTTGTCATATTATAAAAATATGTCCAAACCTTCTATGCCAAAGCCAACTTTCTTCCAATTGACTTATGAAGCACGCTTCCTTCTTGGATTAATGGAATACATACATGTTGTTATCTTTTTTATGAACATTTTCAATTAATCTGCCAAATTTTTCCTTTCTTATTTCACATACATCATCATGAAAAGTTACAACATTTCCTTGCTTACACATTTGGCTCACACTTAAAAGATTATGTTTCAAACCATCTACATATAATACATTCTTAGTCCTAGTATGACCATTGTCCAAACTCATAGTACCTTTGTGGACTACATTAGCAACTTTGTTGTTGCCAAATCTAACTACACTTGGGTTGGTCTTTTTGAGAGAGATAATCTTGATGTTGTCTCCTATCATATGATTTGAGCATCCACTATCTACAAACCATATCTTGTTCCCATATTCTTGAGTATGTAAATATGTTTAAATAAATAATGACTCTTCATTTGATGATCTTCTTGGATTTTACTTATTTTCTTCTTTACACTTGGTCTCCTTGAACCAATTGATAGTGTCAATGACTTGTATGTCCTTTATCCAAAAGGCTATATTACAGTTCTTAGATATGTGACCTTGTTGGTTATAGTTGTAACATATGAGATCCATTTTGATCTTTGAAGAGAGAGAACAATCCTTATATCTATGACCAAATTGATTGTAGGAGAAGCAATACCCATTAAATACATTGCTCATAGTTGACCCTCTTTTCTCTTGACCATTACCGCTCAATGGATTTTCATTCTTGCTCCTTTTGGTGGAGATGAAATCCTTTTTATCCTTATATAAGAACACATCTAAGTAAGTTATGACTTTATTTTCACATTGTTCCATCCTTTGATTGAGATCTTTATTCATCATGACATATAGATTCTTGACTATTGCCTCTAGATTTTGTACTTGTGTCTTCACACTATTAACTTCTGATAAAACACAAACTAAATTGTCTTTAAGATAATACATAACATCTTTGTCAACCATTGTACCTTTGATCACCTTCAAGTGGTTAAACTTTGCATGAAGTACAATCACTAAGAGGGGGGTAAATTAGTGAGCCCAAATATTTCAACTATAGTTGTAGTCCTTTAAAACTATTTAAATAATAATCATATATCACCTTGATCAAGCAACATTAATAAGAGATCTCATTCATTCAATACATACACAAGGTTAAACACATAACACATAGTTCCTATGGGAAACCCTCATGGGGAATAAAACCCAATATCAAGCCTGAAACACTTGGACTACTATCCAATCATGAATTATAAAAAGGAGACTGGTAAACTCCTTTAGACTAGAAAAACTTGATCATATCCTCCTAACCAAAGGTATTTAGTGAAAACCCTATTTCATAAGGAACAACTGCCCCTAAGGAAGACCAAGTCCTTTAAACCCTACTTTGAACACTTTCACCTTATAAATGATGTCTTCAACACCTAATGATGGATTTTTTCTTTATAACCTTTATAAAATCACCCTCTCTATCTCATACAAGCCTCTTACATAGGCATATCACAATCTCTCTCCTTTTTAACTCAAATTATCCTCATATGCACACTCAGACCTCTTCACATATCCTCAAACCATAAGATCACTATTCAGACATCAAAAATATGACTTAGAGGCCACAAATATAGTCCTAACTCTACTCTTATTATCAACCCATCCACTAGGCACACCAACTCCTCTCTGTCTTTCACTTCACACCCAAGTCTTGCACATATCCTCCACAATTCTCACACATGAGCCTACTACACACCTAGAAACCATTTCATTTAGTTCCATAATTTATAGAGAAATCATGAATTAATAAGATCATAATCTTTCCTTGTCAGCCATAAAATATTCCTTCACCATTAAGGCATCTCATATGGGTCATACTCAAGCACAATCCACTTTCAAATAGGCCTAAGTCACTTTTAGGTCTTATGGAGACCCATTTAGTTCTTTGACACTTATCCAAGAAAAATAAAACATAAGAATAATTTCCAAAGCATGGACCCATTACACATGATCTATATATCCTCTTTAAGTTCCAACATCCATCACAATACCCTTTTACTTAAGCACAAATCACTCAAATAACATTATATGCATACAATCACCATGAAGGAATATACAATCACCTTCTAAACCTTTGTTCATGATGCATATGATTTTAAATCCTTAATAATTAACATAGATCATCCTTATGGAGTATAAAACATGCTCCAATTCCTAATTCATCATTAAACATTGAAACAACATCAAAACAAGCTCAAATACCCTTCTCAAGTTGCTTGCATAACATGCACAAAAACAAAATAAACTTTGTAGCTTAATATTTTTATTTGTACACACTTTCAAATATTTAAATCCATATTTTCATATAAACCTTGGATTATTCTATAAATTAAGTTTTTACTACATGTTCAAATTCATCTTGGATCGAAAGATGTGGCTCAAAAACCAAACACTGGTCTTTCCTTTGTTAAATTCAAATATTTAAATTCAAACAGTCATAGTTAAACTTTAGACAATATGATCGCATCTCATGTCCTCACTCAACTTGGATAAACATGATCCATCAATATTATTTTAAGGATATTTAACTTTAATGATGTTATATTTCAAGTAGGTTGACCACTTTAACTTACTACACTCTGATGATTTCAAATGCATGATAAAACATGAATTGTTAGATCCTTATCTTTTATCTTTGCTCAACATTAAAGCTTGAGAACTTCCTAATATCTCAATTCTTCCTATCATCTTGGAGAAAATTCACATCATTTATCTATTTTATATTTACTTGAACATTACCTTGTGCAAAATTGACTAAGTATGGGGACCATTACAATGTGTCTAAGTAGTCAACCTTGAACCTCAATAATTTCTTCTATGCTTAGACACATGATCTAAAATTTGGACCATATAATATACTCACATAGAATAATCCAAAAATGTGATAATATTAACCTAAAACCCTCACATGTGTGAGATATAAATACATTAAAATTCTCACTTAGATTTTCTACCATAGAGCCATTAATGTCAAAAACTTGTTTGGGAGGTTGACTTTGAACATGTATATCTTTTGATGCACTTTGGTGCTTGACCTAAAAGTTAGACAAAATTAACATGGCACAAAACTAAACAAACACATATGATCACCTTATCCTAAAATGTATAAATGTGTGAGATGTTACCATCAAAATGCTTACTTAGCTCTTCCTTGCCTCATGCAAATTTGTCTAAGTATGAGAAACAATATCAAACTACCTAGGATCCCAACTTTGCACTTGCATATATTTTGATTTGATTAGGTTGATGACCTAATATTAAGTTCATAATAACTAGTAATGATAATGAAAAAACCCATATTATCACCTTCTCCTAAAACATCCACATGTGCAAGATATGCTACCATCAAAATGATTGGCTCTATTTGAACATAGAAAACAATGTTAAAATGCCTAAGATCCCATCTTTGCATCTACATATCTTTGAATGCACTTAGGTTCATGATATAATAATTAACATATAGAAACTAGGGACTAATTTTATCATAACCATATGACCAACTCCCCTTGACTCATCCATAAGTGGTAATGGTTATGTCAGCAAACTAGCTTCTTAGATTTTATGCCATTAGACCCAAAATGTCTAGATGAGAACAATGATGATCTAGGTGAATTCCACTTATTCACACAAGACCTCTAATCATCTTTGACCACTTATAAGATCCTTTTCACATGATCAAAACTCCATACTCACCCCTAAACATCTCTAACCATGCCAAAACTAAAGATCAACCCAACCAACTTCAAGCACACTTTGACAAACACATTACACACTTTATCATTGTTACTTAAGTTATCAAATCACTTCATCCACTCACTAGGACACGTCCATGACATCATTTAAAACTCTCCAATAGTAATTTGGCTAATTAAATTATTCATTTCTATGGATCATCTGGTGGGTGATGTCTATGACTCCTTTGGGTATTTTCTTGGCAAAATTAGTCATCTACCAAAATCTTCTTATGATACACTCCATAAGGATGCACACTAGCTCATCTATGATGTCATCAATTGGAATCCCTATATTATCCCACACATACATAACCCAAAATTCTTGCAAAATGGGAAGCATTTTTATCTTGTATGGAGCCAAAAAATCTCCATGCACAGGAATTCCCAAAGCTCGAACCATTACTTGTGTATTGATGACAACAGTCTTATCCAGGCCCAAGTATATGGTACCATCATTATGCCATCCAAGAAAAAATTTCATGATTTATCCTAGGTCACCAAAATTAGGCATTTTTAGCAACTGTTCAACATATATATTTTGGAACCAATGGGGAGATGTGAGGCTGAGTGATTGTGCAACATCAACCAGATCTAGTCAGAATATCTTATGTTCTTATTGGTAGAGGTAGTAGAATGGCTCTTAGTCACTTAACATTGTTTATCTAAGCACCATGTTAATACCCATGGCCTCTTTTTGAGCATTGGTAAGAGCTTATATGAGCTATAAAGTATCCATAGCTACATGTTGTGAAGGAATTAAGATACACTCTATTCTTTGTGTAAGAAAAATAGCTCAACTCTTAGTAATTGTGGATCATAAAATATGCACAAAGATGAAATTTTGACTTGATATTCAAACTTAGGCTTTATATATTTATCACCTATTGGAATTTTATGTGAATATCACTCTGATCTCTCCACTCATCATGAATATAATGGTAGATGTGATCAATCTATATCTGATCTGGCCATTAAGGTAGTTAGTCATTGGTGCATGTGTGGAGTTACATTGTTATGCTTTTTTGGTGTCCATATAGGGGGTATGAGCAACTAATGTTGGTAAGCCACCGATTTATTAAATATCATATCAATTGACCTTTGGATCATGTATTTACTTTTGATGGATGATCATTGCTAATGGGATGTTTTTTTTACCTTTCCCAGATATAATTTCTTTTAGTCACTCCTCTTTGATTTTATTGATGGCACACATGGATCCTAGTAAGCACAGTTGGTGCACATGATGCTTAGTATTTTAATTATCAATTATTCTTGAAGAGAACATCTATAAATAAATATAAATAGAAATGAAACACACACAAAAAATGCAAAAATAGGGAAATCCTAATCTACTTAGTGCTACTCAGCACCTGCTCAATTTACATAATGAGATTAATCGATTGTTGGTGGTAGGTTTTAAGCCTATAGCCATTTACTTGCCCTAGTAACATAGTTATTTGAATATCTCTTAAAACCATGGTTCATTATTACATTAGTTCATGGATAATATAGGGCACTTTCCATCATATCTGTAACTTACCTAGGAATTATCTAAAATGATTATCACACAATAAGATTGGTTGATATTTATGAAATTATTTTTGGTGCAAGTTCCTATCATACCATGCTTTCTAGCTCTACTTTTGTACCTTCTACATCCAAGTTTCTCTACGTCTAAACTCATTCATCCTATTTATTTCAAGGAGTTAGTTAGTAAGAGACTCATGATCTCCAAGTTGTATGACCATAGCAATACATAGGTTGGATATTAAGTATTCCATCGGCATGATGACTTTAATACCATCACCAACTAGAATGGTGTAAACCCTGTAGATCATTTATAATGCATACAATATTCCCATAGAATCATAGGAATGTGATCTTCCTAGTTATCCCTCTTGATGTTGCAAATATTTGTTAGCATTTTACCCAGCACTTGGTTGGAAGTTTCTACTTAGCCATTGGCATGTAGATGATACATAGTGCTTTTGTGATGAGAAATCATAAATTATTCAATTAGAGCCTTAATGGTGTTATTTATAAAATGTGTTCCTCTATCATTTATTAACTTTATAGGGTAGTCAAACCTTGTAATTATGTTTTCATATAAAAACCTCACTACGTCCTTCACACCACAGCAAGTTCTTGCAATTACTTCAGCCCATTTAGTAAAATAGTCCATCATAGTGATGATATACCTTTATTTGTTGTGTTTTCTCTATGGGTTGATAGGTCTAACAAAATCAATGCCCCATTGTTCAAAAGGTTGCTTAACTAACAAGGGCTATAAAGGCATTTCATCTTTCTGTAGTAGTTTACCCATGCATTGGTAGATATCATAGTGTTGCATAACTCTATGTGCATCTTAGAATAGATTTGGCCACCATAATCTACTCTGTAGAAGATTTATAGCCATAGCTTCTCTCATAAAATGTGATCCTATGATTCCTTGATGTGTTTCCTATAAGAGCTGAGGTTATTCATATTCTAGAACAACCCTACACATAACTTCATCCTTCCCCAAGTGATACAAAAGCCGATTTATGATGGTATATGGTAGTGATATAGTAATAAACTACTTCATATCACGCTCTTTATAGTGCATAGGGAATACTCCTTGTTCAAGGAAGTTGGAAATGGCTTCAAAGTTTTTAAAATCATAGAGACTCAAAAGAGGTGAGCACCAAGAGAGTCTTCTTGTAATTCTTCTAGATCTCCACCATTAGAAATGTGGTTGAGATGGTATGTTCTCATGTTATCTCTTTTTGGATTGGCATTAATATGGAATTGAAACTCTTAAAATATAATCAACCATTGAGAGATGTACCCTCCTAGCATTGTCTTGTTGACAAGGTATCATAGAGCTTAATTATCAATAAAGACTTCAAATAGTATTGCAAGCAGATAGTGACAAAATTTATAGAGTATAAACATAATGGCCAATGCTTCTCATTCAATGGTTATGTATTTCTTCTCTACATCAGATAGTTTTTAGCTATCAAAATAAATAGGATGGTTGAGTCTACCATCTTATGGATGCACAAGAACAACACCAATTATGATACTTGAAGCATCTATATGTACATAAAAATGTTTACTCTAGTCTATAAAAATAAGTATGGGTGCAGTAACTAATCTTTACTTCAGCTTGATGAAGGATACTATTTCAGTGAATTTTAACTTATATTTCAAATAAGAAGAAGAAGAAACTAAATATGAGTATGGTTGAAAAACCCTATTTGATTATGTGCACTTTGAATTAGATGATTGTTGAGAACTCCTCTTTAGCTTAGGAAGATTACCCAAAAATAAGATATCATTAAAGCAAATGGTTGGTTAGATAGGTAACTAAAGGGATTACTTAGCACTAGCTAGATCCCAGAAGCAAGAGCTTCCTCGAGGGTTGTTAATCCACACATTTTAAACAATTAAGTTTATAAAACAAAATAGAAGGTACTTGCATCAATAATCAAAAGGTACTAAAATTGAAAACAAGAAATGCTTGCTAATGAAATAGACTAGAAATGACTTATATAACAATAAGCAAATTAATACTAATGCTAAATGGCTTGGGTCTATTTCAAAAAATTAGGTAGAGGTTTGTAAATATGTAAGAACATAAAAAAATAGATTTGGTTGAGGTTTGGTAGGTGGAAATAACTTATTATTTCTTACCATAGTAACCATCAGTGGTTGATATGATTATCAGTAGTTAAGGTGATTATTGGTAGTTAAGGTGACTATCGATGGTTTGGTAGACCATCGATGGTTGAGACAACTATTGATGGTTATTATGTATAGGCCTGGGTTGGTAAATGGTTAGATTGATGGGATCCCAAAGTTGAATTCTAAGAGATGGGTTAGTGTTGGGCTAAGTGCAAAAGGAAAATAAAGTAATTGAATATCAAAAATAAATATTTAGCTTTTAGAAGGCTGATTGGGTGGGTGTTTGAGGTAGTTGACTCATTGGTAGAGTCTAACATGATTTTGGTATAGTAACAGTAATTGATGCTTTAGCAGAGTGGCGATGGCAAGTTGGCTCTCTGACATGATGGCTAAATCATTAGGTTACTAATGATGATTGACATAAAAAAAAAATAACTTTGGATGCACAAGCTCTTGATAATAATTACAAATGGATTTCACCTCCCTACTCCTCTCTTTTTATAGGCAAGGAAAGAGAGTTATAACAAGATGTTAACTGGGCCTTCTAATTTTAACTTGCACATGTAATTGCTCATACATAGATTTAAAAAAGTTATATTTAGAAAGGTAGGGTGGATGGTTTGCATGTTGGTGGTTGTGGAGGTGCACCTGACTATCGATGGTCAAGGTGACCATTGGTAGTCATATTGATTATCAAAAGTTGAGGGTGAAGGGTCAAAGTGGGTAAAATCTAGGTTAAGTCAGTTGGGCAAACTGGCCATAAGTTATGCTTAGTTATGGGTTGAAGGGTAAGATTGGTCCCAAGAGGGTCCAAGGATGGTCCAAGGGAATTTTGACATTTAGACTCATGGTGTGTATATTTCAAATGTATACATTTTTCCCCTTTTTGTTATGTGGCTTTGAATCAACAAGTTACAAAATAAAAATGGATTGTTGGTCAAAGGTTTGATTGCCCTAAGTATGGGAGGAGGTGTTCCCCCTCAAACTAGGAGTTGATGAGGTAAAACAAAATTAGGTATAGGTTTGATAAGGTGAATTAAGGTGATGATGAAGGTGAAAATCATGAAGGTGGGTGATAGTTTGGGCACTTGAGGCATAAACAAGTATATGAAGTGCTACAAAAAATATGATATCTTAGATCATACATTAACTAGGTTACCATAGTTGTTAAAAATAAAGGTCAATGTTAGAAAAATAGTTCATAAGTGGACTAGGTGACCACATGTAGGTGTGGTGACTAGGTACACTCAAAAGTCTCCAAAGCAATACATGTGTTTTGGTGGGTATCTAAGGTAGGAAGTGCTCTTGATGAAAACATAAATAGTTCAAGTGTCATAGGTATCCAAGGTAGGAAGTTATCCCAAGAAGACACAATTGGGTTAGGTAAGTGTGAGGTGGTGCAATTTCAAAAAGGGTCAACATGGTAATGTCATCAATGTGGTCAAAAGGACCAAGCAAAAGTAATCAAAAAATGCATGCTAGTTGGGCCAAAATGGACCAATGGTGAGATGACGAGGTGGTTGGGGGTGCGTAGAGAAGGTAGTCTCCATGGGTGGGTGTTATGATTTGATTTTGTTGAAAAATGGTTGCTCAAAGTAGGAGAAAAAAAGTGAGTTACCTGATCGTTGATGGTTAGGGTGCTCAAGGGCAACCATCGATGATCAAGGTGAAAATTCTAAAAGTCTAGCAATCAAAAGTAATTTTGAAAGTTATTTTGTTCATTTTTATTGTTGACTTTAGAGCTCTAGAATTTTGTGATTTGGGTGAAAGAAATGTTGATGGTGACTACTAAGGAGGAGTTGACTATTAACTAATGTGGATAGAGGACTAAGTAGACCATTAAGGATGTAGGGATTATGTGGGTGTAGATGAGGATGGGTAGGTCTATGGTTGAATCCATGGTAGTTGTCATGAAATGAGGTAGGGGATGTGTTAAAATTGGTAGCTTAGCTTAATTTTGTAATTATATTAGGGTTTGAGGGTAGGTTGGGTTTTAACTACTATGCCCTAATTAGGGTTTTTGGGGGTTTGGGTAAATTTGTGGGTGAAAGGAAAAATTGAATTAGTGGGTGGGTGTAGTAGGGTAGTTAGATACATGAGTGTAGCAAGGTAGAAGGTTTGGGTTACATTTTGGGTGGTTTTAGGGTAGGATAGGTTTTGGGTATTCTACTTGTGGAAAACTCATAGTGACCATCAGTGGTTGGGACTGACTGTCGATGGCAACATCCCTAAAAAAATGGATGTCTGACCATCAGTAATCACCATGACCATTAATGGTTGACATCCCTATAAAAATGGATGTATGACAATCAGTGATCAACATGATTTTCAATGGTCACTAGGTAAAATAATAATGTTTGGAAATCATTTGAAATGCTAAAGCCAAGTAGATACTATTGGCTAGGTATAGGCTAGCCTTGTAGTTATAGAGGGTAAATTTGGTGGGTATTGAGTAGGATGGGTAGAGAAATAGGTTGGTTATTTAAAGGGTAAGGTAGGGTAGGGTAGGAGATAATGGTAGAGGTGACTAAGCCATGTTTTTAAATGAATTATTATAGGCTAGGGAATAAATATAAATACATGATCGAGGATCACTTATCTTCATAGAGATCCACTAGGGGATGACCCCAACCAACTGGGACCACATGGAGGAGGTTGGGTTGGGGGTGATGAGGCATTATCAACATGTGTCGTAGGATGCCTCTATGATCATATTACTCATTGAGAGATGGGATCCTATTATAAACACCTTCTTACTATAGACCGATGAGATGATGATCTTGCTAGAGGATGTGTATAAGATAAAAAGGATTTCATTTTGAGGGAATTTTATATATCACTTAGAGCAAGAAGAAGAGGAGGATCATATTGAGTTATTATATGATGATGATAGTGATTAGGTTAGATGGCATACTAGGGGTTAGCTACAGCATGTTGTACCAAAGGGCTCTAGGTGAGAGGAGACTCATGATGATGCTTATAATGGCCATCTCATGCTTGACCCTTCTCGATTCAAGTAGTGAGAAATTCCCATACTTGTTATTAGGGGTGATAGTTGAGTTACTACTAGGGTAGACCATATTTAGATGGGTACATGTTCTCTTTGAATATATATACAAGGAGTTGTGGGAGTTTAGGGCCCATAAGAGGTGTGGTATTAGTGTCAACCTAGTTCTATATTGTTGGGCCTATGAGCACATCTAAGTGCTAAGGCTAGTGGGATTATCATGGGTAGGATACACTTAGATTGAATTCCCAATCAATATTATATAGTGGAAATGTGACTTTGTCACTTGAGGTGCAGGGGGAGGAGCCCATGATGTTGATTGGTTTAGAGGTGCATTAGGTGAACTAGTGATTAGTGACATTATCTAGATGCCCTATGTCTAGTTTTCAATATGGCATGGGTACAGGAGGTAGACTTTATCCTTACAGATTTATAGGTGGATTCTCAGCTAGAGGGTTGGAGAGGTAAAGCTCAACCCATTTGTTAGGGTGCAAAGGTAGTTTGGCCTTTTACAAGGCATTCTAGGTGTATTTCCTAGGTACAAGTGTGAGGATTCAAAGATCTTATTTCTATAACCACATCCCATGATAACATTTCTAGATCATGAAGAGCTACCAGTCAGTCCACATATAAATGATGTAGGCTTTACAGATGGCTACATGGTATGGTACTAGGAATTATATGTGGTAGTATATTTTGGTGATGGTGGTAGGGGGCCTATGGATGTGGACCTAGCTAGGATAGGGTACCTAAAGGCACAGTTGTAGGGGGATAGCCCTGATAAATAGGTAGGAGTGGTGTTAGCTACTATATAAGCACATGTCACAACACTATAGGGTTAGGTGGTTAGTCTATAATGTCAGCTTACTACTTTCATAGGTGATAGGAACCAGGTAAGGGCTTCCCTAGCCTTGGTGACATAGAAGAGGGACTTGTTAAGGTAGAGAGGAGGAAGAGTCATAGCCTCGATAGGACCACCAAGAACCATCCCCATGGCATGATACCTATCTATAGTGGAGGAGCTATGGTATTATGAGGCTATTTTTTTGAGTTGATTCCCTAATGAGCCTCGTTGGGGTGAGTACAGAGCAAGTTTATCAAGTGGTGCTAGTATAGTGACACCAAGGCAGTGGGTGGCATCTGTAGGTGGGTATATACATGTGATAGGTGGGCAGGTACTGGGACCTAGTGGTACGCCAAGAGATAGTGATGCCCCATGGACATAATCATGACATAGCTCATATATTTCATATATTATTCTATACCATTTTGATTCTAGCCTGCGAGTCAATGCAGTGAGATAAAAATTTTAAGAGAGAGAGACATGTCTATCTGCTTGTACACATTATGGTGTTATTTTACTCATGAGTTATATATATATATGATCTTTGTTTATTGCTTATGCTCATGGTGTATGTTGATGTTTAATGCTTATGATGTGATGTTCATATGGGTTATGGATCATACTTATGTTATGGTTACTAGACACTAATGTAGACTTAACTAGCTAGATATGAGATGGTGTTTATTTATGGGTATGATTATTGTTTTCTTATGACATGCTAATTATCAATGAGTATATGATTTATTAGTTAGATTTAGACATGTGGTGAAAAATGATTTATTTCTTTATTTCTCATGGATGTTATGGTTTTATTATGCTTGTTATGGTTTTGATGATGATTATGTTGTTGCTTATGACACATGTACATATGTTTTATTGTTAATTTTTTAAAGGTAAAACACATGAGGTATTTTAATTAACAATACTATATGGAAAGATAGAGAATATAATCAAGAGATAAACATTGTAATGAAAATATCAATTAGTCATGACAGGATAAGAAGAGGGCGTGATACTTCTTCTTTGACAAGGGAAAATATAGAACTGAAGATGGATTAGATTAATGGACATAATCCCTTTGAATGATTCGTATTAGCATTCATTATTTGGTAAAAAAAGTATATTAACCACATAATGTTAAGTACACTAAAAATCCCTTGCTTATAGTGCATAAAGGGGAGATGAATGAAAATGGAACATTTTTGTGAGACTAGCATGCCTCTTCTATAGGTGTCCAAAGAGTCACTATAAACAAGTCTATGTCATACAAAGTGTAGATTGATTGATGTGGGAAGTATACTTATGAAACCAATTGTGGCTTCCATTCTATTTTTTTGCATGAGAGTCGACTACAAATTTTTGGAGTATCTTACTTTTTTTATGATTTTGAAAATGGGTCTATTGCTTTATTTTTATATATGGGAATTTGATAAATGCGGGAAGCTTTCAAAAAAATATTGTGCTTTTGACAAATTCTTTACTCAGCCATCCTTCAAGGGAGTGGTCTAAGTTTACTTGCATTAGTCAAGGCTTTGTGATAGTTGTCCTTCAAGGGAGTAGTCTACCTTATATTTGTGTAATTTATAGTATGTTGATACAGCTTTCCTTCAAGGGAGAAGTCTATGAATTCTAGGAATGGCCCATGATAGCTATTAGTTTGGATTTTGATTTTTACTTGTTTGATTTTTGCTTGACATAGACTTACTTATATAATCTAAAAGGTTCACCTTTATGAAGGCAAAACTAAAATAAAAAAAAGGTCTAATAGGTGTAAAGAGGATTAGGTGACTATGATCGTGGGAATCTGTCCTAAGAAAGGGGTGAAAAGTACCATGAGAATCATGCCATGGGTAGAGCTATGGTACCCATTATTTAAGATTAGGTTATGAATGTGATGGATAATCACATGATTCAATTTTACTCAGTTTCCCCTAAAATAAGGAGATGAATGTGGTTAAAAGCAAGGGATGAGCTTAAGTTAGATAAAAGGTGAAATTGATCCATCTTTAACAAAAGAACAAATGTAGATGTAAAGCATTGAGGGGCTCAGGTTCTGAGCAGCCTTTAAGAGAATACAACTGATAAGTTCCTAATCCATACTTGTGGGTTATGATATAGGGTCCAAGCCAATTGAAAGCAAACTTTCCCCACTTACATTTCTCCATATTGGTGACATGTTGATTTTACTTTAGGATGAGGTCACTGATGTTGAATTCTCACACTTTAAGGTGTTTTTTATAAGCACTCTTGATGTGCTCTTGATAGACATGAATATGGGTAAGGGTGGCTAAGTGATGCCCATCAATTAGCTCAAGCTAGGCTAAATGGTGTTGATGATAATTATCTTCAATAATGATTTTATATAAAGATATATGAAGAGATGAAATTTGGACCTCAAGAGGCAAGACCGCCTCCACTCCAAATACAAGAGAAAAGGGTGTAGCACTCATATGGGTTCTAATGCTAGTAAAATATGCCTATAAGGCAAAGGGGATGTGAAAATTCTAATCCCAACCAAATGTATTTACCATTTTAGTTAGCATGTTGTTAAGAGTTTTATTAGAGGCCTCAACATGTCCATTCACTTGGGGGCGATAGGGTGAAGAGAAGCTTAACTTAATGTCAAAATCATTACAAAGACCCTAGACTTACTTATTTTTAAATTAATTACCATTGTAGGTGATAATCTTATGAGGAACACAAAAATGATAGATGATGTGATAGTTAATAAAGTCAACAATACTTTCTACCTCGATCGAGACTAGAGGAATAGCCTCTACCCATTTGGTAAAACATTTGGTTGCAGTGATGATAGAATGTTGTCATTTTGAAGAATAGAGGTTAATTTAACTAATAAGGTCTAGACCTCATTGTGATAAGGGAAAAAAATTGTTGGAAACATAAATACTATGGTAGGTGCATGATCCAAATTGGCATGTTTTTGGCATTTGACACACCTTTTCACATAATCACAATAATCTTGGTTAAGGGTAGGCCAGTAATAGCGTAGGTGAAGTATGTGTTTGTATATAATGAGGCCACTAAAGTTTCCCCCATAGATACTATTGAGCATTTCCTTAATAGCATGAGAGGCTTTGTGACTACATAGGCAACGAAAGAGGAGGCCATCAAAACTATGTTTATAAATAATTCCTCCCATAATGGTGTAGCATGAGGTACTCTAGATAAATTCTCTTCAAGCATTCCTAGAAAGGCCAAAAGGAATGATGGCAAGGTTAAGGTAGCCAAAGGTTTGCTGATACCAAAGGTCAGGTTAGGTCTCTTCTACATTGAAAATGGTGGGAAAATCTAATTTGACATATAAGGGTTGGGTAAGTTTATGGATAATGATAGATATCTTAGAGTCAGAGGGTGTAGATGGAATATAAGAGGCAAGGGAAGCCATGATATCAGTGAACTTATTGGTATATCATAGGGTTAACTAGATGTGTTAGTGTTCAAATGATGCTAAAATTTTATCAACTAGTTATTTGTATTATTATAGAACATCATTCTTACACTAGTAAGAGTTGTTGATTTGATTGACCACAAGTTGGGAATCACCAAAGATGTTGATTGTTTTGACTCCTAGGGTTAAGTTAGTTTGAAGGACTATAACTAAGACATCATACTCAGCCATATTATTAGTACACTCACAATCAAGCTTGAATGACAAAGGAAGAGGTTCATCATCAAAGGGAATAAGGATGATACCCACTCCCCCACCACATTGACATTTTAATTCGTCAAAGAACATGGTGACTTGATAGGTGAAGTTTGCTTGAGAGAGGGTTGTAATGGACTCATCAAGGAACTCAAGAGGATAAGGTTGGTTATCTACTGATGGTGCCTCAACCAATTAGTCGATAATGACTTTCCCCTCAATTGACTTTTATTGCATAAACTCAAGGTCAAACTCTACTAAAATCATGAGCCACTTAGCCATACATTGGTTTTGGTATGGCTTAGAGTGAATATACTTGAGTGGGTCAGTATTGGTTATGAAATAGGTTTTGTGGTTAAGAAGGTAATGGAAAAATTTGGTGGCCATAAAGACTAAAGCTAAGCAAAGCTTCTTGATGTGGGTGTATTGAGTCTCATACTCTAAAAATGTGTGGCTAATGTAGTGGATGACTTGATCTTTATGTTGTTTATCCCAGTGAGTAAGCATTGCCCTTAGGGAGTGGTCAGTGGTGGAGATATAAAAGTAGAAAGGTTGGTCATCTTTGGGAGGGGTGAGGACAGGTGGAGACAAAAGGTACTTTTTAAGTGAATCAAAATCCTTTTGACAATCATGATTCCACTTAAAAGAGATATCCTTCTTTAGAAGTTGGTGGAAGGGTTGACATCAATCCAAAAGATGGGAGATAAAATGATAAATGGATTAAATCTTCCCCTATAAACTATAGAGTTACTTAAGGTTTACTGGAGGAAGCATGTCAAGGATGGATTTGATCTTGGTAGAATTGACTTTGATTCTTTGAAGGGAAACAATAAAACCAAGAAGCTTTCCTGACAAGACCCAAAAAATGCACTTCTTGGGGTTTAGGTAGACATGGTAATGGATAAGCCACTCAAAGATGATTTTGAGAATGGCAAAATGATCTTTTTGGAGTTTGTATTTTTCAATAAGGTCATCCACATAGTCCTCTATAATATTTTGGATGAGTTCATAGAAGATATAAGTCATGTCACATTAGTAAGTTACACTAGCCTTATTTAACCCAAAATGTATGACTCTATAGAATAAAGTCCCCCATGTGGTGGTAAAGTTAGTTTTGTACTAATATTTATGGGAAATTAGGATTTGATTGTAACCCAAGAATCCATCTATGAGAGATAACATCTCGTGGCTGGCTATAAGATCAACTAGTTAGTCAATTTTCGATAGAGATAAGTCATCTTTGGGGCAAGTGAGGTTGAGGTCACAACAGTTGACACAAATGTGTAATCCCCCTATGGATTTAGTGATAAACATGACATTCAAGACCCATTGAGGATAGATAATGGGTTGAGTGAAGTTGACAGAAAGAAGATGTTAAAGTTCTTCTTTGATGAGAAGGGCTATGTGATGGTGCATACATATAAGTTTCTTCTTGATGGGCTTGGCATCATGGTGAGTGACTATGTTATGGGTGGCAATGGCAGGGTCAATTCTAGGCATATCTTTATAAGACCAAGTAAATGTCATGCTACAATCTTGGAGGAAAGAGGGGAAATCCCAAAGTTCCTTAGCATTCAGTGATTGGTTGATTTGGACACTATGGAGGTTTCTCAAAGTGCCCAAGTTGATATCCATGGTGGATTTATTCAACATGGTCAAAGTCTTAGGAGGAATGGATTTATGGATGGAAGAATCTAGGGCACCAAATTAAGTGAGAATAGAATCATCATCCTGGCACTAAATAGTGTTAATGGTAGGGAAGTCATATCTTATCATCTTAGGATGGGTCAAAGAGATGGTTATAGGTGACCCCTCTTTTTGATAATCCAAGGGTCTAAGTCTAATCATGTTGATGAAAAAAATTAGGTGGGATGATGTCATAATCCTCACATGCAAGTGGAAGAGAGGTTGGTGAGGAAGGGGGATCTTCTTCAATAATGAAACCAAGGCCATGATTTTAATGAGGATTTTTGGTCTCAATGGAGACTAAATCATGTTTGACATGCTCATATCATCTAAGACTAAATCCTTTCCAAGCACAGTTATAGAGGTATGTCTTGGCAAATCTCATTTTATCTAGGTAGGAGAAACTGATTGTAAATGGTTGAGGTGAAAGAGATGTGGTGGAAGTCTTAATTGGTTTATCAAGTCCCCCATAAATGAAATGGGTTTGAAAATTTAAAGGTCCAAAGGAAATAATAAGCCCAACATTAAGGTCATACCTGGGTCGGTTGTCAATTTTCCCATACTTTTGGTGAATAGGGAAAGTGTCAAGGGCAAGGAGGTGATATTCTCCCAATGAAAGATGTTAGAATGTGGATTCCAAAGGATCTAACATAGGGATCTAATTATATGGGATGCATGTGCTAATGGATGCCTCATTGGTATAAAGGGGGATGACTTCTTCTTTTATGGTAGAAGTATTGTCTTTGGTTAAGGAGGGTGTGTTGGATGGAGGTAAGAGGACATCATTAGGTCGATAGGTCATGTCGTATGTCAAGAAGTGACTTAGGTCAGCTTGGATGGTGATGACATAGCTTTTGTGCTCAAATTTAATGCAATGATGTAGGGTAGAGGGTATGAAACCCATAGAATAGATCCAAGGTCATCCCAACAAAACATTGTATTAGAATTCACCTTCCACTACATAGAAGAGTTTGGGGAGCATGTGAGGCCCTAAACAAATATGAAAGATAACCATTCCTAGGGTAGTGGTCATGGTGTTGTTAAAGGATTAGAGGATGGTCAAGGTTTTAGACATGACATTTTCTAGAAGGTTAAGTTGTTTATAGGCATAGAAGGAGATAATTTTAATACTAGTTCCCTCATCAATCATGACCCATTTGATATGGGTTTGGTTGATGTAAGTAGTAATAGAGGGGGATCTGGGTCATCTAAATAGATAGAAGGTATTTTTAAGTCCTTGAAGTTAACAAGGTTGTAAATTTAGAGAGCATCAATAAAGGTTATTAGAGGGTGAGGGTCTTCAATTTGGGCCTCTATCAATTGTAATGCCTTGATCATTGCTTGGCGATGATGAGTTGAAGTGGTAGTCAACTCATATAAGCTCATCTTCATTGGGTTTTGGTGAATTTGTTTGATCACCACTCTCCTCATGGACTCAGAGGGGTTGGATTTGGAGGCACCTAAGATAGATGCCTAGGGTTCGGGTGATGGTGAAGATGTTTGGTTAGGGTTTGGTTAGGAAATAGATGATGGTTATATCCATAAGATTGACACTTTGGCCTTCCCCTTATCCCTTGTGTTTTCATGACTACATGAATGGTATGGATGGTGGGATAAATTGGGGTAGGATATTGGTTGGGCTATTTATAACTCTAAGGTGAGAGTGGAAGTGTAGGTATGCATTTGGTAGAGGGTGTTATTATTGTTTGGATTGGTATAGGGCTCATAAGAGGTTCATTTGTTAATAGATCATTCTCATTATAGATCTGGTGTATAATGGTTTGGAGACCTTTGAAGTTCTATATGTCATGCCCTAGTGTCCTATGATAAGAAAAAATGTGATGGTCACTATACCAAGTGGGTTTTAAACTGAGAATATCAAACGACCTGATAGGGGTTAAGGTTAAGCAAGAAGTTTATAGTAACTATTAGAAAATGGTGGATTAGGATTCAGCTAAAGGTGGAGAGACTTTAGGGGTTTTGGTCTTGGTTGGTAAGGTGGAGGTCCTTTTGGTAGTGGGTTGGGTGATGGAAGGTTTGGGTAAGGTAGTGTATTTCATTGGTGGTTTTGATTTTGGCAAGGTGTTTGTTGAGAAAGTAGAGGGAGGAGGTTTTAGGATAGGTGTCTTGGTTATTGATGGTTCGATGAAAATAGGTGTGTCTAAAAGTAAGTTTGTTGGTGTAACCAATAATGATGGTTAGTTCTTAGTTAAGACAATGATATTTCTAATCAAAGTGGAGGGATGAGGCCCCAAGATAGAGGGAAAGGTATAGGGAGGTAGGAGTTTGGCTCTCTATCCTTTTGGTATTTCTACTCCCTTGGGTGAATTAGGTTGGTACTTAGTTGTTGGGTTCAGTGAGTTAAGCTCCACCTTCATAGATGGGTGATTAAGACTCTATTTAGGGAAGGTACCAAGGTTTTTGGTTGGATTAGCTAGTTTGGTTGGGGAAGGTAATTTAGTTTCTTAGGGTTTAGGTGCTTTGGATAGCTTAAGAATTTTTGGGTTGGTATAAGTTACTATTGGTTTGGTTGATAGGGTAGGAGTTCAAATAGTGGAAGTGGTGGGTTGGTATGCCAAAGGTGTGGTTGTAGTTTCTTTCTTGGTGATATAAGGTATCCTTAATTTCTTTTATAAGGTGGCTTGATCTATGTTAGGGTTAGAGACAAATTCCAATTTATACACTAACCTAAAAAATGGTTTATAGGTTAGTTAAATTCCCTGGATAGTGGACCTAAAAGATAAGCCCTTAGGTTGAGACAAAGGGGTGGTAACCTCATCTTTTTACTCAATTAAAGGATATAAGGTTCGAGTGTGTGACTCCTATGTAGGAGGTTCAGACATTTGGGCTTCCTCTTTAAGAAGGATATCTAAAGGGGTAGTAAATTACTCAGTGGTTAAGGGAGAAGGTAAAATGTGTGCATGCTCTAATATGTCGATTGAGGGATGGTTTGATGGTTCCACTACCTTAATAAATGGAGGAGGAGAAGGGGGTGATTCCTTTTTTTGGGTCTCTAAAAGAGGATAAAGTAACTTGACTACCTCAATAAGTGGAGAGAGTGAGGAACAGACATATTGGGAGGTAGGTTCTTCAGCAATGAGTGCACCAAGAACTACGTTAATAGTATGGGCATCATGAGAGCACTCAACCATGTTTCTCTCATTTTTGGTAGGCACATGGTTGGTAAAAGGCTACCTAAATATTTCAAGGGCTTGGTTTTTAGGTACATTAACATTATTAAACACAAACTCCCCCTTGTCAATGACAAATTAGACAATGCTCTTGAAGGTGTTACACCTAGTAACATCATGCCCTATTACTCGATGGAAGGTGCATAGATCATTCTGATTATACCAATTAGGTGTAGGATGAGAAGAATCAAATTACTAAGGTGGTTTGATATGGGGAAGTTGTATGATGTTGGCCTTTAATAACTTCTCCAGGATCAAAGCATAAGACTCTCCAAGTGGATTAAATTGCTTATGGGTGTTCCAATTTTGGTTTTTCATGTTTTGTATTAAGGAACCATAGGAATTTCGTTGGTTGGTAGATGATGGGAAAGTGTATTTAAGGACATCACCATTTAAATTGCCCTTGTTTTTGGTCTTGGTATTGGTTTGGTTGTTTGGTTTGGAGGAGAAAGCCTCATTGGTTTTGTAGGTAGAGTTCTTGTTTTTTAGTTTTAGATTTCCTTCATCAATGGCTCTATTCTCTAAATTACGTGCCATGGTGAAAACTTTGTCAAAATTTATGAAATTCTAAACATGCAATGTGTAAGAGATGTTCTTGGCACATGCCCGAGCAAAGACTTTAATCAATTTGGGTTGGGGTAAGGAAAAGGAGAGTTGGTTGATTAGGCTTTATCAATGAACTATAAAATTGGAAATAAATTCATCATCAAACTTTAGATAAAGTAAAGGTTAGTGATGGAAACCTTCTTTGAGATATTTATCAAAAATTAATCCAAGAAGCTTTGAGCTAGTTGGGTGAAGGAGAAGATGGAATGCTTGGTTAAGGAACCATACCAATCTAATGCCAGTCCTAACAAAGGCATAGGAAAAGTGTGGAGAAAGAGGGCATCATCATAGGCAATAAAATAACATGAATGTCTAAATTTCCTAAGGTGTTATTGGGGATCCTCCTTAATATAAAACTTGGAGAACTTGGGAAGTCCCTATTGAGGAGGATATGGCCTGATAGGCGTAGATGGGTGGATGGGCTCATTACATATCTAGTCATAAGATAGGATATTGTGAGCCCCATAAATGGATGAATCTAGATTTGTCATCTTGTCCATGAACATATTCATTAGGTCTATTTTGGGTGTTGCACCTGAAGGGTTGTAAGGTGCATACTATGGTTGGGGTTGAGTGACATATTGATAACTAGTGGAAGGTTGGGGAGTTATCACATATTGATATGTAGAGACTAGTAATTGGGTGGAAGATATGTAAGGGTATGTAGATGAAGGTGGTTGGGTATTAGATAGAGGTATATACACTTGTGGATTAGGGATGTAACCTAGGTTTGGTATAATAGACACCTATTGGGTAGGAGTGGTGGTTAGGTTGGTGACCAAAGGAAGGGTAGTGACCTTCATGGAAATCAATGGTAAGGTATAAGGTATAGGTATCACAAGATTTTGAAGTGAGGCAATGGTCAAAGGGAGGTTGGCAATGCTATTAGTACGTACTCTAATGGTGAGGGGAAAATAGGTGTATAATGGTTAGGTTACTCCTAATGTGGAGGAGTTGTTAGTAGGGGTGGAAGTTATAAGGGTATTCATAGGTTAGGGAGATTGGTTTAATATAGTAAGGGAGAGAGAATTCATAAACAATATCACCACTCAAAAAAAGAGAAGACAATAAATGATCAAGAAAAGAAATCACACACTAGAATATGTTAAAATTATGTGGTTAATTTTAATCTTGTTTTTGGCTTATGCCTTAAGTTATGAGAAATTGTGATAGAAGTTGGCTTATAGATCAGGCACTATAGAAGCAATCTATGGTTAGTTTTAGGTTGTTAAGGTGCTCAAAATGATCTATATTAGGAATCAATATGTGGCTTGGTATTAGGGCCTACCCCCTCACTTCACACACTATAGCAATAAGGGTGTCGGGTGCTTATCTAATATATACTAATTTCTAGATTTTATACTTAACCAAAGAGTTAAGTTGGTTCTCCCCTTGGTAATGACCTCCAAGTAGGATTGATGAGAAAGGATAAGGTTACCACTAGGTGATGAAATCCTACTCGGGCGTTGTCTTAAGTTTTTTTATGTTTAATTGATGAAAGTGATTTGGTTTAGTGTGTGAAACAAAAGTGATGCTACGATAGGATTACTTTGCTTTAAGTTAAACTATGTGAACTAAACTTACATTCAATCAATGTATGCACTTGATTTTAAACCCAAAAGATATTTTATTTTTTTAATGAGCACAGATAGAGAAAATAACATACAGATGAAAAGAAAGGAAACCCAAAGTAAATACTCAAGGTCCCACCAGGGGTGCCAGAATATTTTAGTGAATTTCAGCTTATAATTCAAAAAGAAAGAAGAAACTAAATACAAGTATGGTTGAAAAACCTATTTGTTTATTCACACATTGAATTAGATGAGTTGAATAACTCCTCTTTGTCTTGGGAGGATGACCTAAAAATAACACAACACCAAAGAAAATGGTTGGTTAGATAGATAGGTAGCTAAGTGGATTTCCTAGCGCTAGCTAGATCCCAGAAGCAAGAGCTTCCTCAAGGGCTATCAATCCACACATTTTAAATAATTAAGTTTATAAAATAGAATATAAGGTACTTGTATTAATAATCAAAAGGTACTAAAATAGAATACAAGAAATGCTTGCTAAATAAATAGACTAGAAATGACTAATATAGGCATAAGCAAATTAATACTAATGTTAAATAGCTCGAGTCTATTTCAAAAAATTAGGCAGGGATCTATGAATAGGTAGGAACATAGAAAATAAGATTTGGATGAGGGTAGGTAGGTGGAAATAACTTATTATTTCTTACCACAATAACCATCAGTGGTTAAGGTGACCATCGACGGTTAAGGTGACCATCAGTGCTTAGGCAGACTATCGACAGTTAAGACAACTATCGACAGTTACTACGCATTAGTCTGGGTTGGTAAATGGTTAGATTGATAGGATCCCAAGGGTTAATTCTAAGAGATGGTTTAGTGCTAGGTTGAGTCTAAAAGGAAAATAAAGTAATTGAATATCAAAAATCAAATACTTTGCTTATAAAAGGTTGATCGGGTAGGGTCTAACATAATTTTGGTAGAGTAACAGAACTTGATACTTTAGTGGAGTTGTGATAGAAAATTGGATCTCTGACATGATGGATGGATCATTTGGTTGGTGATAACAATTGACCTATAAAATAAATGAACTCTAGATGCACAAGCACTTGATAATAATAACAGATGGATTTCACCTCCCTACTCTCTTCTTATAAGAAAGGAAAGAGAGTTACAACAAGATATTAACTAGGCCTTCTAATTTTAATTCATACATGTAATGGATAATACATGGATTTAGACAAGTTATATTTAGAAAATTAAGGTGGATGGTTTGCATGTTGGTGGTTACAGAGGTACACCTTGACTATCGATAGTCAGGGTGATCGTCAATGATCATCCTAACTATTGATGATCAAGGGTGAAGGGTCAAAGTGAGTAAAATATAGGTTAAGTTAGGTGAGAAAATTGACCATGGGTTAGGTTTAGTTAGGGTTCAAAGGGTCATATTGGTCTTAAGGGGATCCTAGGGTGGTCTAGTGGAATTTTGATGTTTAGAATCATGGTGTGAAAATTTTTAGTGTTTACAGTTGCTTGGCATTCTAGAGTCTAAACAAACTTCACATTATTGCATAATAAGGATTCTAACAGAGATGAAATAGATAGCTATCCTTTGATAAAATTGTGACATTAGCTTGTATGCCCTAGAAAAAAGTGCACTTTAGTAGAACTGATAGGTGGAGGCATACTCAAGATTACTATGATTTTTGTCTAATCTACGAGGATGCCTTTATTGCATACGACATGTCCAGTAAAAACACCAAAGGGTGTAAAAAATAAACATTTCTTCAAATTCAAAGTGATGCATAGAGATTAGCATCATTCTAATATTAAATGCAACTTAGACAAATGATCTTTGAATAAGAAGAAGATTGCCTAATTGTCAAGGTAAACTTCTAGAAAGTAATGAATGAAGTCCTTGAATGTCATAACCACATCATGAGAAAACACTTAAGTGTGTTCTTAAGTCTAAAAGGCATGATATTCTATTTAAAATAACCCTATTATGTTTCAAAATTTGTCTTGGCTATCTTCTTTTGTGATTGGTATCTGATGATATCCATTGAAACCATCCATGAAATAATAGACTTCATGTCCTACAACAAACTCCAAAACTTTTTTTGTGAATGGAATTGGGAATGGATCATTTTCACACGAATCATTTAAAATATGGTAATCCCCACATAGTTATATATCTTGTGATTTCTTAGGCTGGAATACCATGGGGCTTACCCAATCTACATTTTCTACTAGATAGATTATTCATATGTCTTGCATTCTATCCAATTTGGCCATGACTTTTAGCTCCATGTTCAGATTGAGCTTGTATGGATACTTCTTGGTAGGCCATGTGCACTCCTTTAATTCAATATGCATCTCACCAAGAGATGGGTCAAATACTCATACCTATGAGAATTTGGTGGGAAATATGACTTGATTAGCCCTCAAAAGTTACAGAGCTTTCAAAATTTCAACTTATGTCCAATAGTCACCAATGTTGGCCAATTTTGGAACCTCCTCTATTCCAATATTTAAAATATGTTCTTTGATAGTCTATTGATAAATATTAGATTTTTATTCATCAATAGATTCTTGTATCCTCTATTTCCCTTCCTATTTAGGAATTTAGATGCTACACATCTTATCTTCTTTAGTAGGTTCTATGTTAGCGTCCTTTAGTGGTTATACAAGTCATTCAGGTTTAAATAAATCATTCAAGTCCAAGTCACCATCAGAATTGGAATCCCTAATGTCCTCTACTTCATCTTGTATTTGATGACATGGCTCATCAATGATTATTCTTCTTTTTTATCAGCTTTGTATCTTTGAAGTGTTGAATTAAGATCAAAGGCTACGTTCTTCTACACAGTGGATTATTTTGTGGTGCTTAGGTCTTATGCACACCCACGGCATAAGAAGTGTTTGATTTCTTATAGTAAATTATGAACCAGAGGATTTTCATCCTCAAAAACAAAGGTTTGTATAAAATCACTTTGTACTTGTGCCTAGTGCTTAGTCTCCTTTGTGCACTCTTGACGCATGTTCCATATTACTGGTAATGAAGCAAGCATATAGTGGAAAATGTGAACCCAATACTTTGGTGCCACTCATTCCTCATTCCAAACTTCAACACATTTATGTATATAAATTTTAGGACACTCACCTTATTTAAAGAATGGAAAATTGGTGTGAATGGACTATGGTAGTTGAAACTTGCTAATCATGAGCTCACATGCATCATCTTACTGAATCTAGTCATCTTGATGAGTTGCCCACCATGTCATAGCAACTCCTTCAGGGAATAATTTAAAGTGTTGACCCACTGGATAATGGCTGATACATAAACTTACAAGTTTATAATTAATTCATTGATGTCCTTAGTTATATAGTATATAGAAAGTTATTATGCATTCATAAAAACTATATGCAATGATTGAATTTCATGGTCACCTCAAGCCTAGTTGAGGAGGTGGGTATCTAAGTCACCACTAACATATGAAGTAGTTTCCCATTGAAAATTATCTTTCTTGGTTAACTCTATGTAGTCCTGCATGTGATCTTTAGCTTGATAAAGGAAGTCAACTTCTAATTGATTAAGAGATTTTACAAACATAGATGCACATTCTTTGATGATAAATTAGTTTACTACTAGCTGCATAACTACTGGTTTGGGCCTCCACTATTTTGATGTCTTCAGTTGTTGAGTGAGCAGTGATTATACCTAAGTTTTAGTATGCTGGTACAAAAATTTTCATTTAGCTATGTGTAGAGCTTTTAGGTTTTCTTTAATTTTCACCTTCATCCAATTGGTTTCTTGCACAATGTATGGATGATCTAGTTTATCTAAAATTATGTAATGCTTGTGTGCTCTATTAGAATAATGATAAACACTTTATCACCTTGGTGCACCTATAATTAGTTATGCACCATGTTGATAGTTATATAACCATCGTATGCCCATTTCTTACCTATGAGTGTAAGGTAATATGTTGTTATGATCTTCATATCAATGAATTTAAAGTCACCTCTTAGTTTCAGTTCTAAAACTTTAATCTCCACATATTCTAATTTACCAATAGGTTTAACCCTTCCATAATAAGCTACGCTCAAATTTATTAGGTTGTAACTCAAAACTAGTCATCTAATGGCTTCCCAAATAGACCTAAGAATCATATTGACTATGCTAATGAAATAAATGATAGCATTTAAAATATCATAACCAGCAACCTCAATGTTGATGCAAGCATCAACATACCAGAGCTTCTTCATTTTGACATACCAAACCAAATTTTTTGTCTTCTATTACCCATGTTGTGTACACTTCAGTAGATTATGTAGTAGGTTTGTGATGTTCTATGAGATGTCTTCATTATGAAGTGTACTTAAAAGTTTCATAAGATTTGTGAGCATAGTGACAACTCCATCCTAATGCATGATGTGCATGATCTAGCCATACATTTATTCATGTAGTGTTGCAACATCTCCTTCTATGGTGTTTTAATGTTGGATGCTTTTTAACATCTTTGTAGCTTCTTACATGAGCCCCTTTTCTGTAGATGGATATGGGTAGTTATCTTATTTATATTTTTGGATCCCCTAGTCCTATCATATTTTTATTGGGCAAACCCTTTGTCTGCATTTTCTTATCATGTAATAGCATTCAAAAATGCATTTTATTTAGGCTGCACACTCACCATATTCACATTCTAGATGGCCTTGTCCTTTCTGTACTTTTCTAGAATAGAATAGTCCTTCATGTTGTGTTATTCAAATATTCTATCATATGCGTAGTATGACTACCCTTGAGAATTCATTAGGTAATTTCTTTAGACATGATTATATTCTCCACATAAATATCATTGTATGGGAGGCCATTGATATTTATTGCCTCTACCACACAAGTATCCTCCTTTGTAACCACCTTGAGATCTTCCTCTATTTGATTGGTATCCACCTCTATATCCTCCTTATTGTTGCATAGTGTTCCAATGCTAGTGTTGCTAATTATTATATCCCATTCCAAATTATTGTTTCACAATTGGTGGTGTCCAACTTGTTTATTATTGATGAACTATGGTTGAGTTCTTGGGTGCTTCATGCTAGTACTATAGAGATAGAGGTGTCTAACTCAATGAAGGAAGGGTCCATCTAGCTAGACCTTGAGGATGATACTATGGTTGACCTATTTGGGTTGCATAACCTTTATCTACCTCTAGACCTAGGATCGCTTACTTTATCAAAGAAATTTATTGCATAGTGATGGTGAATACATTTATAGTGATGCCTTTTTTAAGCTCCTATAAAGCTTAACAGATCTTCTCATCATAGTTAGTTGACTTACATAAAGTGTAATAAAAATTATGTGGGTTCTTGTTGTATTTCTATAAAAGGTGGCACTACATGGTGGCATGTTCTACTACTTGGCAGAGTTCACAAAATTTTGTCTTGACTTTAGGATGGTCATTTATGTGATGTCTTTTTTTTCACTCCATACACCATAGATTCAATATAGGCTTATCTACCTCATGGTATTGGTCCATTTTTTTCATAAAATCCTATAATGTATTTCCAATCTTGGAATTAGCAATAAGATCTTCTCCATAATCTTCAATTTGTTTTATGTGCAGGGAAAAAGCTATGGCATCTACTTTGGTAGCATATTGAGTTTGCATAGTGTTAAACCTAATCTTGGAGCATATTTCTTTGATGAACCATGTAGCTTTGTCTCAATATGTTAGATCAAATTCTACCTTATTCATCACATTAGAGAATCTTTGGTCATAGTCACAGACTGATTCTCTAAACTTCTACCTTATCTCCTTAATGTCCTATATAGTCTAACTAGTGCATTTTTTTAATCTTTAATTATGTGATGAGCTGGTCCTCAACATATTTTAGACTTTCTTGCTAAAATTATCTTTTATATATGAACACAAGTGCTCTACCATCTAGTGCCCCTACTAGCTCACACTTTTTGATAGCTTCATCAGTGATACCCTTAGCTTTCCATCTCATCTTGCAAGTTAGCATGTACTATATAAGATCTATAGACCCATCATAGATGGAAAAGTTTATGAATCCTCCTAGATGACTCATCATGTTGACTAATATTTATGGGGTTCTTTGTGTATATGATATTAGAGGAGGCTATATTATAAGTGATCTTTCCTGTGCACTACTCTATTTACTAAGTGAGTTATCATGTGCACTATGTGTTTATGTGTTTCCTTCATTTCTTTGCTCAGTTTCAATAAATCCTATGGCCTTCAAAGCCTTCCTAATTGGTATTTTTTAAATTTCAATGCCCCAATGATGTACTTACTCTAAAAATTGTCCTTCCCAAAAATTATCTTCCTATCTACCTAGCTAAAAACTTCTACTTGAATATAAAAGATTAGGCTATGGGGATGTGTGCTCTTCTGGTGAATGGTTTTTTCATCTATCTTCTTCTTCTATTATGCTTGAACATATAATTATCTTATGATTATATTTTATTTCTTTTAATAATTATTCTTCTTCTAACAATACCCTTTCTTTGAGCTATGCACTACATCTATCACCTATCTATTCTACTTCTAAACTATTCTTGCCTTCCTCTTCTCACATCTCATCTTCATCTTGTTCTTCATCCTCTTGATCTATCTATAAGCATTCATTGTCCTATTTATTTGCTATTAATTATTCCTATCACTCATCACATATTCATACTTTTTCATCATCTAATCTACTATTTCTCTTACATTTACTCACAACTACCTAGGTATTCTTTTGTTTATTTCATCTATTCTATTATCATAGTTTCAATTTTGAATCCAATTTTTTTTTTGAATCTTCTTCCCTAATGTCTCCATTCTAGATTGAATTGCAAACCCTACCTACTCATATATCCATCATCTATCATCATATTTAACACACCCCCATATACCTAAAGCAGCTACTCCATATTGGTTGGAGTGGGCACCATGGCCTTATCCATAACTAACATCTTTATTAGTAGAGGTAGTCACTAGAAAAAATTTCCTCTAATTCCTCTAACAAACCAGTCTTGCATAGATTTAAATGTTATATATCCTTGTACTAAAAATTTGGTAATATATCCATCTATGGTGTTAGTAACCTAGTATTTTATTGCTCTCATCTAGTTAGTTTCTAGTTTCAGTAGCTATTCTATCTTCTCTTCAGTTTAGGTAACTATTTCTTTCATTTTGGGATTTAAGCAATAGTATTCCAATATTTTCATCTAGTTAGTTATCATTTTAAGTAATTCACACTAAAAATTTTCATATATTTATTATTAGATGTGCTCCTAAATAATTTCACTTGTGGTAAGACTAGTCCTTTTAGATTCTTCTTCTGTGAAATTCCATACTTTTTGGTCTAACAATGTTTCAATGTCTCACTACCTTGGTAACCATGTTAGCATGGGTGCCTCTAGAAGGAGTGTTTCCATGATCACCACACCATTATTATTAGAGGTTCTTGATGCAACAGAACATGTTAAGGATAAGGATAGCTAATTTTTACTCAAGTGCACAGAATAGTGCAGAGAATTCATATTTAATAAGTAAAATAGAGACATAGCAGAATTGAATTATCATGTGGTAGATAGAGATTATGATTACAAATTCTTAATTAAGGATTTTAGATCATTTATATTAAATTAAATATAATTAATCCAAACATTAAACATGATATCACATTCAAGGAACAAAATAAGAAATACAATAGGTAACCATAACTAAATAGTATATATTTATCTCAACAAAGGTTTATCATCTTCTTCATACAAGCATATATATATAGTCATTTATAATCACTAAATATTCAAATTATTCTTGTATTTTGGTGCCAAAATATGAGACTCTTCATCTTCTATCCTTTTACAAGTCATGGAGGATAGGACAAAATACATATAGCTAACAATTGGGTACATAATGCATGAATATCTAAAGAATATCTTGTGCAGCTTTACTTATCTATTTTATTCTCCAAAAAAATATAGTGTTCATATTAAAGATAACTTTAGACACTTGTTTTTTTCTCAACTAATGATGATCACCTTATTTTCCTCTTCACACTCTTCTATCAATTTCAAACATCCTATTAAGCCTTTTTGCTCAACTAGCTCTCTTCTAGGTAGATTTAGGTCATATGACCTTTCTCATCATCTATAGAATCAATATTATAATTTAATGTAATATTAAACACAACTATTTTATGGTATTTAAACCCTATACCTAGTTTTCAAACTTATATTTTATTTCTTTATTCCCTCAATATTCTAACTAGTCAAATTAGGGCTATTAGACCTTCTTCTTATACTTCACTCTTGATATCACTAAGCTTGGTCAACCACAAACCTATCCATGATTGGATCACCCTTTTAATATATAAAAAACATGTTTCAAAAGTGAAAAAACCACTACATAAGTTGGTCACCACTCACAAGGGCTAAAACCACCATTAGGCCTAAAGGACACCTAATGTAATTAGGCCTTCTCAAAGCACACATTTTACCTTGAACATATTGGAACATATTTAAACTCTATAAATGGATTAAAAACTTCATAAATTATTAAATTATACCCTTTATAATCTCACCTTATGTCCCCAACATCATTTATCTCATTTCACTCCTTGAATCACACCATTAGGCCTACTCATAATTAACCCTTCTCACTACCAGAAAGTCTGGTTTGAATATCTAAAGTATAAACTCAATTTTACCACAAAACCTTATCAAAAAATCATATGGATATAACCTCCATGACCTCAAAGTCATCACTATGTTCATTATATTTCACAAAACATGGCGAAAGACATCAAACTGACCATTTCCATATGCTCACTCAAAATTGCAAATAAGCCTCAACAACCTATTAAGAACTCTTAAATTTTCACACATTCATATAAATTTATCATGAAGAAAAATAAATTAAACTGAACCTATTAGACCTATATAAAAACTCAATATGTATCATATTCTTCAACTCTATGCATAATGACTCAGGAACATCAATCTTACTCATACACAAAAAATTGCTTGAATGCTCCAAAACATAGTCATGGAAACAATGACTTAGAACACCTATAGATTCAATTTCATGAAATTAAAATAGGTTTATGTTATCCTTAAAAATCATTATAACATATTTAAATAAATATATTATAAGTTTCAATAGCAATATTGGTCTTACAGACCAATATCATGTCTTCACCCTACACAAACCTCACTATGTTAGATGGGTCACTTTGAGAGCAAATTTCTACTTGTATATAAGAATTTAAAAAACTTATATTCAAATGGGATATTTTTTATATGTATTTAATAACAACCTTATGCAATTATATCCATCCTTAATCCAAGACAACACATCCCTAATCTCATTCCCACTTCTACATATTTTTCTCATTGTCTTCCTCACTAGGCCTTTTTAGCAATAAGCCAACTTCCATGACTAGTTTAATATATTTGAATTCTATAACCTGATCATAAACTTAAATGGATAAAAAATACAAGTTTCACACATCATCCTCTAATCATTTTCATGATTTGACTTGTCAACACTACCTACTACATTAAAAATCCAAGAAACAAGGGATTTCTTGTAGCTTCCACTCACTCTTCTATTAGACTAATGGCACATGTAGGTACTTGGAAGATTCCTCTACATGTTTAAATCAGAAAACTATGTCATACAAACCATTCTGATCGATTTCTAATAATATCTTCCTTATCATGTCAATGTTAGGGTTTTCGAGAGGGTTTAGACCAACTTACAATCTTAACTATCATTCATAAAGCTTGGGCCCTTAATCTGGAAAATAATGCTTGAAAACTTGAGATAAGATACTTTTAGAAATTACATAAACTTATTATGATCTCATGCAAAGGTTTCATGTGTCAACGATCATAATAAAATCCTTCTTGGGTCTGTAATACCTCAATATGTGCACATAGTGTAGATCATGATCCACATTTTGGATATTTAGAGTAGTTAGCTTTTCTCATGGACGGGCTTGGAAAGTTAAACATGTTACATCCCCATATTTTTTTATGGTCCCTTTATCTATTTTTGGGTAAGTCGTAGCCTCCTCCCATAACCTTCCATGTTGTAGCCCAGTGCTCGTTTAACTCAAATAAGTTTTTGAATTCCCTAGAAGAATCATCTGCCTTCCATGTGGTGCCCTAGTACTATTTTATCATTAATAAGTTATTGGTTTGAAAAATATTAGTGTCATCTCCCCATGTGGTGACTGGGCACTCATTTGAAGTAGGTTTATTTTATCAAAATTTCAAGTAGTACCATTGCCTAATGAAGTAGTAGGTGGGGCCCATTGTGTAGTTACAAATAGGGATGCAAACTTTAAACATGGCACACTGGCACTCAATTTTTCAAAGGAATTCTCAACTTCCCTAGGATTCGTGCCATCTCATTACATGGCATCATGATGCTCCTCAAGAGTAAGGCTTTTTTTGTCAGAGCTTTAAAATACATGATTGGTGGATAAGGCTAGGAATGGAACACACTAATTAATTATAATAGAGAATAATAAATCCTTTCATGTCACATCACGATGCCTAACTAAGGCAAAAATTTCATTTCAAACCTTCAAGTAGAGTCATTAGATGAGAGAAGTCGGTCCCTCTTTCCTAAAAAGCATTCCAAAGGTAGTTTCAAAGGTAGACATCTATCACCATCACACTTTTCCTAAGCATTATCAGCATCATAAGGTCTTATGTTTGTGCCATATCTAAGATTATGAAGACCAAATTCATTCATGATATAGATCTCTTCATTGAGTTGCAATGGCTTCATCATGAGTGTGAGTACTAGTTTCTAGGTATCGCTTCCTCGTGAGGCCATTGTGCCTATATAAGTAGAGCTATTTTATTTTGTAAAGGGATAGTAGATGAATAATTGTTTTTGATATTATCATAGATAAACCATTTTTATTAGTCTAGTTTTATAATATAAGTAGCAATAGTTATAATTTTTCATTCTATGACCTTATTAGGTGCCCCTCATGGGTAGGATTGAATATTGTATATTGTGCCCTCAAAGCCTTTTGTATTTTATTCTCCACCTAACAATGAAGAGGATGTGTTGTTCTATGTCAAACTGAGTAGAAATTTATTTATGTTTGTTGATTCTTTTCTCTTCTCCTATAATATTGGTTCTTATTTGCATTATATACTTTAATTCATGCATATGCTCCTTTAATAGTCTATAATGTTTGAATATTCAAGCTATTTTATGCAATTGAAGATATCAGTGCATCATCTTAGTTTATTTTAGTTTTATTTTATATTTCCTTCTCATCCATTTTTACCCCCAAATTTATCCAAATAGCTTGATTCTAAAACCCCATATGTTGCTTTGTAGATCACATTTGAGTCTCATATCTATAAATCTTCTCATAGAGATTTATTTGCCTAGAGTGAAAGTTTTAGGCATCAATATTTTTCTTTTTGGCATGCCTAATGGGACCCAAACACATAATCATCTAATTAGAATCTATATTTTATGAGCCATAGTCCCATTACAATGTCACGAATATCAAGGAATCTAAACTTATTTACACCACCTCTGTTAGCCCCAACTCACCAAAGGACTACAAGATCTAGCACTACACAACAACAAAAATAGATGGCTATCTAAAGAGCACCAAGGAAATTCATAACATGAAATAGTGGTATCCCACTCATCCCTTTGGTATCCTTAGCTATGTGGGATCATAATACTATGAATACCTCAAAGGCACTCCCTAAATTCTTAGGGGAAGACTTTAAAAGTACAGTGAAACATCTCTAAGATGTTGCTAATGTTTGTACTATGCACTATGTTACATAGTAGAATGTGGCCTTATTACTACTAACCACTTCATTCAAAGGATGATCTCTCAACTAGTACTAGTCCTTGCCACCCAACTTCATCACCACCTAGGATGACTTGGGTAATAGGCTCTTTGAGTGTATCAATGAGAAGCCATCTCATCATCTCTCTTACAATAACTAATCACTATCAAAAGATCCCTACAAGAGGATATTAAAGATTTTAATCCCAGGTTTGATAAGACCTAGAAAAGGAACCCAATAGTGGTTGACCACCTATAGGTATGGCTATTGTCTTTTATCTCAAATACTTCAACTTGGACATAACTATCATGATTCAGTCTCTTGGAGGATAGACACTACCACATGCATATGAGCTAGCAATTAGAGCTAAGAATAAATTGATAGATGTCAAGAAGCTTCCCCCTTGGCTGCCAATGCCAATGTTCCCCAAAATATTGATTCCCAAACAAAAGGAAGTCATAAACACCTATTAATCATTTCCTTCCATGTATCTATATCCACCTACCTAGGTAAGAACATCCTTTTCATCCTCACTAGCTATGGATATGAACAACATTAATCATCTTACAAAACTTATCTAATGAGATATTAAACCTCAAAAGGCATTAGGCCATGCCCTCAAAACCTCCTTTCCAAAATTAATAAGAAAGGAAAGTGCCATATTAGTAGAACCAATACCAAGAAAGGAAAAATCCAAATCATCAAGTGCCCAATCACCAGATGCGACTTGTGAATCAAATTATTTTGGTATCTAATCCATTATAAACAATCTCACTAATTACAAATAGAGATTTTGTCTTTATCTAAAACAACCTAGAAGATGACTCAAATTTATGGTGTTTTCCATGAAATGATGCATATGCACCCCAAAATTATTTAATAGGAAATCTATAGTAGAAGGTTTATGAGCAACAAAGGTAAGGAAATGCACCTGATTCATCCCCCTATGGATACCAGACCTTGGGTGTTGAGAATATTGTCTTAATGGTGCAAATGTAGGTAATATCCTTGAAGAAAGAGGAAGAGATAACCTCAAAGCATGCTCTTTTATCCTAGGTAAGGGGTGAGGATGCAGTCCATGTGAGTGAGATCCCAGCACTAAAAGCCCCATGGGTCCAATTAGACTACTTCCCCTGATTTAAGAAGAGACTAGTTAAGACCCAAGAAGCCTTCATAAGGCCTAAGGTGACCTTTAAAAAGGGCCCAAAATCCAAACCACCACCTCTAACTTACAAAAATGTAGTGAAATAACATAAAACAAGCCAAAGGACCTCAAGGTCTGACCACAAGAGTTGTACAATGTAGTATAATATCTAAAGAAGGATCCCACTAATGTTTCCCTCTAGGATGTCATATCTATTCTTGAGCATAAATCCTTATTGAAATAAGTGTTCAAATACTAGGAGAAACTTGTGCAAGCTATCCTAGCTACAGAGCCAGTGTGAGACAAAGGAAAGGAAACCAACAGTAGTGCACAACCTCATGTGTCATTTGTGTTCATCAGATCTTAGGCAGGGGTAAATAAGATGAAACTAACCCCATTCTATTTTACTCTCATTGTGGGAAAGAAACTATAAAATAATTACATGATCGATTATGGTGCCAACATGATAGTAATACCCAAGCAGATTATGGATGTGATACAATTATTATATGACCCCTTGACAAAAGGGTGATACAATTTGATGGGAAGAAGGTTTAGACCATTTGTTTCATCAAATCTCTTCCCCTGACCCTGTAATCTTATCAAATCATAATGTTTCCCTAGGAGGTTATGGTGATTGACGTCTCAATAGTCTTCAAACTATGTTTATCAAGAGATTTCACCACCAAAATAAGTAGATACTTATCTTTGGATTGATCTTGATCCTAAGGACCAAATATGACTCAAAGTTGAAGGTGTTATCTAAGCCTCTACATCTTGAACACATAGATAATGATGATATTGTAAATTTTGAATAAAACACACACTTATTTCTCTAAGAAAGAGATATATTACATAGAAATGCTTGAAGAAAGATTTGTCAACAATAGGATCCTAGAGGAGGAGGTCCTCATTAATGAGTTCATTGAGAATGATCCTTTCATAATTTTTGACACCATCATCCTTGGGACATATGTAACCCATGATGTAGATTAGGCCATCCCCAATCTCATGAAGGAGGATCAAAGTAAAGAACATGAAGGTGAGTCTAATTTTTGGACCCTACATTTTGATGGTGTGAAATTCAAAACCAACTCCAAGGTAGGCATCTGATTAGTGTCTCCATTTGGAAAAGAGACCCTATGATCCTTTTTATTCCAATTCACCTACATAAATAATGAATTCAAATACAAAGTACTAGTCCATAGCCTTAGCCTCACTTAGTGCATGGGCATGAAGCATCTAAAAGTGTTTGGAGATTCTAAATTAGTAGTGAGATGAGTGAGATGGGTCATGGCTATAAAGAATGTCTACATGAGATCCTACCACCATTGGATAAGGGACTTGGTTGAGGATTTTTAAGCTTTTAACATTTATATCATCACTAGGACCATGAATACCCAAGTGGATAGAATGGAAGTGACTGGCTCCCATTTTGATATATTGATATATTTATTCACTAATGAATAAGCAGTATAGGTGATCATTAGACCCACCATTTCTAACAATGACCATAATTGGTAAGTGTTCAAAAGCAATGCCCAAATTTCCATGTTTTTCTAATAATCATGTGAATTTATAGAGAAGTTGCAGTCAAATATAGAAGAGTCTTATGGGGATCAGATCATGAAATTGAATTCCAACAAGCTCCCTAAGGTGTTGATCACCCTGGAGAATCTATTCAACTATGATGATGTCAATAATGATATATGTAAGTTTTTCACAAATAAAGGTGACTATTATGAGCTTGATGTCAAAGATAGAAGAAGATTGAAAGTGGGAAAAGAAGTTTCCCAAAAGTATAAGAAGCTATTAATTTCCTTCTAAAATGAGTATGAAGGGGTGATGGTCTGGACCTATAATGATTTGAAGGGGTATGACCATGAGGTCATCCAACACACCATATATTTGGTCAAAGGGTTTGAGCCTATATGGAAAAATCAAAGGCCAATAAACCCAAAAATTGAGTCTTTCATGGTTCAAGAATTGAGGAAATTAATTGACTCATGGATCATATACCCAATCAAACATTCAACTTGGGTGTCTAACTTGGTTCTAGTAAGAAATAAGAATGGATAGATTAGGCTATGCATGGATTTTGAGGACTTGAACAAAGCATCCCTAAAGGATCATTACCCTCATCCTTCTATGGAATAGATCCTATAAATGGTAGTAGATGCAAAAATGTTTTAATTTCTAGATGGGTTCTCTAGTTACAACCTAGTATGGGTAAATGAAGAGGATCAACATAAGACCAATTTCACCACAAAGTGGGGAACCTTCACATATGCAAAGATACCTTTTATCCTCTATAAATATAGGGTACACTTTATAATGAGCTATGGATGTATCTTTTAAAGGCCTAATCAACATGATCATCCTCATCTACCTGGATGACCTCACCATGTTCTCCAAGAAGAAGAAGACCATTTCGAACAACTAGAGAACTTTTTCAAAAAGTGCCAAGAATTTGGGGTGTCACTCAACCCTAAGAAAAGTGTTTTTGGACTCCCACAAGGCAAGTTTCATGAATACATGGTATCTAAATAAGTAATCTCTATGAATTATAATAGATAAAAGGCCATCAAGGATTTATGATTGCTAGTCAATAAGAAGGGGGTCTAATATTTCTTAGGAAAGATCAATTTCATCAGCAAATTCATATCTAACTTTACAAGATTGGTAAGGCAAATAAATTTGATGTTGAATAAGGACCAAACTTTCAAATAGATGGTAGAAGGGAGAATAGCATTAGACAAGATTAAGGAAGCAATATCCACTACCCCCATGCTAGTCAATCCTGACTTCTCCAAAGATTTCATCATGTATGTATATGGGAGTGAACATATCCTAGCAGCTATGCTAACCCAAAAGGTAGAAGAGGGGACAAGTGAGCACCTGATTGATTTCTATTTGAGTACCTTGCATGGGTATAAAACCAAGTATAATTTCATTGAAAAACAAGCCTTCACCATCATCAAAGGTCTCAAAAATTTTAGACACTTGGTGTTGAGGAGCAAGATAATGGTATACATGATGCATTCTAGTGTCAGAGAATACATGATGGAAGGAGAGATCACTAGAAAAGGGATAATTAAATCACTAAGATCCTAGAGTATGACATTGAAGTTAGGCTAACCAAAGTGATCCATGGAAGAGGACTCTGTCAGCATTTGGCTCAATGTGAAGGTGCCCCAACAAAAGAAAAAGACGTACCAAAAATAGTTTTAATGAATCAATATGAAGCAGATGGGTCCTAGGCTGCTGATAGGACCTATTTTATGTAGACTAGATGATACCTACATGGTTTCCCTATGTATGAAATAATATTCTATAGATTATATAGAGCTAACTATATGTTAGTGTAGGGAGTCCTCTTCAAGAGGAATTTTGACAGAGAGCTATTCCAATGCATAGACAACTACCAAGAAATCAAGATTTTATGGGATATGCATTTCACACCTCTATGCAAGAATTTCTCCACAAAGATGATTGTAACAAAAATCATGCATGTAAGATATTACTATCTATCCATGTTCTTTGATTTCCATTAGCCAATCAAAAAATTCTAGTAATGTCAATTCTTCATAGGCAAGTGAAAGAATTCATCCATGCCACTAAATCCAATTGTAACCAATGAACCTTTCACACAATGGGACTTGGATTTCATTAGGATTATCAATCTCATTTATATCACAAACCACAAATAGATACTTATATTCATTGATTACTTCATAAGGTGGACTGAGGTAACCCTAATGAAAGAGGTAACTAAAATAATGATCCTTAACTTCCTCGAGGAGTTAGTATCATGGTTTGGCCCTCCCAAAATGATCATTTTTGATAATGTAAAGGCCTTCCTCAATTCCAAGATTTCATTATTTGTGCTTCAAAATGGGATTTTCCTAAATACTTCATCTAATTACTACCCATAAGGGAATGGGTTAGCTAAATTGATAAATAAGAACCTAATCGAGCTAATCAAGAGGATGGGTGTAGACCAACAAAGGGAATGGCATATGCATATCAAGATGGCTCCATGGACTGATCAAATTACTCTAAATAAAATTTTAAATACATACCTATATTAAATAGTATATAGGAGGGAAGTGGTTATGCACATATCAATATAAATTCTTGCTTTACATCTTTTGAAATTTATTGAAGTGGTAGAGAATGGAGCTATGGAGGTCAGGTTGGAAGAATTGTTCAACCTCCAAGAAGCAAGGGAATGAGTGAGTGACACTAAGGTCACCCAATAGTAAGTATTCAAGTGATGGTTTGATAATAATTTATTAGACCTAGGACTTAATCTATGAGACTTGGTCCTCAAATATGACTAAAGGAATGCAAAGCTACAACATAATGTAAAGTTTGATTCCCTATGGAGGGGGGCTTTTTGCATCATGGGCAATCGATGGGATAACATCTTTGATTTGGAGGATAAAGAGGGAAATGCATTATGGATTTCAATTAATGTAATCAACTTAAAACACTTTAACTAATTTAATAGTTCTCCCTTGTACATAGTTAGCTAGTTTCTATTTTGTTTGCATGTTTCCCTTTCTTTATTGCTTTTCCCCCTTTTTCTACTCTTTCCCTTTGAGAATAAGTGACATTAGAATAATTTGTTCACCCTATCACCAAGTGTCTATAATTTTTCCCTTTCAATTTTTGAACATCCTCTAATAGATGGTTATCTACCCCATTCCTCTCACCATTAATGGTAGATGCTCTATATTGCATGATTCCCCATGAAGATCTCTGCAAAATATCTTGCAAGTTACTCCTCAAGCTTGTGTGTTGCCCTTAACATTTATGGGGATCCCAAATTCAAAAATGGCATGATGATCATGATTAAAGTGTTGACCAATAAATATATTTCTCCTAATCAGGCCAAACATTTTAATGCCTAAGATTTTCCAAGAGAATTGAGTGAAATAATTAAGCAACTGAGTAGAGCATCTTGAGAAAGCTTTGAGCTAGTAAAACTAAAAGAATTGAGAAAGAAGTGAAAGAATCATGAGTGGAAATTGATATTTAGTATTTTCCTTAGATCAATTTAATTATTAGAAAAAGTTATAAAATGGAGACTTCTACATCCTCGTCTGATAGTAGAAGGCATCCAAGCAAGTAGAGAGATTATGAATCAGGTGCTCATGGTGTCTTTCCCCCATAATACGTAGTAAGAAAATCATATGCTTTCACTTATCCAAGGCCTAAAGTTCAAAATGTAAAAATTATCACCAGGGGGTGTTTTAAGGACCCATCATTGGTCTAAGATTTTGCAGATGGGATCTGTGATCCCAAATTGGTAAAGAACCCAAAGAGCCTAAGGGAGGGTTCACCCAAATGATCAAAAAGGTGAGAAATAATGACTATGAGTCATTTGGGTATAATATTTGTAACTCTACATTAGACCATTACATGGTTCCTCTTGTGTACCCATGCCCAAAGATTTTCACCTTATATATAGATAGATATGATGTTAGCATTAGCATTATTATAGGCAACAACCACCAAAAAGTGGATGTCAGTGTTAATGCTATAAGGGAAATGCTTCGACTCCTAAATGACCCTAATATCTATGTTTTTAGTATGAAGAGCATATAAAATGTCTAGGACACCTAGGTCCTTAAGATAGATTTCATCAATCTCGTCCTCTGGAGCATCTACACTAAATCACCTCCTATATCCATTGCTCTCATCAGCTTTATGATGTAGGACATGAAAAACACCTTGTATATGTTGGCATTTATCTTTGGGATGGAATCATATGCTCACATCATTGATTTTCAATTGGGGGTAGTTTTCCTTTTGAAGATGGTGAATAAAGAGAAGGTTTATAAGATGGACTTTGCATATGCACTTACCATCGCCATACATAATGAGTTGGCAAACTTCTCAATAATGAATACCTTTAAGTATTCCTCCTCTACCTAATTTTGTATAATAACTCCCAATTTTTATCTTCATACTTCACCTTCAACTCTATTGAGAATAGCACTCACCTTAACATGGTCATCCTTGTCACCACATGGACCCACATCTTATTAGCCATGAAGGATTAGTATGAATTTTTAGAATCCTTCATATCCCCAATCTTGATCAACCTTAACTAGGAGGCCATCATCTTTAGAATGATGGATAGCTAGAGGTCATGGCTAATTGGTGGAATAATTCTAATTGACTGGTTCTTCAAGGCCCATTTCACCTTCATTCAAGTGAACATATTTATGGAAGAGCCATTTTGACTCCCATGCCTACTCACAAATAGGACCCTGACCTTGGAGTTGGCTCACTAGCTCGATACTATAAACTCAATTTATATCACAAGCTACAAGAAGAAGGCCCTATGTAATGTCCCCTTCTCAATATGGATCATCATAGTGGTGAAGAGGTCACATGAGTACCTATTTGCACTTAAGCTTATAGAGATCAGCCTTGACCAAATTGATAACCAATAGAAATATGACCCAGTTGGTCATATAGATACCTTGAAGATTGCCACCCCATTCAATCATGAGCCTCAGCCATACCTTAAATATCAAAAGTCATCAACTGAGGATGATATCAAGTATTACATGGATCTGTCCAAGATCCCATCGAATACATGCAAGCCATGGGAGTCCTTTTACAAAGTGGTCCAAGATTTGACCCCATGAAGAAAATAACAAAGGGTCTAAGGGCACAAATCATCTAAAGGTATTAGAGCTAAGAAAAGATAGATGCTTATTGAAAATATAGGCAAGAGATTGGCTAGCAAAATCACAATTCTGGGCACTGATGAGCAATTCAAAAACCTCTAGGATGAGTACCATGAGGTGAAAGCTCTAGTAGAAGGATACTTCTCTATCGAATAAGAAGAATAAGAGGGGTATACTCCTTCTAAGGAAGAAGAGGATGCCCCCTCAAATAAAGAAGAATTTTTAATGGTTAAGAGGCCTTTGACCTTGCCACCACCTCTTTATCCATATCCAACCACCCCATAGCAATAGCAACTCTCTTTAGGGCATCTCAAGGTAGGGTCATCTCAGCCCAAATCTAGAGTACAAGCCTCTAATTATCCCCCTAATCCAACACAGAAATAGGTCCACTTTTCTCATCCCCTTCTTTCCACTTTTACTTCATTCTTCACTCCCTCTTTACCCTCTATGATTTTCACTAAGCTCATACTGTTCTCCATTACTCAACTTATCACCTCACTCACACCACTTTCCTCCATGTAGATGATCACCTCTCTTATGGTATTTCTCACTCCTCTACCCTCATCCACTTCATTAACATCTATTATGGTGTAATCACCTTCTACCTTACTTTGTGGCCTCCCACCTTTCTCTCCTTCTACCCTAACCCATCACCCACTCATCTCTGGAAGAATAGTGTCTGCTACTTTATAGTAACAAGTGACCATTCCTTTCAGGATACCATAAGGAGTCCCCTTCATAGGAGAAATATTTAGTCATATAATTAGTTTCATCAATAAATTGAGGCTACTAGAAAATCCCAAGAGGGATACGTAGAGAAGAAAAGATAAAAATAGGCCAAGGCCCTAACAGTGCCTCACATGTGATCATTCTTTAACCCAACACAAAAATCTCTAATGATTACACATATGGAACCCCAAGTAATCAAGCCACAAGAATAGATGTAGCCAAGGGAATACTTAATACATGCCATCAGCCTCAACCTTAGCCAAGCCATGCCAACTAATAGGGTCAAATTGATGTATGAAACATATAAGTCCATCCCCATGGAATATATCAAAGCATGTTGTTATTTGGAGAAGACAAAGCTAGAACACGCAAGGGTGAAAACTACAGTCAATTATCTAAACATCAAGGCCAAGTCTAAATACATGGAGCTCAAAAAAATGAGGTCTAACCTATAGAGTTATGTCACTAATGAGAGATTCCAATTGGAAGCTAATTAAAGGGCCCAACAATAGATCTAAGTTGTAGAGCTAAAGGCTAAAATCGATGGCCTAAAGAAGGAGAAGTAGACTGTGGAGAATAAATTGCATGAGAAAGAAGTAGAGCTCATACAAACCTATAAGAATCTCTTAGATTATATAAGCACACAATAATAATTACAACAGATGTAGTAAGAGTCCTTGGCCAAGGACCAAGAGATCCTATAATTGAAAAATGACCTCGCTACCCACTCCTAGACTATATGGATCCTCCTGATGGTCTAGTATTTGTATATATCTTACTAGGAGAGAATAAATAATATGGCCACTAAATTGAAGCTAGAACTTGGGTTCATCATAAATTCATAGTGGCTAAGCCTTAGGTAAGCTCATCCATAATCCAAGTCTTAGCCTTCATGTCCCCTAAGGTTCAAGACTTGTAGCTCATTGTCCAGAAGCTTTATAGTGCAACAAATGAGACAGTACAATCATTAGGGGTGTTTGATCAAAGGTAGGTGGTGGTGAAGGTAAATGAGTTTCTAAGCTACAATAAGGTAAAAACAAAATTCAATACATTTCTCAATGCCTTAGATAAATTAGTCTAGGATATGAATAGGTGCATCGAACAACTAGTCTATTTGGGACTCCCTCTCCATTCCTTATGGTTAACACCATCCTCCTAGAGGATAAAATAAAATAAATACTAGAAAAAAATAGAATGACTAAACCATTTTTGTATCTTTTAGTCAAGCACCAACTGTTTCCAAGGAGGAGACCATATTACAGCCTCTCGCCCAACTAGAATTTTAAATGTTGGCAATAGTTCAAGGATTGAGAAGCATCTCTTTTAAGGAGATCATTGATTTGGATAGATCCCTCTAGGTTTTGAAGAAGAAGACTCAACCTCAGGAGGAAGATTGAATGCCTCTAAAGGCTGATCTTAAAAACTCATAAGTTTTGTGGGTCTTTACCTTTTTGCATTTTGCTTTGATTGGTCTATGAAACCAAAACTTTGGGTTCTTCCATCCACACGCAAATTCCCCTATAAGTCACTAGGAACTATGGATCATGATCCATGTTTTTTATATTTAGTGCAGTTAGCTTTTCCATTGGATAAGTTTGGTGAGTTCAACATTTGTGTTATGGCCCCCTCTTTTTTATGGGTCCCTTTTTCTATTTTTGACTAAGTCTCAACTTCCTCCCATAGCCTTCCACATGGTAGTCTGATGTTTTTTCAACTCAAAGAATTTCTCAACATACCCAAAAGAAGTGTTAACCTTCCATGTGGTGTCCTAATGCTTGTTTATCATGAAAAATTTCTTGGTTTTCCTAGGAGTAGTGCCAGCTCTCCACATGGTAATTAGGAACTTATCTAAGGTAAGTTTATTTTGTTAGAACTATAAGTAGTGCAATTGGCCAATGAAGTTGTTATAAAGAGGGATGAATACTTTACACATGGTTCTCCTATACTTAATTTTTTAAAGGAATGCTTGGCATCTTAGGAGTAGTGTCAACTTACCACATAGTGTCACAATGCTCCTTAAGAATAAGGCTTTCTTTGTTAGAGCTCTGAATTGCAAGATTGGTTTATAAGGTTAGGAATAGGATCCACCAAGTAGCTATAATAGAGAGGAATAAAAATTTACATGTGGCATCATGATGCTTGACTAAGGCAAAAAAATTCTTATCAGACCTTCAAGTAATGTCATTGGATGAGAGAAGTGGGTCCCTCTTTCCTAACAAGCATTCCAAAGGTAGTTTTAGAGGTAGACACGTGTCACCACCATGCTTCTCCTAAGTGTCATTGGAATTATAAGGCACTATAGTTACACCATATCTAGGATTCTAAAGACTAATTTCACTCATGAGCTAGAGCTCCTCATTCAGTTGCAATGACTTCATGATGAGCATGAGTACCAATTTCTAGGTGTCATTTCCTTATGATACCATTGTGCCTATATAAGTAGAGCTCTTTTTTTGTAAAGGGCTAGTAGATGAATAATTTTTTTGTTATTATCAGAGAAACTATATGAAATCAAAAATGTATCATGTCTATAAATAAATCCTAGATCAGAGAAGATAGTGTATACCTACACTTATGATTGGGATAGACTTATTAAGTGGGAGCATGACCAATATGGGGATCCACTAGACTCTATTAGGGGATCACTTATCACAACATATCATGCTAAGAAGGGTTATAAATCCTACAGTCTAACATAATCATAGAACAAACCTAATGGAGTCCTAAGGTTTAAAACATTCACTTATTATAATAACAATAAATTTAATCTAATCTAGTGCATACCAAAGCTTGTGGTACAAAAGTGGGGGTTAGAAACAAAACAAACAACTAAACTAAACACATATTAGAAGAAATATCTCATGTCAATGTATTTAAAATATTAATTATGGGAGAGGAATACAAATGCATTATCTATCGACTCTTACAAAGGAGAAATAAAGTTAGGAGTACTTACCTTTGAAGATGAACCTATTGAGACTCAATCTCTCCCTTGGCAAAGGTGTTTTGCAAGAGATTGTTGTGGTATGTAAGGATAACCAAGATAAATTAGCTCTAGGATACACAACCTATCTAAGCATCAAAATACTTCTTCATAAGACAAGATCTGTATCTCCAAAGAAAGTATGGAACCCTAAGCTTTATTCCTCAAGTTGAATGGTTAATAAGCAGATGTTCATTTGCACTTCTTTGCTAATAATTCTTCTCTTATGAAATGATGGGAAATGAATTTGTATATATAGGTGGATCTTTCCCTAAATCCTCCCAAAAAATTTGGATATATAGGGTTGACCCAGTTGACCTAGTGTGTTTTCAAGGATAAATCACTAGCTCTGAGCTAGGTTGATTGAAAGGCTAATAAGCTAAGAAAGTGAAAAATAACTCTGAACTATACTAGGTCGACCTAGTCGACCTAGTACAGCCAACTATCCAAAAGGGTGTTAAGGCAAGAAAAAGAGGATGGAAAGAGGAAAATGATTGGAATGGGTAGAAATAAGAATAATAAGCTTAGGGTTAATGGTTTTAGGAGACAAGTGTGTAGATAGTAAGTGGCAAAAGGGACAATAATATTATGAAGCATTGATGGTCTACCCACCTCTTTTATAATTTACCACTTAGGGTGTGCACTCAAAGAGATTGAGACTCAACAAGTTATTTCAAGATATAAAGTGTTAGTAATCAATAAAATTTTGAAAATATTATGTGTATACATATACCCCACTCGAAGCTTATCATGTGTCACATAAGTGCAACACGGGATGGTGTTTTGAGGTAAAACACAATAACACACAACACTAATGCTAAGTAAAGTGTAGTAAGCATAAAATAAGATAAATGAAATGATTGAATTGAAAAACACATACCCTTAACTTACCTTAGTGTCATAGATAAAGAAGTAGACTGTAAGAAAGTGTGAAGGCATCCAATGTAGATAACACTAGATGAAACTATAGAAGTTACTAAAAAAAATATCCAAAAATCAAAAAAAATTGGAAAATAGGAATATGTTAGTGGAAAATAATCTCTACATCATCATGAATCTAATGCATTTTATAGTTTGTAAAATAGATGAGTAGAAACAAAGATATAAGCAAAATATGGAATCTACAGGACAATAATTAAAGAATTTAAATTTTAAAAAGTGTTTTTAAATAAAGCAAAATACAATTCATTTTTTATTTTTGATTTGTGAGAAGATAAAAAGAGATCTAGAGATAAAAAAAGCTAGGATGGCAAGGAGATGACATACTAAACAAGGAAAGGATCTAGAGGTGGCAGTAGGTACACTACAGGTATGTAGCTAAGAATCTCAAACTACTTTTTGAAATTTGTATTAAATTAAGTGAATTTTTAGTAATTTTGAATTTTAAGCATTTATAAATTTCAGAATGAGGCAAAATTAGATTCTAAGGGTAGAAAATAGGAAGATGGGAAATGGGTTTGGAGAGTTTAGGTAGAAAACAAAAAAATTGTAATTTTTTAGGAAAATACAAGGGGTCAGTGGGCAAAAAGCACTAGATTGACCCAGTAAGCTAAGAAAGAGTAGAATCCACAGTGCCAACCCAGTAGGTATGGGTTAACCTTGTACATTTTATAGGATGATGGCTTAGTTTAGAGTTCTTAAGTAGTTTGAAAGGTCTAGAATGGAAACTCAGCATTAGGGAGGGGAAGAGAAGTTGGTTGACTTAGATTTTTGAGTCAATCAAGCAAAAAGATAGGAAAATTTTGGTCAAACTAGTTTAACCAAAGAGTTAGAATGATACAGAAAAGCATGTAAAAGGCTAAAAGAGGGCTAGAATGGCCTGAAATGACCAAATAAGGTTAAGAAGGACTAAGTAGGCTAAAAATAATAAAATAAAGTAATTTAGATCTATTTTTGATAAAATTTTAAAAAAAGTATTTTGACTATTTATGACATGGGAGAACTGATACATCCTTTATTATTTCTTGGGTGCAGGGATGATAGATATTTTAGAAACTTGTGGATGTGGTATGGTTACCAAAATTGTTAGATAGGTTTTTAGATGGAGATAGGGTTAGACTAGGATCTATAGGTCTAGGTAGGATAGTAGAGATGTGCCAAATCCCCCTTAGTGTTGATCTGTTAGTCATGTTCCTAAATTTTTGGGAATAATAGACTAACACATTCAAATAATATATGGAATGGGATATAGTAGAGGTGTATATTACACTATATGATGTCCTTTCTATCCTATGACTACCTATAATAGGAGCACAAGTAACCATAGGGATACCAGACAACCTAGACGAGAGGAGAGCCTTAGCCATGTGGGCTATAGGCTCAAAGATGATATTACCAAGTATGAGAGTGAGTATGTTTGATATCTATACATCACATATTCCAAACATTTAGAGGGTTGTGATAGGCCTTGTGACATAGCAGGTGCTATGTCACAAGTCAAATAGTAAGGTACCATTATTTGTGGTAGCTTTAAGCAGGATGATCTTAGAAGAGTGTGTTCTATATGACCTAGGCTCTATCATCTTGGTCTAATTGGTAAATGATATGTATGAGATGTTGGTCAAAGGGTAGAGGACCATGGGATTGATCATATTTTTAATAACTTGGATATAAGATAGGTTTCCTATGTACTACTTGACTGGGTTACCCCATACAATCAATGATAGGCTACCTTAGGTATTAATATAGAGAGAGGACTAGGTAGCATGGGTCATACCCTACATGTTAGCACTATAGTTAGTGATATGTATAAACATAGTGTGGTAACCATACAAGCACATAGTAGCTACATGGGTGATCTAAGACATAGTTACACTAGTGACAGCTAGGATAGAGGTGGTCAAACATTATTTCTAGTAGAGAGAGAGATACATATGGTGACATGAGTGTGAAGGAAAATAGGCCTACCTCATCTAGTAGCACCAATACTGATGCTCAAGTAGTGGACTCAGCATGTGAGGGAGCCATAGGGGAAGAGAGGACTAGGGCCACTAGTGGTGAGATCAACACTAAGGCCATGTCAAAAGCAACCATGGACTAGTCAAGAATGATGAGGAGATCAGAAGGAGGATAAGGATGTAGAGGTAGAGATACCAGATGTACCACTACCAGCTTTATAGTGAGATAATCAATGGCCATCGAGGACATGGCATTAATGGAGGCAAGAGGAGAGAGTGGAGACTATTACCATCCTAAATGATCCCATAGGTGAGCCAAAGGAGATGACAGAGAGACTACTCAGATGTAGGCTAAGATTGACATGAGCCATGATAGTCAAGTTTTAGCTGAGGAGGTGGCCTATAAAGGAGGTGCAAGGAGGCCATATATATGGGGAGATTGTGTTAGGTGGTCATGCAGATGGTGAGACCATAGTAGCTAAGACATAGATAGGTAAAAAGAGATGGTTAAATTATTATTTATATTTTATTTGGAAAGAAAGATAGATATTTTAAGGTATAATAGTGATCTAATATCCATCTTATAGAATTTTGTAGGTATGAGGATAAGGTGGAGAGATGGGGGTCCATAGTGAGAGGAGCACTTCATAACATCTTGTATGAGACTCTGTAACCATATGACCCCATGGCACTAGAGTATCTGAGAGTACCATCTACCTCAGCTCAGATAAGCTAGTTTAGATTAGCTAGAGAGGTAGTGAGGTAGATAAGAGGATAGAAAGTGAGGATAAAACCACCAATAGTGATGGGTTTAGGAGAACTATAGGCATGACAGGCCTTAATAGATGAGAGAGTTGTGCATCTAGCTATAGTAGTGCAGATGATAGAGATCTGAACCTAGCTGGCAGAGTCACAGATGCGGGTAGTGCACCTATAAGGATAGGTATAAGGATTGAGATCTTAGATGGCCTCCTTATACCATGCCATTTGAATTAGTTAGATCGAGGCCTTAGCAGGTAGCATGGCTAAGCCATGAGATAGACAGGATGGGACCCAGCCATAGAGCTAGAACATTGTATATGGTTGCGTTTTTTATATCAAATTCATGATATATATATATATATATATATATATGATGGATCATTTTTGCATATTGTTGGATATGTGTGTTATCATTATGGTTGATTCTGGTTTGTTTATTATGGTTGAGTTTGTGGATGCTTTGGATATATTTCTTTATAGCACATGTATTTAGCTTTTTTGTATATGCTATAATAAATATATGAGATGTGATTTATTTTTTAGCATTATGAAATACACATGCATGGTTAAGAAGAAATAGGCAAAAATGACTTGAAAAATATAATTAATCACGAAAATGTACTACACACTATTTCAAGCTAAAAAATGTGTAATAACAAGAAACATATAGTTACAAAGAACCAAGAAATGGCAAAATAAGATGGTAAAAAGCAATTTGTTTTTAAACCAATGTGAAAGATTGCACCAAATTAAAACAAGTAAAATCATACTAATAACGTGTTGGGAAGTATGACAATAATGTAATAAAATGGAAGGTATGAAAAAGAGCATAAATGGTATAAAAAAAATTAATTAAGTCAATCAATCATAATAAACCATGATGGAAAGTGTGAAAGAAAAACAAAATTGCAAAATTTTGGACTTAAATTGGTCATACTAATTCAATCTGGGAAGTATGAAAAATTCAATAAATGGTTGTAATCTTACATGCACTCAGAAAATAAGAAAATAAAAAAGGCAAAAAAATGAAGTAAGCATAAAACATACTAAATCAAGATGGGAAGCATGTAAAATTACATGTAAATTCATAATCGATCGAATCTTGATCTCAAATTTGACACATGTAATTTGGATGGTGACTTGGGTATTGGAAAATTTTATGAGGAGGGTCAAGTTCTATCCATGGTCTTACACTACAAACTTGACAAAGATAACACCACTGGGGTGGAATAAATAGTAAGATTAGGTAATAAAAGGATGTGGGTAATAGGAAGGAAAAGATGGTAATTTTTTAGGATGGTCGGGTCTTATTCATGGTCTTATAATGTAACTCACAAATGAAATCCCAAGGGGAGTGATCAATAGATAAGACAATATTTCTCAAGAAGAAATATAAGCGAGACAAGAAGTGAAAAAGGGAGTGTAAAAATCAATACTTAGTCCTCTTGTGAGAAGACCTTAGGAGGCAAGAGGTATACTAAGGACATGAGAAAATACTAAGTGACTGGTGGTCATCTATGTATAAAGGAAACCTATTTTCTATAGACACAAATCTTTGTAGTCAAATAAGTGTGCTACTAAGATCAAATCATGAAGGTATATTGATACAAGTAAAATTAAAATGGACCTACCTTCCCATGATGTGTTCCCCATTCATTAGGACCCTTTACAGAGTCATCAAACTACTATGAAGATTGGGTACTTGTGTGAGAAATTAGGTAGCACTAAAAGATTTTTTTATTCTCCTCTTCTAATCTACTAGCGTGCACCACCCTAAAGGACCTCAGCTCTATTGTGAGGCCAACTATGGAGTTTGAGATTTGACTAGAAGAAGGAGATGTGCTTTGAATCACATCTTTTAGTGTGATTATACTTTTAATAATATTTTTACCTTTTGATATCATTGCCTTTTGTTTAAATGATTTGGATTTTAACTTTATTTTAAAGGATAAATAAGATTCCTCTTCCATACAGATTTGGAATGACCAATCATGAGAGAGATAGTGATACACATGAATGAGCTCTAGGCTAAGGCTAAAAGAATCTAAGTAACCAAATACAAATACTGACTAGGACACTTAGGATTGACAACGAACTAGCATGTGATCTCAAGTCTCAACTATTTATATGCTTAGTTCATGGATAAAGAAAGAGGCAAAAAGGAGATCCAAAGTGGATCGGTAAAAAGGAGATAATAATGAGATAGATTATTTTCTAATTGATCACATGGTAAAAGGATATAATAACCAAGGGGAATAGGGTGTGTATAAACAAATCACCATGAAAAATTATCTATGAAAAATAAGGATAAGAAAGCAAAACAATCATAAAGATACAAGAAAGAGAGTTTAAATAAAAACTCTGGGGGAAAAGGGAAAGCAATGAAAAATAAAAGATAACCATATGCGAATATAAATGATAAAATGCATGAGATATAGTACAACAAGTAAGATCATGATATAATATAAGCAAAAAATTGACACGGTGTCAAATGATATAATAGATAGAAATAATATTGGAGCATAAGTCTAATCTAATATAAATGTGAAAACACCATGTATGTACTCATAAATACTAGTAAATCTATCCATACACATTACCCAATACATTGGATAAGTCTTTATGAAGCTGGATACATACTACTACTAGAGTTTCATTAATCTTCAATGAGTACTTGGAAAATACTTCTTTTCTGATCTCCTTAATTAAAAAAATAAGAATGCTTGAAGGATCATGTTGAGGAGGAAATTACGCAAAGGCTAGTCAAGAGAATGTATGGGAGAGGGATATAATGGATATGTAGGAATCATTGGTGGAGAATAATCCATGGGTGAAGGAAGGTCCATAGGTGAAGAAATCACAAGTGGAGGCATAGAAGCTGTTGAAGGGACCACAAGAGGAGATGGAACCACTAGAGGTAGATCTATTAGAGAAGAAGTAGGAACCTTCTTACATGAATGACCTATGGAAGGAATGGCAGAAGGTTTAGGAATGGCTATAATATGATCTTTGAGATGTTGTTGGAGGATGTGACAATGATCATATCCTTGGCATGTGTTACGTGTAGACTTAATATTACATTCAAAATACCCAATATTCTCAATGAAATCAAGAGAAGCAACACACGTGCATGAACCCTCATTAAGTAATGCATGTTTGACTTAGATATCACCTATTTAGAGGGTAATAAATAAGGGAGGATCATCTGCATGAAGCAGAATCTCATAAAGAATCATAGAAGATATGGGAAATCATAGAGAAAGAGAAGTGTCTATAATTTCATCAATGTTGATAGACATCTCTTCACATTGTTGTAAAATACTATCTTCAAAACCAGATAAAGCTACCTCCCATCCTTCTAGGGGAGGATGAGGGACATTCATCTTGAATAATAGCTACATGAGGTGGTTTCTATGACGTGGGGAAGTCCTCATAAGTTCAAGAAATAGACTCTAAGATGGGATATTAGTGAGCTCCGTAATGGGATCCCACTCATCATAGCCCATAAGAAGGTTATTAGATATAGGTGTGTAGTGATTAAAGAAGTTCCTAGAAGGAGAAGCTGAAGTGCATTAAAATTTATGTTGGTATGAAGAAGGAGGATGTTTATAATAAGGTTGTAAATCATGTGAAGATGAAGAAGTGGTTGGTTCAAATTGATTTTGAGAAGGATAATAAGTGTTAGTAAAAGCTTGGTTATTATTAGTATTGGAAGATGATGGAAGAGTGGTATAAATATAATGTGATGTGTTATCCAAGGGGGGATTAAAAATTAGATCATCAAAAGTGATAAGATCTTCTTTCCCCAACTCATTTAAATGAGTTGGAGAAGAATCTTGGATAACATGACATGTCTTAGATGAAGGAGGAGTATAGATAGGTTAGGAATCAATGAACTCCACCACCCTTCACATAATAGTCATACTAACCACATTCTCTTCAGAATTTGGTTCCACAAGACTTTATACATTATTGGCAGAATGGGTGGGCTTGTCTTGAGAGTCTTGAATCAGTTGATGATTAGGTAAAGGATCTTTATAGATAGCTAAATGATCATTTTCTTGATTTAAGACTTGAGTTTTTTCATGTGTTTTATAGTTCTTAAAATCAATCTCATAGGCTTGTTGACACTTATGGATAATGGAATCACGATCAAAATTAGGGCCAAGAATAAAATCCATAGCTAAATTATGAAGTTGTATATAGGTCTCATGAGAATTACCCCAACTAGTATAAAACCAACAAAATTTGTTAGGATCATACCAGGATTTCATAGGTTGATTATGGTCAAGCTCTCATGAAAGAGGCATGGGTAGATGTTTAAGCAATTTAGCTGAGGATAGAGGTTTTTGAATCTTAATGTTATTGGGTGAAGAGAAATGATTATTAGTATATTATAAGAAGAAGGATTTGGTACCAAATAAGGGTTAGGAATGATAGCTTGAACATTGTGAATGGTGTCATAAGAATCAGTAAAACCATCATTAGTAATATTGCAATTTTTGTTTTTTAGTAATAAATGAGGACCTACAGAAGGTTGGGGTGGATTGAATTGATGCATTAGGAAATATTGTCTTTTAACTTGATCAATAGCCTTCTCCAAGGTACAAGGAGAGAGAGTGCAGACCCAATATTGTAATTTAGGAAAGAGAGCATTTATAAAGATATGAAAAAGATTGTCATCCACCATGTTATGTTCACATTTATTTGACAAAGTCTTCCATCTCTTAACAAAGGCTTGGGCAGTTTCATTCTCATGTTGTTTGCAATTAATGAAATGGTCTAAAGTGTTTTTAACAAGATCATTAGTTTGGATTTTTTGTACTAAAGAATTTACTAAGTCCTCTAAACTAGAAATGGAATGAGCTCTAAGTTGATTGTACCAATCCAAGGCATCACCCTTGAGGGTTTTGGCTAGGATCTTCATAGAGGCAAAGGTGTTTAATTTGACCTAATCCTTGTAAATATTTCCAAATTTTTTTAGGTGAAGGGTAGGATCGGTTGACCCATTATAAGAAATTGTAGGTGTTATAACTTATATATCAATGTTGGCAATTTGACTAGTGAGAGGTTCATGTTGTAGACGCTTGATGGTTTTATTGACTAAAGGAGGTTGAGGAATGAGATTTCCTTAAGAATATCAAAGAGGAGGAGGGGGAAAATTCTGTTATATGTGCCCCAATCCGTTAGTTGTAGATGAGATTGAAGATTAAGAAGGTTTTCATTCTCATCATTTGATTTGTGTTATGCACTTGAAAGGTATTCGTTTGATTGAGAGTTTTTAATAAAATTTGGTGTGTTTAATTAGATTTAGAAGCATTAGAATTAGTATTTGTGTTTTTATTAGTGGCTTGGGTACCACTATTAATGTTTATATGAGCTTGAGAAGAATTGTGTGAATGTGAGGCACTAGTGACAAAATTTGCTTATGGGGAAAAATATGGTCTAGTAAATGGTTGAGAAGAAGAATCACTAGAAGCATGATTGCCTTGGGTAGTAAATAATGAACTAGTTAAAGGATTAAGTATAATGGACCTTATGAGAGGCCCACCAAATGTATAACCTACCATGTTAGTTGAGATACTAGGCATGGAGGTAGAAGAGGTTAGAGAAGAAGATGTCATGGCATAAGAACAATTCAAAATTGAAGGAAACGGCTGAGAATTAAGGAAAGTGGTACCTCAAAATAATATTGAAAATATAGCAGTAGGTGAATGAGGCTCTTTGGTTTGACCACTAATCATGAGGTTATAAATGGTAGAAGGATCCTTTCCTCAATGTTGAGGAAATTCAGAAATAAAGAAAAGTATTTCAAGAGTATACTCTAACTCACGTTGATCTTCTAAGAAAATATGAGGATTATGATGCAAAGAGGTATTAGGAGGGGTCCCATATATCATTGTGTGAGTGGTAATATGAAAATTACTAGCATATAAAAGAGGAGCCCTACTTTGTCTATGTGAGACCCTATTATGATTGGTAAAGTTCATCATATCTATTGACTATAATGCAGTGTCATTACCAAATAGAAATTCCATGATGAAGGGAAGAGAACAAATATGAGAAGGAAAAGGATAAAGAGGTGATTGAAATAGTATAGGGTTGACTGGGTCAACCTAGCATACAAATAGGGATTGTAAAACTATATAGGGTCGACTAGGTTGATCCAATACATTGTATAAAATGTAGAGAAACAAATGGGTCTACTAGGTCAATCTAGTATAGTAGATAGGTAATTCAAGAAGCCTAAAATAGATTTTGAAAATGAAACAAGATAATTTTGTAAGTAATAAAAAGAAATAAGTACTGAAAGGAAATAGATAGTCAATTGGATTAATGTTGGCCAATCCAATTGAAACACACACAATAAAATATTGCACTAACACTATCTAATGTAAGTTTTTGCACACATAATTGATCAAAGAGTAAGCAATTGATTTGTAAATTAAAGAGCTAACTATTAGTCAGCCTGAATGTTTATTATATTTATTAAGATATGATTTTAAATGTGATTGGAAGTTGGCTATAAGCAAGGTACTAGATAGCAATCTAAGGATGGTTTTTGGTAGTTTGGGTTGAAAGGGACTCTAGTGGTGATGATACATGTTTGGTATTGAGGCCTACCACCTCACTTCACACATCACAGTGATAAGGGTGTCAAGTTCTTAGCCAAAATATACCACTAGCCATGCTTTATACTTGACTAAAGCATCAATTCAACTTCCCCCTTGGTGATGAAATACAAGCAGGTTAGCCTTGGGTAGAAAAAATGTTAAAGTGCTTGTTTAAATTATGTGATTTAGCCATGTGTGCATAAAATATAAATAGTGAAACTAAGTGATTAATTAAAAATCACCTAATTAAACTATGTGAGATATTCTAAGCATGCAAACAATAGGAAAAAAAAGGTGTGAACTAATTACTAATAGATATGAGGTTAATTCCAACTTAAAATAAGGTATAGATTTAACACTATATGCATAAAATAAAAAATAGGGTTGATAGGGACAAACCTATACTATGGAAGTAAAGTCTAAGAAATGAACTAGGTTGGCAAGGTTGATCCATTTATTTTAGATAACACATAGAATATAGAACTAGGTCGGTAGGGTCGATCCATTTGACTATGCAAGGGCAGTTTTAAAGACTACACACTTTGAAAGGAAAGATAGAAAATAAAGAAAAAAAGAGGTATAAATTAACCTTGGTGGATCAAATATGTAATGAAAGAAGACTGTTGATCAAGAACCTTGAGGTATGCTGGTAAAATCTATAAACTAGGTTAATGGGATCAATCAAGCTATGTAAGAACCTACTACAGAGTGTTAAAATTGTAAGGGGTCAACTAGGTCAACTTAGTAGGTTAAACTAGATGTTTAAAAGGATAGAAACATGTACTAGGTTGACTGGGTCGATCCAGTTGCCTATTCTTAGAAAACTATGCACAGAAGTTAGAAAAATTAGGTCAACAAAGTCAATCCAGTATGATAAAAATAATGACTGAAAGACTTAAAATAAGTAAAATAAATCTTTCAAGGGTTAGTTTCACATCACATTTACCAGAATCTATGCAATTGTAGATGTATCATGTTTATATATTAATCTTGGTTTAGAGAAGATAGAGCATACCTACACTTTCAATTGGGATACACTTGTTAAGTGGGAGCATAACCAATATGGGGATCTGCTAGACCTGATCAGGGGATCACTTATCACAACATATCATGCTAGGAAGGGTTCCAAATCTTATAGTCTAACATAATTACACAACAACCCTAATATATTCCTAAGGTTGAAAAAAATTGCTTATTATAATAACAAAAAAGTAAATCTAATTTAGTGCACACCAAATCTTATGGCACAAAAGTGAGGGTTAGAAACAAAATAAACATGTATTATAAGACACATACTCATGTCAATGTATATGGAATCCTAATACATTGGATAATAATACAAATGAATTATCTATCTACTCATGTAAAGAAGAAATAAAGTTAGGAATACTTACCTTTGAAGACAAACCTGCTGAGCCTCAATCTCTCCCTTGGCCAAGGTGTTTCACAAGAGATTATTGTGGTATGTAAGGATAACCAAGATAAATAATCTTTATGATACACAACCTATCTAAGCATCTAAAATACTTATCCATAAGATAAGATCCGTATCTCCAAATAAAGTATGGAACCCTAAGCTTTATTCCTCAAGTAGAATGGTTAATAAACAAATGTTCATTCGCACTTCTTCACTAATTATTATTCTCTTATAAAATGATGGAAATGAACTTATATATATATATATATATATATATATATATATATATATAGGTGTATATTTCCCTAAATCCTCTTAAAAACATTAGTTATACAAGATCGACCCAATTGACCCAGTGTGTTTTCAAGGATAAATCACTAGGTCTGAGCTAGGTCAGCCAAAAGGCATAAGATAAGAAAGTGAAAAATACCACTAAATTGTACTGAGTCAACCCAATTGACATAGTACAACTAACTATTTAAAAGGGTGTTAAGGAAAGAAAAGGAAGATGTAAAAAAGAAAATAATTGGAATGGTTATAACTAAAAATAATAAGCTTAGGGTTAACGGTTTTAGGAGACAAGTGTGTAGATAGTAAATGTCAAAAGGGACAATAATCTTACAAAGCACCGATGGTCTGCCCACCCCTTTCCCAGTGCACCCTTTATGGTGTGCACTCAGAGAAATTGAGACTGGATAGGTTCCTATAAGATACAAAGTGCCAATAATAAATAAAAGTTTTAAAATATTATGTGTATGTAATGAAGAAATATTTTTGATGAAGAACTTTATGGTATGTTGGCAAAATATACAAACTTTGTCAACAAGGTTGATCAAGTTGTGTAGGAACCTACTATAGAGTGATAAAACTGTAAGGAGTCAATTATGTTGACCTAGTAGGCTGAACTAGATGTTTTAAATGATAGAAACCTATATTGGTTCAACTAGGTCAATCTAGTTGCCTATTCCTATAAATTTGTGCACAAAATTTATAAAAATTAGGTTAACAAAGTTGATCTAGTATGATAAAAATAATGACTAAAAGAATGAAAATAAGTGAAATAAATATTGTAAGGGTTAGTTCACATCGAGTTCACTAGAATGTATGCAATCAAAAATTTCTCATGTCTATAAATCAATCCTGGCTCAAAGAAGATAAAGCATACCTACACTTTTGATTGGGATACACTTGTTACACAATAGCATGACCAATATGGGGATCTGCTAGACCCAATTATGGGATCACTTATCACAACATATCATGTTAGGAAGGGTTCTAAATCCTACAGTATAACACAATCACACAATAACCCTAATGGAGTCCTAAGGTTTAAAACATTCACTTATTCCAATAAAAAGAAAGTAAATCTAATCTAGTGCATACCAAAGCTTGTAGCACAAAAGTGGGGGTTATCAAAATAAACAACTAAACTAAACATGTTTTAGAAGACATATAATCATGTCAATGTATACATAATCCTAACACATGAGAAAAGAATACAAATGCATTATCTATCTACTCTTACAAAGGAAAAATAAAGTTAGGAATACTTTCCTTTGAAGACAAACTTGCCAAGCCTCAATCTCTCCCTTAGCCAAGGTGTTTCTCAAGAGATTATTGTGGTATGTAATGATAACCAAGATAAATTAGCTCTAAGATACACAACCTATCTAAACATCTAAAAGACTTCTCCACAAGACAATATCTGTATCTCCTAAGAAAGTGTGGAACCCTAAGCTTTATTCTTCAAGTAGAATGGTCAATAAGCAAATGTTTGTTCACACTTCTTTGCTAACAATTATTCTCATATGAAATGGTGGGAAATGAACTTGTGTGTGTGTGTGTGTGTGTGTGTGTGTGTGTGTGTGCACGCGCGCGCGTGTGCGTGTGGATCTTTCCCTAAATCCTCCTAGAAATGTCAACTATGTATGGTTGATCCTAGAAATGTCAACTATATATGGTTGACCCAATGTGTTTTTGAGGATAAATCACTAGGTCTAAGCTAGTTCGGTCAAAAGGCTAATAAGTTATGAAAGTGAAAAATAACCCTAAACTATACTAGGTTGACCTAGTCGACCTAGAACAGTCGACTATCCAAAAGGGTGTTAAGGTAAGAAAAGGAGGATGAAAAGAGTAAAATCACTAAAATGGGTATAAATGAGAAGAATAAGCTTAGGGTTAATGGTTTTAAGATACGAGTGTGTAGATATCAAGTGGAAAAAGAGAAAACAATCTTATGAAGCACCGATGGTCTTCCCACCCCTTTCTCAATACACCCCTTAGGGCATGCACTCAGAGAGATTGATACTCGATAGGTTCTTGTAAGATACAAAGTGTCAGTAATCAATAAAAGTTTGAAAATATTATGTATATACAACAACCATTTATCGTAGTCTAGTTTTAAAATATAAGTAGTAGTAGTTAGCATTTTTCAATCTATGACCTTAGAAGGATCCCCTCACGATAGGATTGAATATAGTATATTGTGCCCTTAATGCCTTTGGTATTTTATTCTCCACCTAATAATGAAGAGGATGTGATGTTCTATGTCAAACTGAGTGAAAAGTTATTTATGTTTGTGGTTTCCTTTCTCTACTTTTATAGTATTTGTTATTTTTTGTGTTGTAGACTTTAATTCATGCATATGCTCCTTTAATAGTCTATGATCAAATATTCAAGCTATTTTACGTAATTATAAGTCAATACTTTAAATATCTTGGTGCATCACCCTAGTTAGTTTAATTCAATTTTATTTTTCATTTCCTTCTTATCCTTTTTCATCCCCAAATTGATCCAAAGAGCCAGCTTGTAAAACCCTAGAGGTTGGTTTACATACCGTATTTGAGTATCTCATCTATAAAGCTTCCCATAGAGAGTTATTGGCCTAGATCAAAAATTTTAGGCATCAACACATAGAAAACTTGTAAACCACATTTCATGTTTTCTCCTTTAGTCTATGACCTCAGACTTTGTCAAACCACATTTCATGTTTTATCCTTTAGTCTATGACCTCAAACTTTTTCAAAACACTTGACACAACCTCTCACACTTATTAAAATTCTCTTATGAGCTTTGGGACCTTGAAAATGGAACTTGACCCCTCATTAGGCCACACTAGGTCTCTTTGCACATTAGGCCTTGAATTGATAGTCATATTTAGACCTTGAACACACCTTAAAACCTCTTGAAATGATCTTAACACCTCATACTTATATAATACAACCTAATACCAAGATCACACACTACCAATATTCTTCTCATAAGCCTTAGACTGCTCACCTCATCATGCTACCAAGCCTGTACCTTCTTACTAGGTTTCTTAATGTAAATATTAAGCCAAAAACTAACCTATAAACCTCTACTAAAATCTTATATACCTTATACACAATGTCAAACATATTCTCATGTTATCTATCATTTATTTTCATCCTTCATAGATCTTGATAACACCTCAAGACTCCTCATTAGGTCAAGCAGAGTCTAGGACTAACTTCATTGCATGCTTAGGCTTAAGACCTTATCCCTGAAGGTTTACCTTGAAAAGTTATTGAGTGTTTCAACACTTCATATGTAAGTTTATACATCCTTAAACATCCACTCATACCTATGTGTATCCATCCTACCCAACCACCATATTCATACACATGCTAATGATGTGATAATGCTCCTCAAGACTAGTGCTCAAAAGTATGCTTACCTTGTATATTGATCTTAAACTTGGCATGTCAACAACCTCAAAATAATTACCAAATTACGTTCAAATTTTCTCTTGTCATAAGACTATTTGTCACATACCACTTCACCATGCATGACATCAACTTTTACTTTAACATTAATGACATCCATCTTGACCTTGACATCAATGACAACATTAATGCCACAACACCAACAACAAAAACATACTTAAACAATCTCCCCCTTTGTCATTGATGGAAAACACTTAAATAGATCTAATCATTCTCATCTCCCCAAGATGGATCTCTTCAAATTGACCTTTATCTCAAACTAGAACTTTTTCCCCTTTTGACATTAATGACAAAAGGTCAACTCTTGATAACTATTTGATCCTTAGACTTGGAGAAACACACCTTTTTCTCTCTAAACAAGATCATTCTCTCTCTCTCTCTCTCTCTCTCTCTCTCTCTCTCTCTCTCTCTCTCTCTCTCTCTCTCTCTCTCTCTCTCTCTCTCTCTCTCTCTCTCTCTCTCTCTCTCTCTCTCTCTCTCTCTCTCACACACACACACACACAACAACTCAACATAGATCAAGCTCACAACCAAATGATATAGATATTCTTGGTAAACACACATACTCTTGGAGAAATAATTGGCTCCCCTTTTCACCATGAGATTTTTAGACACAATCATGAATGTGACTTGGTTTGATCAAGTCATCATACAAATTATTTGTAACCCATCTCTTGTAATCACACCTCCAATAGACTCTTCACTAAACTTTGGATCTAAAACAAAGAATACAAAACTCCCCTTAAGACCAAGCATCCATCATGCTTCTACTCACTTAGATTAGTGCCTCTATAAAGCTTAATGGAGTCACCTCTTCTCTCTTGGGTACTAAAACAACATAAACTCATGACATTCCTATATCACCATTTCCTTACTAGACTAAACTTTCTTCATGATCCTCTTAGGCTTGAATTTTTCAATCTCTATTTGAATAACATTCTAACTTGGTCTATTTGTCTTAACTTCTTCATCCACAATCTAAGCTGATAGGGAGAATTCTTAGCACTCCTTTACATCTAAACTATGCTCCATCATGGTAAGTATTCCACTTAGACTTGCATACTAATCATCATTCACCTTAGCTACCTTTGGTCTCCATTCATTATTTTGTCTTCTTTCTTGAACTCTAGGGGCCTTAATATTCTTGTTTTCACTTTAGAATCCATGCTTACAAAACTTTGAAATATGACCAACCTTTTGACAATTGAAACATACTATTCCTCTTGATGGAAACACACCATTACCCATACCTCTTAACTGATGAATCTCCTCATAGTTCTATGCATATTCATTCTTGGAGGGTTTTCTACAATTCCTTACTCTATGACCCAATTTGGTTACATGAATAACAATAACTATTAAAAGGATTAACATACCTTATATTATTAGACTACCTGATAGGATTAGTCTTCATTCAACCAACACCATCATTCTTTGATTGATCATTGACATTTAAGGTTTGATTCTATTTGATAACATTAATGTTCTTATTTTGGTTTCCATTGAAAGTAAGACCTATTTTGTCATTAGCATACTATTGACTACTTAGGATGTTGTCTAGATCATTGGTACTCTTTTCAAACTTCATAAAGAACTTTACCTTACTTGATGTCTAATTCATCTCATCTCTCAATCCACTTCAGTTACATACCTTGTACATTCTTCTTATTTAGCTTTTAGGCTTTTAGTCACAATCTTAATTGAGTCTCCACCTGTTTAACTATTTCCTCTTGTTCCTTAGAGTTTTTTTCTTAGTCTAACTTCAAAAAAATTTGATTTTCTCCTCATATTATTTGATAATAGACCTTATCACCTTATTTTCCTTCTTCACCATCTTCAGTTCTTCCAGATCATTCATCAACTCATCCTCAAGATCCACCTCATTTTCTTCTTCATTTGAATCACCAATAATACCTCCAAACCATATGGACTCTTCTTGATTTGAATAGCTTGCATCCTTAACCATGAAGATAAATTCATTGACATCAGGATCAATACCTTCATGGTCACTCTCAGAATAAATTTTCTCACTCTCATCAGATGAGTTTTAGTCTTCCTTGGTGTTAAATCTTCTTTTGTTCTTCAAAAAAAAAATATTGTCATCATACCTTTTGAAGCTTTTCTTGGATTTATCAAACCTATAAAAAAAATTGTCATCATCATGACCTTAATCATACTCTTCATCATCCTTTATTTTATTTTTATGAAAGCACTTATTATCAAAGTGTCTAATTTATCCATAATTAAAGCACTTGAAGGGCAGCTTACCCTTGTATTTACTTGAACCAATTTTTAACTTTCTTAAAAACATATCTATCAACTCACCATCATCAATATCAAAATCATCATTATATTTTCATTTCTTACCTTGTGTCCTATTCTCCTTTGACTTCTTTTCTATCTTGAATGCATCTTCATTATTTGTATCTCTTCCTTCACTTGTCCTCATATCATAGGTTTTTAGGGTGCCATGAAGTCCATCCATCTTTGGCTTATCTAGATATTTCATATCTTCAACAACATATACTTTAGAATCAAACTTAGGAGTTAAAGATCTCAATACTTTGAACAAAATTATACTCTTTTAATTCTTCACCTAGGCCTCTTATGATGTTGACCACTTCATCAACCCTCAATAGGTATGCTACAATGGTCTCATCTTAATTCATCCTTAGGCTTTCAAATTATCTTATTTGGGTTTTAATTTAGCCAACTTGACCTTGGAGTCTCCCTCATGGATAGTATTCATCTTGTCCCACATTCTTTGGTAGACATATAGTTCATCACCTTCACAAGTTTTGCCTATGATAGGCCATAAATAATACCATTCATTATTTTTAAATTATTCTCACTAACCTTATTCCTTGATGCATCTATAGGGGGAATAAGCGGTGTAGTATATCCATCCAAAACTAATTTCCAAACATCATGACTTTGAGACATAAAATATGTTCTCATCTTGACAATACAAAAATCATAATTAGATCCATTGAACAATGGAGTCTTACTTGTAAAAAAACCACCTTGTGCTTGACAAGTCATCTTCACTTGCTTAGGATCTCCTTTAGGAGATTATACCTCCTAAAAATGACATACTCTAATACCAATTATTGGAATTAAAACTAATTATATGGGGTTTGAATCAATACCCTTAAATTAATCCTTCAATTTCACTTATCATTCATGAAGCATTCATTCAAACAATAATCAATCAATGCATAAACAAGCATCCATATAAGCATATAACATATGAACATAAGAGATATGTTTGAAACCCTCAATTGGGATAAAACCAACTAAAAAATATTTTGGAATATATTCTTATAATAAATTTATCAATATTTAGTGAGGCACCAACCTTTCACTAGTCAAGCACCAACTCAACTATCCCTTTAGCAAGCACCAACTTATAAGGAGGCACCAACCCCTATGTAAATTAGCACCAAAAAAAGTCACATAGAACCTTTGATCACATTTGGACACATTTTTATTTGTCAACTTATGATCATCACCTTATTTTCCTCTTCACACTCTTTTATCTTTCTCGAATAGCCTATTAGGCCCTCTTCGCTCAATTAGCCCTCTTCTAGGTAGATTTAGGTCATATTACCTTGCTCATAATATATAAAATCATTGTTATAATTTAATGACATATTCATAACACATATATAATGTTGTTAAGAACCCTCTACCTAGTTAGTAAACTTATATGTTTTTCAATCATTCCCTTAATATTCTAACTAGTCAAATTAGGTCTATTAGACCCTCTTCTTATGCTTGACTCTTGCTCTCACCAACCTTAATCAGTCAAAAACCTATAAATAATTGGATAACCCTTTTAATATATCAAAAAACACTTTTAATAAGTGAAAAAACCATGACATATGTCGGTCACCCACTCATAAGGACCAAAAACCACCATTAGGCCTAAAGGAAACCTACTGCAATTAGGCCTTCTCAAAGCACACATTTTACCTTGACCATATTGGAATATATTGAGAATTGATAAATTGATGAAAAATTTCATACATGCTTCATTTATACCCCTGATAATCTCACTTTAGGTCCCCAATGCCATTTATCTCATTTCACTCCTTGAACCACACTATTAGGCCTACTCACAATTAGCCCTTCTCACTGCCAAAAAGTATACTTTAAATATATGAAGTACACACTCAATTTTTCCATAAAACCATATCAAAAAATAATATGTATATATAAATCCATGACTTTAGTGTCATCAAAATGTTAATAATATTTTACCAAATAGGTCAAAATACCTCAAACTGACCATTTCCATATGCTCACTCAGAACTGCAAACAGGCCTCAACAACTTATCAAGAAATTTTAACTTTTCATGACTTAATATAAAATTATCATGATTAAAAATAAATTAAAATTAACCTATGAGACATATATAATAAATTCATGTGCATTATATTCTTCAACTCTATGTATAATAACTCAGTAACATCAATCTTTCTCATACACAAAAAATTACCTATATGCTCTAAAACACAGTCATGGAAACAAAGACTTGGAACACTTGTATATTCACTTTCATAATATTAAAATATGTTTATTTAATCCTTAATAATCAATATAATATCTTTAAACAAATATATTACAAGGTTTAATATCAATATTGATCTTATAGACCAATCTCATGTCTTCACCCTACACAAACCTCACTGTGTTAAATGGGTCACTTTGAGATCAACTTTATGCTTGTATATAAGCATTTTAAAAATATATATTTAAAGGTTATATGTGATATATGTATTTAATAACAACCCTATGTAATTGTATCCATCCTTAATCCATGGAAACACATCCCTAATCTCATTCCCACTTCTGCCTATTTTTCTCATTATCTTCCTCACTAGGCCTTTTTAGTGATAGGGAAAATTCCATGACCAATTTATCATATTTTAATTCTATAACCTACTTATAAACTTACATGTACACAAACTAAAAGTCTCACACATCATCCTCCAATAATTTTCATGCTTTAACCTGGTAAACACTGCCTACTACATCAAAAATTTGAAAAATAAGGGGTTTCCTATAGCTTCCACTCAATCTTATAACAAACCAAGGCCACTTGAAGGTACCTGTAAGAGTCTTATACATGATTAAATCACCAAACTAGGTCATACAAACCATTTTGAGTGATTTCCAATAATATCTTCCATATTGAGTCATAATTAGGGTTTTGGAGAGGGTTTAGACCACCTTACAGTCTTAATAATCATTCATAAATTTTGGGCCCTTAATCCAAAAAATAATGATTGTAAACTTGACAAAGTATCCTTACCAAATTTTCATGAACTTCTTATGATCCCATGTAAATGTTTCACATTCCAATGAGCACAAGAAAATCCTTCCTAGGTCTATAATACCTCAATCTATGCACATAAAAAACCCTAAAACCACATTTCATGCTTTATCCTTTAGTATATGACCTTAGACTAGGTCAAGACACTTTAAATATCCACTCACACTTGTTATAATTATCTTATGTTCTCTATCACCTATAAAACTAAACTTGACCCCTCATTAGGCCTTAAACTTCTATTCATACTTAGACCTTGAACACACCTTGAAACCTCTTACACTACTATCAAAACCTCATAATTTTATCATAAAACCTCATACCAATCTCACACATTTATAATCTTCTTCTCATAATCCTTATACTTCTCACCTCATCATGTTACCAAACATGTGCCTTCTCACTAGGTCTCTTCATGTAAAGATTAAGCCAATAATTGACCTAGAAACCTCCTCTAAAAGCTTATATAGATTATACACATGTTTACATAGTGTCAAACATCTTCTCACATGTTCTAACACTAATTTACATCCTTCATATATCTTTATGACATCTCAAGACTCCTCATTAGGTCAGGCATAGTCTAGGACTAGTTTGATTGCATGCTTAGGCTTAAGACCTTACCCCTGAAGGTTTACCTTAAAACTTTCCTAAGAGTCTAAACACTTCATATTCAATCTTGGACATACTTAAAAATCCACTCATACCTATGTGTATCCATCCTAAAATACCACCATCTTCATACACATGCTCATGATGTGATAATGTTCCTTAAGAATAGTGCTCAAAAGTATGCTTACCTTTTATCTTGATCTTGACCTTGACATGTCATCAACCTTAAAATAATTACCAGGTTTCCTTCAAATTATTTATTTTCACAAGACTCCTTGTCACATACCACTTCACCATGAATAACATAAAATTTGACTTTGACATTAATGACATCCATCTTGACCTTGACATCAATGATAACATTTATGCCATAACACCAACAATAGGAACATACTTCAACAGACTATTTATAAGAAACAATGTCGAATAGAATGATAGTACACTAAAAATAAGGGAAAAAAAATCATTTTACTTGAAAAAAAGTAAAATCAAACACATAATCAATTGGGTCAATGAGAATGATCCAATTGAGGCACACAACACAAAACCTTGCATCAATGCTATCCAATACAAGTTTTTGCAATACAACATACAATGAGCAAAGAGCAAGTAGTTAACTAAAAGGTAAATGCTAACTAAGTGATCATCTTAAATGTTGTTAGATTATTATAAAGTTTTATTTTAAGTGTCATATGGTATTTGGCTAAAATTAGGGAACTAGAAATAAATCTATGGATAGTTTTAGGACATTTGGGTTGAAAGGGATCTATGTTGGTAATGGTATTGGCTTTGTATTGGGTCCTACCCCCTCACTTCACAATCTCATAGATATAAGGGTGTCAAGGTATTTTCCAATATATACCATTAACTAAGTGTTTATACTTGGCTAGAAAACCAAGTCAACTTCCCCCTTGGTGATGAAATCCAAGTAGGTAGGTTTTTGGTAGATAAATGTTAAATGCATTTTGAATATTGTGTGATTTGATAGTGTCTGAAAGAAAGAGAAAAATAGTGAAACTAAATGGTATATTTAAAAACCATCTAATTAGACTATGTGAGCTATTCTAAGCATACAAATAACTTAAAGTGAAAGTGTGAATTAATTACTAGCATATAGTTGTTAATTTCCAAATTAAGTATAGTATAAAGTTAGTTCAGATGATAGTGTATGAAAACATTACAAAATAGATTTGATAGGATCACTACTATACTATAGAATTAGGAGTCCTTAAAAACTAAGTCGATCAGGTTGACCTAGTCTTTCAGATAGAAGATAGACTATAGAACTAGGTCGACCAGGTTAACCTAGTTTTCTGTACGATTACAATTTTGAAGATTACAAACTTGAAAAAATAGAACTATAAGAAATAATTGAATTGAAAGAGAGAGAAAGAAAGTAACCTTGGTGGGTTGGAAGATGCTAAGGACTATGAAATTTTTGTTGAAGTGCCTTGAATGTTGCTTTCATGTTCTACAAACTATGTCAAATAGGTTGACCTAGTTCTATAATTATTTGTTTATTGAAGCCTGTTAAGATGACTAAGTTGACCTGGTTGACCTAGTTTATTCTCTAGAAGCTAACTATGATACTAAGCCTAAATGACTTAGTTTATTGTTTTGGAATTGATTAAGAGATGAAGTCAATGTTTTCAACAAAGTCTATTGTCTGGAACTGAATAAGAGCACTACATCAACCTATTTGATCTTTTAACCTATATCTAATGAGCACCTACACAAAAATAATAGAGTCATTTTGATGCGACTATGTTAAACCTTGCACAAAAGTTAGAAACTATATCAGACTGATCGACCTAGTATCAAAAATATAAAAACTAATAAAATGATAGAAATAAAAATCATGAAATAAAACCTACAAGTATTATATTGATGTTAGGTTCAATACAATGTATGTAATAAGAAATGCATTAGATCCAAAAATCAATCCTAGCTGGAAGAAGATAGAACCTACTTATACTTTCGATTGGGGATACATTAGATAATTGAGTACATGACCAATATGGATTTTCTAGACCTAATGAGGGGATCTCTTATCATAAATAATATCACTAAGGAGGGTTCCAAAGCCTTTGATCAAGCAAAACTATGCAATAACCCTAAGTCCTATGTTTTCATATTCACTATATTAATAACATTTAAAGCAAAAATCTAATCTAGTGCTCACCAAATATTATGGCACAAAGTGGGGGGGTAATAAACAATAAAATTAAACATGAATAGAAGACATATACTTACACCAATGTATACAAAATTCTAATGCATGGAAGATAAGTGCAAATACATATCTATCTACTCTTACAAAGGAGGAACAAAGTTAGGAATACTTACCTTTGAAGACAAACCCACTGAGCCTCAATTTCTCCCTTGGTCAAGGTGCTTTGTAATATTTTTTTGTGGTATGTAAGGATGGCAAGGATAAATCATCTCTAGCCTATACAACCTATCAATTCATCCAAAATATTTATCCATAAGACAAGATATGTATCTCCAAAGAAAGTATGAAACCTTAAGCTTATTCCTCAATTACAATGGTGGAGAAGTAGATGAAAAATATATCTTAGTTATTCTTATCTTATCTCTAAATAATGGTAAAATTATTGTGTTTATATAGGAAAATTTAACCCTAAACCCTTTTGAAATTTTTGTTCAATAGGGTCGACCTAGTATCGTTATTGGCAAAAACTCACTAGGTCACGGACTAGGTCAGGTAAGAGACAACCTAGACCATAATAAGTTTTTTAAATAATATTACAAGGTTGACATAATTGACATAGTCATTTAAAATACCAAAAGAGGTTTTAGGTTAGAAAAAGGGGTACTAAAGGTGGTAAAAGACTAGAGGAGTATGCAAAAGAGAAGGACAAGCTTAAGGGAATGGTTTTTAGGAGACAAGTGTTGTCACTTGTATATGTACCCTTTTAGGAGATTATAAGGCTCTCCTCATCCAAGTGGCATAATGTAATAACCTCTAGGCTTGTGGGTAGCCTAAAGAATGAGGTGAGTCTCTAGATAGGGCTAGTTCCCTTGATGTACCACTTAATATTAAGCCCAATACTAAGTTTGGGGGGTGAAAAGGGAGATAAACCAAAGAAAATCTAAGATAATGGAGGTGATACACCAAATTTACTGATGACATACAACCATATGCATATTACACTTGAGATCAAGCAATAAACCAAACATACACTTTCCCAATCTCTAACTTATCACATAAATGTTACATTATGAGGTCAAGATGAACATCTAGGATAGGAAGACTAGACAAGAGGTCTTGAACGTCACTAATGAAGATAAAAACTCACTCAATCCTTGACATATCCAAATAACTCTTCACATGCCATACAAGAAGAATTTTTCTAACTACAAATAGGTTGTAAGAATGAGCTAACATGTTAAAGAAACAAGAGTGTCACTTAAGCAAAATCAAACAATCAAATACACACACTAAGTATAGTCATGAAAGAGGTAACACTTAGTAATTTTATTTATAAATATATATATATATATATGAGTATGTATTTTCCATACTCAGGTGGAGCCTCCAATACAAAGCTAAAAAGGCTAGTTTTTATAGAACTTGTGAGAAAGAGAGAAGAAGAAAAGCCTAAAGGTCATAATGGACACTTGTCAAGCTAAGAGAATCAATTAATTATGCATGTGAGAGATATATGGGGTGATACATGTAATATCAAGGGCTATAAGTTTCATCTCAAACAAAAAACTACCTTCATGATTAGGCCTATTTGAGTGACTTAAAACTAATTTAAGGAAAGTCCAAGGATTGGAATAGAATTGGAGGCTCTCATAAATTCCTATCCATGCATTTGTTGAATTCCTATTCTTCTAGAATCACCTAGAAGAGAGCCATCATCACCTACACTCTAGGAAACCTCCTTCTCATGCACCTTGGACACTTGTCTTCAAATTTGGCTTTAGTTGTTCATTAAAGCCCATATAAGGTAGTGGTTGACATGTTTCAAGACCCTACATGGCATTTAAAGAATCAAATTCACCTTAAAATCACTTTAATTGAATATTTCTTCCCTTCTATCTAGCTTGCCCAATATGCCAGATTTGATTGGCTAAGTTGAATCACCTAGTTAGGAAACTTAGACATTGTTTTAGGGAATGAAATAAATATTAGGAGTTATTAAAAGTCTCAATATTCTCTCCAAACTTTGTTTCATCTCTTAACTCCTCTCATATCCTACACAACACACATTATAGTGAGAAAAAACCTTGTTTTATGCATTGTTCATACAAGTCCATACAACTAATCCTGGTTTGAACTAGCCTAAGGGAGTCTTCTCCAAGTTAAAATATCTATTCTAGTCAAACTATTCCCTTAGATTAGTTTTCAAACTTCATTTTCCAAAAATGGTTCATTCAAGGGTTTTAGACCTATTTCAAGTCTTAAGGATTGTTCCTAAAATGTGGACGTCCAACCTGTTATTCCCAAAATCTATCACTCATTTTTGGGACAACATATGAACTATTTTAGTCAAGTAGGCCAAAATTATCTCTTTCCTTCTCAAAAAAATTGTTCTGAGCATTCAGAATTCTTCATTATTCAAGCTTTTTTAGTTAAGGGATTAGCAGGTTCAATGGCTTTAACAGGCGAGCTCTCTCAAAGGGGCAAGTTTCAAACACTAAGGCAATTTTAGGATTGGTTCAATGCCTTGGTTCAACCAAAATTGTTCATTGGCAAACTTCAAACAAAGGATTAAACCATTGAACCTTGAACCAAAATGGTTTAAAGGTTCAATGGGTTCAAAAGGTTCAACGATGTCGGCAAGCTTAATGAGTTAAGCGCTTCAACAAAAATTTCAACAAGTTCAACCGCGTCAAGGTTCAATAGCTTCAAAACACTTATCGAAAAGAAGAAGGCTTGAACCATTGAACCGTTGAACCTTCAACCATTTTGGTTCAATGGGTTCAATGGTTCAAAAGTTTAACGCGCAGTTGGTTCAAGCGGTCAAAAGACTTAGCTAAAACAAAGGATTCTGATAAAGAGATTGAACCGTTGAACCATTAAACCAAATTTGGTTCAATCGGTCAGTTAAAATGATTAGTTCAAAGGACTGCCCCAAAGTTGAAGGAACAAGTGCCCTTGCAGAGGGCAGTGAATTAAAGGTGGGTGCCCTTGCGAAGGGCAAGGAACATTGGTTCAAGGATTAAAGAGAAGGCCGAAAGGGTAAGATTCTCTTCAAAAAAGTGAACAAGGCAGAAAAGTTGGAATTCCTTTGGATTTGTTCAAGGAACCAAAAGAATTCCTTGGAAAAGATTTTCCATGGAAGAATTTCACTAAGGCAAATCCTTTGGACAAATTGTCCAAAGGAATTCCTTCGGGCATTTTGCCCGAAGGAAAGATCAAAAGCCCAACAGAAAATGCATTCAAGGTGAGGAAAGATTTCCTTCAGACAAAAAGTCAGAAAGAATTCCTTCAGACTTTTCTCTAAAGGAAAAGCCCGAAAGGAAAAGCCTAAAAGAAAGTGGAAGAAGCCAAGAAAATATTTCCTTCAAACAAATTATTCAAAGGAATTCCTTCGGACATTTTGTCTAAAGGAACTAGAGCTCGAAGACCGCCTGAAGGAATTGAAGCCTGAAGGTTGCCCGAAGGACCCTGAAGGGTAGGTACCCTTGCGGGGGGCTCTCAGCACCTAGAAAATGGAATTTTCTTGAAGACCCAAAGGGGTACCTTCCCTTCAAGGCGTTCCAATGACAAAAGGCTGAAGGAATTTCAAGGCTTCAACGGACTTAGAAAAATGAAGGAAGAAATGGAACAAAGAATGAACCAATGAACTGATTGAACCTTGAACCAAAAGAGTTCAAAGTTTAATGGTTCACAGGTTCAACCATTTAAAGACAGCCCCAAGCAAAGGAAGAACATGGATGATTCCAGAGACTAGTTCAAAGAATGGTTCAACTAGACAAAGTGAAGAAACAAATGAACAAAGGAAGCGATTGAACTAGGCAAATGATAAAGGCCACCTGAACTGATGAACTAATAAACCAATGAACTTTCATAGGTTCAAAGGTTCATGGTTCAATATGATTCAAATAGCCAACAACCATTGACAGCACCACAGACGTCAAACTTAAGGTAATGGAATATCCGTTAGTATTTGAATATGGCATGGAACTCGTAAAATGAACCAAGTGACCAGCTAAAGAGGAGACCCTGAGAGCTCAAATTGCTACAGGGAAGAGAGAACAATACCAAAAGATTAGAAATATCTACAAGGGAGTTATTTCTAGTAGGTGAAATAGTCCACCAAGTAGACTTTTGAGCACACCCAAATCAAGGACATGGTCAGTTTTTCTTCCATGAAGTAAAGGCAAAAGTGGACAGTTGCGCAAATAAGAAGGAAAGGACCAGATAGACTATACTTTGGAGGAGACATATTAGATGAATTAGCACGCCACAATTAAGGTAGATGCACTGTTCCAAGCATGGTCCCTAAACAAAACTAAAAATGCATTCAATGCATTGACAATAGCATGGACCATTCCATGGAACAAAGTGCCAAGCCTTCCTTAGTTTCCATATATTGTAATCTCTTGTCTTATGCAAAGAGAGACTTTTCCATTATAGAAGTGAAGCTCTGACAAAATTGAGAGGCGATTACTAAGACTTTGAGCTCAGATTGTTCATCATATTTCTTTTTTTGAATGAGAAAGCAAGTTACTTTTAGACTTTGTGTTGTTATAGCTTGTGTCATTTTAAGAGACTATTCTTATGTATGTCTTCTGATGTGTTCTTGTCCAGTTAATGAAATAAGCAGAACTAGTGGAAGTAATCAAGAAGGTGTCCTGAAGCCAATTGTGGGAAGACTTTATGTTGTCTGTAATTTCCTTTAGAGTGTTTATCTATTTTTATGTTTTTATGTGAAGGATCTTGGGATGACTTTGTGCCCCCATTATCCTTTGTTTTTCACTCTTTGGGAAGTTAAGGTGTAGACTTTGTGTTACACTTCATCCTGCCGGTTACTGTGCCCTTGTTACTAGTTACTTGTCACTACCTGAAAGAACTCATGTTGCTTCTTGTAAGATCACTTCTGAAAAAAGAGAAGTGCCTTCAGTATTATCACCAAATTTTCTCCTTTGTCAGTGAACATCATCTCTAAAAAAAGAGAGATGGATGGTGTAATCCTACCCCTGATTGTTATTTTTTGCTTATATATATATATATATATATATATATATATATATATATATATATATATATATATATATATATATATATAGTATATAGCTCCTCATATTTAATAGGGAACCTCCCCTTGATGAGAGGAGAGATTTTTCCCCTTTTGATGTGGTAAACTTGCACATCTGGCTGACCAATCTTCCTTGTTGTGGTTGATACGACTTATTTTGCTCATCAGTTAGTTGATTGACAAAATATTCACCCAACAAATTTTTGGTGACTCCACTGGAGATCAACGAGTAGTTCCTATCCTAATCCATTATATACTCTAGTGACTCTGCTCTGTGTCTTATCCATTATCATTATAGCTTTACCATTTTCCCCCAGCCTTGTGCAATAGTATTTTGGTGACTCTGCTGGGGAAGAGCATGCAGTTTGAAGCCTCAAGCTTCAAGCTAAAGCAGATCCTACTCTTTTCAATTTTTATCCTACAATTTGGCAACTCCACACTATACTAGAAGCCAGAGAGTTCAAGGTGTTGTTGACCCTATTTTTGAGTTGGTGCAGCACAGCAATTTTGATTTGTTCCCTCCCCAACTTCAAGTTCAATGATCTAGGAGTGTTCTTCCTACCCGTACCAGGTCACCATCACAAGGTAGAGCTTCATTTTCTACTATTAGTAGAGCTTTGCCAATACATACTCCACCCAGATTTGTTATCCCCCCCTTTCCATTATCCAATCATGGCAGTTCAAGGCCTCTGGGGTAACTCTTTTGGCCCACTCAATCTAACCCCACCTCTACATGAACTTCCATGCAGTTAAGGGAAAAATTTCCCCAAATTCTTTGGTGATGGGAAAGTTCATCCTGATGAACATATTGTTGCCTTCAGCATAGTCTGTGGTGTGATAGGCATAGAGTATGAGGACATAGCAGTTAGGTTATTTGTGGAAACACTACAAGGCACTGCTACAAATTGGTTCTACCATCTGTAGGCTTGGTTAGTGACTGATTGAGACACTCTCAAAGCTAAATTTAAAGCCAGGTTCAAGCATGTAGAAGATGCACATGCCTTGTTGGCCCAGCTCACATAGATGAGGAAAGAACCTCATGAACCTATGAGGGACTTCATTACAAATTTTAACAAGCTGAGGAACCAGATTCCTACCATTGCTCATCCAACACTTGAGAACCTTAAATGCTTCTTCATCAACTCACAGCTACCTCAAGTGAGTTTTTTGATGAGACGGGCTGGCCACATAGACCTTACTGCTGCTTAGGATTTGGCTAGTGAGGTAGAAGATAACCCTATCTTGGCAAGAAAGATAAGGAGAGATCCTAAAAAAGGTAAAGCCTCTTCATCTTATGAATACTCACCTACAGTCACCACTGATCTAATGGTGCAGAAGTTGGCAAATGAGTTGCTAGCTCTTAGAAAGCAAGTGGCACAAGGGATGTCATCTACTCTTTCATATAGAGATATACCAAAGAGGACATTTCCCAATTAGTCATATCAAGGCAATGCTACCAGGAATCAAGGGTAGCCAAATCATCTTCCTCCCCTCGAGGGGAACCTTGCCATTGAAGCACCTCTAACCAATTTAGCAGTTGGATATCTTGAGGCTAAATCAGATTTCTCCTTCTAACTTGAATTAAACCTAGAAGATGATGCTAATTTTTTCATATAAAATCAAGAAGAATCAATTGGTGACTCCAACATTGGTTTTCTAAATCACTAGGATGAACCCAGAAGTGAAGGGAGAACAGTGGATGGAACACACGTTGTATTCACCCAGTCCAAGAACTAGTCAGCCCAACAAGCTGATAAAGAAAGAGTAGAGGAATGAACTCACCCTGCCATTTTGATTGCTAAGTGGGGAACCACTCTACCCTTCCAGCCAAAGGACTCGGTGACTACTAAAAAGGTGAGTACCTCAATTGCGCCTTTACCTCTAACTTCAAATTTGTAGACTAGTCCTCCCCCTTCTAAAAACCAAAAGGATGAACTCCCATCCTCTGATCCCAATTTATTTCAAACATTTGATATAATTGACTATATAAAGAAAACCAAAATTCAAATGTCTGAATTTGAATTCCTACAGTCCAACCTTGAGCAGTTGGACAAGTTGGTTTAATATATAAAGAACCAAACCATCCCTGCAAGACAAGATGCTAAGAAGGTAACTCATGATCCCCCAAGGAACATGTCCATCTCAAACAATATTGTCGTTACTCCTCCTGCTACCCCTGGGAGAATAGAGCCTTTCTATGTTTTCCTATTGATAAATGGTCACAAGCTGAGCAATTACATCATTGATTCTGGAGCTTCAAAAAATGGCATGCCTGCCAAAGTGGCAGAATCCCTTGGTCTCACACTGACCAAGACATTTGGGAGATATTTTTCCATGGAGAACAAACAAGTGCCATTGTTGGGACAAATCAAGGATGCCCAATTTGCATTTGTAGCATTCCTAGACAAGAGAATCAAGATGACTATCTTGGTGGCTGACGTCCCTGCATCACATGGCATCTTTCTTGGGTGAAATTTCTGCAAGGATGTTGGTGGTGAATTGAGAATGGGCTTATCCAAGGTTAGAATCCCTATCAAAGGTGTTATACATAGGTTGCTCCCTGAGAAGGAAGCAAAATATGTGGTCACTCAAACATCAGCACTTGAAGCTCAAATTTTGTTTGAGTCTTCAGGCATGGGTAATTACTTTTTATCTACGGAGGAAGTCCATGAGGTGTTGAATAAAACTCTTGAATGTATCAAGCTGAAAATTGGTTCAGATGGAATAGCAAAAGGATTAGTGGAGCATAGTGCAAGTGTAGAAGGATCTCCCCCTCCAAATGAAGAAGAATCCAAGGAAAGATCAATGTCTGATGAGGTATGGATTCTGAAATTTGATGACAATTGTTCCTCTACCAGTTTAGGGGTTGGTATTGTGTTGATATCTCCTCAAGAAGATATTTTTCCTTCTTCATACAAGTTACAGTTTAGCAACACCAAAAACACAGCTGAGTATGAATCTCTATTGCTTGGATTGAAGGTTGCTCAAGACAAAGGCATCAAACTCCTTCATGCCAAATGAGATGTTGAACTGGTGGTTTGTCAGGTAAGGAACCTGTATCAAAAAAAAAATGAGAGATTGTGCCACTACCACAATCTAATCTGAAATCAAATTGAAAGCTTTGATGCTTTTAGCATCTCTGCCATACCTAAGGAATTCAATGATAGAACTGATGCATTTGTTGTTTCAACAACTCTTCTAGTCCCTCACCCTAATTTTAAAGGAGATAGGTACACTATTGAACTGGTCTTTTAACCAAGTGTACCTGATAATTCTAGTCATTTGCAAGTGTTTAAAAATGAAAACTAAATCATTGCCTTCTTGGAGCAAAAAGACAGCTTTGAACAACTACACTTTGAAGGCAATAAACCTTAGAAGCTTAAACCAATCCTCAAATCAAGTGTAGACGCAGGTGAAGAATTCCTATAACTTAAAGGGAATAAAATTTATAAAGTCCTAGTTTCCCTTGAGAAGCTGTTTGAAAAGCATAACAAATTCATCAAGCATCAACAAACAGATTCGAGCTCTTCCCAGGAGTTTGATCAAATAAATTTGGGTACCAAAGAAGATCCCAAGATGGTGAACATTAAGAAATGTTGCACTCCTAAGGAGAGATTCAAGTTCACTGCTCTGCTTCACCAGTAAATGGATGTCCTAGCATACTCCTATGATGATCTGAAGTCACTCAAGCCTAAATAAATTTGCCATGAGATTCCTCACAAGAGTGATTCGGTGCCCTACAAGTAAAAATCTAGGTAGTATAATCTGAAGATATCAGATACTATTCTATCTAAAATACAAAAAATGTTGAATGTTAAGATAATTTTCCCAATCCACCATTCCACATGGATTGTAAACATAGTCCGTATGAGGAAGAAGAATGGCAAAATTTACCTTTGTGTGGATTTTAGGAATTTGAATCAGTCATCCTTAAAGGATAACTATCCCCTTCCCATCATGGACCAAGTTCTTCAGACGATGAGTGGTTCTGAAATGTTATCAATGCTAGACGACTTCTCAGGGTACAATTAAGTTGAAGTTGGTGAAGTAAACCAGTATAAGACTGCCTTCACCACGCCTTGGGGCACCTTTGCCTATCGAAGGATGCCACTTAGACTGATAAATGTTGGCACCACTTTTTAGAGGGAAATGGACCTTGCTTTCAAAGATAAAATGGGTAAGTTCATTATGGTGTACCTTGATGATTTAACAGTCTTATCCAAGCACGATCCAGATCATGTGCATCATTTACAATAAGTGCTAGAATGCTGCCACCATAATGGCATTTCTTTAAATCCTAAGAAGTCTATTTTTGGGGTAACAGAAGAAAAACTTCTCAAACACTTTATGTCTAAATAAGGCATAAAATTGACTCAAACAGAGTCAAATCCATCCAAGAACTTACCCTACCTACAAGTAAGAAGGCAGTTCACTCTTTCTTTAAAAAAGTGAATTTTTTACAGAGGTTCATCCCTGAGTTTGCTGAGAAGACTCATCATATTGTGAACATGATGAAGGGAAAGGCCACCTTCAGCTGGACTAAAGAAGGCAAATTAGTGTTTCAAGATATCAAGACTATTATTGCCCATGCCCCAATTTTGGTTTGTCCAGATTATACCAAGGATTTCACAGTGTATAGTTATGCTTCTGAACACACACTTTCAGCAATTTTAGTTCAACAGAACCAAGAAATTATGGAATCTCTCATTTCTTTCATGAGCTATCCTCTCAAAGCTCATGAGCTGAAGTACTCAAACATGGAGAAGCATGCTTATGTAGTGGTAAAGGTAGTGAAGCATTTCCAATTTTACATCTTGAATTCAAACACTACTGCCTTGGTTCCTGACACTACAATCAAATCCATATTAACTTAGTAGGAGTTTAGAACCAAAAGAGGGAATTGGATTGCTAAAATCTAGGTGTTTATTCTAGTCATCAAACCAACGAAGCTGGTGCATGGAAGGGGCCTATGTGAGTTGATTACTGACAACAGACCAAAAGAAATAGAGCATGGAGAAGAAGAAATTGAAGACATGCCAACAGTCCTCTTTCTCTCCACCATGAATGAGTGGTATTCAAATATCGCTCATTTTCTTATGGTGAGTGTCCTGCTCACCTGTCTCATAAACAAAGGAGGACTATCAAGTTGAAAGCTGCCAATTTTGTCCTCTGGGATAATGGCCTATATAAGAGGAACCTTGATGGAGCTTTCCTTCGTTGCATGGATAAAGAGCAATAGAGCCAACTTTTTAAGTCCTTCCATAATTTGGCATGTGAAGGACATTTTTTTGCTCCTGTAACTACCCATAAGATTCTACAAGCCATGTATTACTGGCCTACTCTCTTTCAAGATGCATATAAATGGGTACATAGATGTGAACTATGCCAACAGTTCATTGGAAGACCCAAGTTAGCTGCTTTGCCTCTCAAGCTAGTAGTGATAGAAGAGCCATTTCAGCAGTGGGGAATCAATTTCATTGGTGTTGTAAACCCATCTTCAAGTGCTAGACATGATTATGTGCTCACATCCACAGACTACTTCACCAAGTGGGTGGAAGCTATTCCAACCAAGCAGGCCACTTCAAAATTAGAGTGTAATTTCCTCAAGGAAAACATCATTTCTAGGTTTGGGGTTCCAACCAAGATTGTCACAGACAATGTAGCTTGTTTCTCTTCCCAAGAGATTACTCAGTTTTGCTTTACTATGGGATTACCCTCTCCCACTCTTCTAATTATTTTCCACAAGGGAATGGCCAAGCTGAATCAAGCAACAAGAATTTGGTGACCATTATTAAGAAGCTGGTGGATGACAATCAATAAACTTAGCATAAAGCATTGGTTGATGCTTTATGGGCAAATAGAATTAAAACCAAGAGGGAAATTGGTATGTCACCTTATTAACTTCTTTATGGTCTTAATGTTGAGATACCAATCGCCCTAGAACTACCAACATTGAAATTGGTTAAGGTAATTGAAGATTAGACATACGAAAGCTCCATTGACAAGAGAATCATGTGTTTAACTAAGCTAAATGAGCAGCAAACTATGGTGGTGGACTGAATTGTTGTGCATCAAAGTTTGGTGAAGAAGCTCTTCGACCAAAAAGCAAAAAACTATGATTTCTAGATCAGATATCAAGTCTTATTGTGGGACAAGAGAAGAGAACCAAAGGGAATGCATGGGAAATTTGATTCCCTTTGGAGAGGCACATTTACTATCCATCAGTTTAAAGGTGAAAATAGTTTCCTATTGAAGTATCAAGATGGCACTCTCTTTTCTCTGCCTCACAATGGGCAGCATCTGAAGCACTTCAATTCTTGAATTATCAGATAAGTTCACCTGTACATATGTATATTTGTAAAGTCTTTAGTCCTATTTTATGCTTTTTGTTTTCATTTTTGGCACCTTTCTTTTTTGGGTAGCATGACTCTGTAGCCCAATGGCATACTTCAAGGCACTGGAGATTCTAGTTTCTACTCTCCTCAGTTGTTCCAAGTTTTCAACTAAAGGAAGTTCCCCAACTGGAGCTAGATGTTGTTCCCAAAATCTATCACTCATTTTTGGGACAACATATGAACTATTTTGGTCAAGCAGGCCAAAATTATCTCTTCCCTTCTTAAAAAAATTGTTTTGAGCATTCAAAATTATTTATTATTCAAGATTTTTCAGTTAAGGGATTAGTAGGTTCAACGGGTTTAATGGCTTTAACAAGCAAGCTCTCTCAAAGGGGCAAGTTTCCAACACGTAGGCAATTTCAAGATTCATTCAATGCCTTGGTTCAACCAAAATTGTTTATCGGCAAGATTCAAACAAAGGATTGAACCATTGAACCTTGAACCAAAATGGTTCAAAAGTTCAACAGGTTCAAAAGTTTCAACAACGTCAACAAGCTTAATGAGTTAAGTGCCTCAACAAAAAGTTCAACAAGTTCAACTGCTTCAAGGTTCAACGGCTTCAAAACACTTATCAAAAAGAAGAAGGCTTGAACCATTGAGCCATTGAACCTTAAACCATTTTGGTTCAAAGGTTCAACGAGTTCAATGGTTCAAAATTTTAATGCGCGGTTGGTTCAAGCAGTCAAAAGACTTAGCCAAAATAAAGGATTCTGATAAAGAGATTGAACCATTGAACTGTTGAATCAAAGTTGGTTCAATCGATTGGTTCAAAGGACTACCCCAAAGCTGAAGGAACAAGTGCCCTTGCAGAGGGCAGTGAACTAAAGGCAAGTGCCCTTGTGGAGGGCAAGGAACATTGGTTCAAGGATTAAAGAGAAGGCTAAAAGGGTAAGATTTTCTTCAAAAAAGTGAACAAGGCAGAAAAGTTGGAATTCCTTCAAATTTGTTCAAGGAACCAAAAGAATTCCTTTAGAAAGATTTTTTGTGGAAGAATTTCACTAAGGCAAACCCTTTAGACAAATTATTCGAAGGAATTCCTTCAGGCATTTTTCCTGAAGGAAAGATCAAAAGCCCAGTGGAAAATGCATTCAAGGCGAGCAAAGATTTCCTTCAGATAAAAAGTCCAAAGGAATTCCTTCAGACTTTTGTCTAAAGGAAAAGCCGGAAAGGAAAAGCTCGAAAGAAAGTGGAAGAAGCCAGGAAAATATTTCCTTCAGACAAATTATCTAAAGCAATTCCTTTAGACATTTTGTCTAAAGGAATTAGAGCTCGAAGACCGCCCAAAGGAATTGAAGCCTGAAGGCTACCCGAAGGACCCCGAAGGGTAGGTACCCTTGTGGGGGGCTCTCAACACCTAGAAAATAGACCTTTCTCGAAGACCCAAAGGGACACATTCCCTTTGAGGCGTTCCAAAGACAAAAGGATGAAGGAATCTCAAGGCTTCAAGGGACTTAGAAAAATGAAGGAAGAAACAGAACAAAGAATGAACCAATGAACCGATTGAACCTTGAACCAAAAGAGTTCAAAGTTAAATGGTTCACAAGTTTAATAGTTTAAAGACAGCCCCAAGCAAAGGAAGAACACGGATGATTCCAGAGACCAGTTCAAAGGATGGTTCAACTAGACAAAGTGAAGAAATGAATGAACAAAGGAAGCGATTGAACCAGGGAAATGATAAAGGCTGCCTGAACCAATGAACCAATGAACCAATGAACTTTCACAAGTTTAAAGGTTCATGGTTCAATATGATTTAAATAGCTAACAACCATTGACGGACCCACGGATGTCAAACTTAAGGTAATGGAATATCCATTAGTATTTGAATATGGCACGGAACTTAAAAGATAAACCAAGTGACCAGCTGAAGAGGAGAGCCCGAGAGCTCAAATTGCTATAGGGAAGAGAGAACAATACCAAAAGATTAGAAATATCTACAAGGGAGTTATTTCCAGTAGGTGAAATAGTCCACCAAGTAGACTTTTGAGCACACCCAAATCAAGGACATGGCCAATTTTTCTTCCATGAAGTAAAGGCAAAAGTGGAAAGCTATGTAAATAAGAAGGAAAGGACCAGATAGTCTATACTTTGGATGAGACATATTAGATGAATTAGCGTGCCATAATTAAGGTGGATGCACTGTTTCAAGCATGCTCCCTTGATAGAACTAAAAATGCATTCAATGCATTGATCGTAGCATAGGCCATTCCTTGGAACAAAGTGCTAATCCTTCCTTAGTTTCCATATATTGTAATCTCTTATCTTATGCAAAGAGAGACTTTTCCATTATAGAAGCGAAGCTCTGCCAAAATTGAGAGGTGATTACTGAGACTTTGAGCTCAGATTGTTCATCATATTTTTTGTTTTAATGAGAAAGCAAGTTAATTTTAGACTTTGTGCTGTTATAGCTTGTGTCATTTTAGGAGACTGTACTATGTTTATCTTCTGAATGTGTTCTTGTCCAGTTAATGAAATAAGCAGAACTAGTGGAAGTAATCAAGAAGGTGTCCTGCAGCCAATTGTGGGAAGACTTTGTGTTGTCTGCAATTACCTTTAACGTGTTTGTCTATTTTTATGTTTCTATGTGAAGGATCTTGGGATGACTTTGTGCCCCCATTATCCTTTGTTTTTCACTCTTTAGGTAGTTGAGGTGTAGACTTTGTGTTACACTTCATCCTACTGATTATTGTGCCCTTGTTACCAGTTACTTATCACTACCTGAAAGAACTCCTGCTACTTCTTGTAAGATCACTTCTAAAAAAAGAGAAGTGCCTTCAATATTATCACCACATTTTCTCCTCTGTCAGTGAACATCATCTCTAAAAAAACAGAGATAGATGGTGTAATCCTACCCCTGAGTGTTATTTTTTGCTTATATATATAGTATATAGCTCTTCATATTTAATAGGGAACCTCCCCTTGATGAGAGGAGAGATTTGTCCCCTTTTGATGTGGTAAACTTGCACATTTGGCTGACCAATCTCCCTTGCTATGGTTGATAAAACCCATTTTGCTCATTAGTTAGCTGATTGGCAAAATATTCACCCAACAATTTTTCGGTGACTCCACTAGAGATTGATGAGTGCTTCCTATCCTTATCCATTATATACTTTGGTGACTCTATTTTGTATCTTATCCATTATCATTATAGCTTTACCATTTTCCCCCAACCTTGTGCAATAGTATTTTGGTGACTCCGCTGGGGAAGAGCACGCAGTTTGAAGCCTCAAGCTTCAAGCTAAAGTAGATCCTACTCTTTTCCATTTTTATCCTACAATCTAACAATTTCACACTATACTATAAGCAAGAGAGTCCAATGTGTTGTTGACCTTATTTTTGAGTTGGTATAGCATGGCAATTTCAATTTGTTCCCTCCACAACTTCAAGTTCAATGATCTAGGAGTGTTCTTCCTACTCGTACCAGGTCACCATCACAAGGCAGAGCTTTATTTTCTGTTGTTAGCAGAGCTTTACCTATACATACTCCACCTAGATTTGTTATCCCCCCTTTCCATTATCCAATCATGGTAGTTCAAGGCCCCTGGGGTAACTCTTTTTGCCCACTCAATCTAACCCCACCTCTACATGAACTTCCATGCAGTTAAGGGAAAAATTTCCCCAAATTCTTTGGTGATGGGAAAGTTCATCCTGATGAACATATTGTTGCCTTCAGCATAGTCTGTGGTGTGATAGGCATAGAGTATGAGGACATAGCAGTTAGGTTATTTGTGGAAACACTACAAGGCACTGCTACAAATTGGTTCTACCATCTGTAGGCTTGGTTAGTGACTGATTGAGACACTCTCAAAGCTAAATTTAAAGCCAGGTTCAAGCATGTAGAAGATGCACATGCCTTGTTGGCCCAGCTCACACAGATGAGGAAAGAACCTCATGAACCTATGAGGGACTTCATTACAAAGTTTAACAAGCTGAGGAACTAGATTCCTACCATTGATCATCCAACACTTGAGAACCTTAAATGCTTCTTCATCAACTCACAGCTACCTCAAGTGAGTTTTTTGATGAGACGGGCTGGCCACATAGACCTTGCTGCTGCTTAGAATTTGGCTAGTGAGGTAGAAGATAACCCTATCTTGGCAAGAAAGATAAGGAGAGATCCTAAAAAAGGTAAAGCCTCTTCATCTTATGAATACTCACCTTCAGTCACCACTGATCCAATGGTGCAAAAGCTGGCAAATGAGTTGCTAGCTCTTAGAAAGCAAGTGGCGCAAGGGATGTCATCTACTCCTTTATATAGAGATATACCAAGGAGGACATTCCCCAATCAGTCATATCAAGGCAATGCTACCAAAAATCAAGGGCAGCCAAATCATCTTCTTCCCCCATGGGGGAACCTTGCCATTGAAGCACCTCTAACCAATTCAGCAGTTGGATATCTTGAGGCTGAATCAAATTTCTCTTTCTAGCTTAAATTAAACCTAGAAGATGATGCTAATATTTTCATATTAAATCAAGAAGAATCAATTGGTGACTCTAACATTGGTTTCCTAAATTACCAGGATGAACCCAGAAGTGAAGGCAGAACAGTGGATGGAACATATGTTGTATTCACCCGATCTAAGAACTAGTCAGCCTAGCAAGTTGACAAAGAAAGAGTAGAGGAATGAACTCAGCTTGTCATTTTGATTGCTAAGTGGGGAACCACTCTGCCCTTCCAGCCAAAGGACTCGGTTACTGCTAAAAAGGTGAGTACCTCAATTGCACCTTTACCTCTAACTTCAAATTTGTAGACTAGTCCTCCCCCTTCTAAAAACCAAAAAGATGAACTCCCATCCTCTATTACTAGTTCATTTCAAACATTTGATATAATTGACCATATAAAGAAAACCAAAATTCAAATGTCTAAATTCAAATTTCTGCAGTCCAACCTTGAGTAGTTGGACAAGTTGGTTCAATATGTAAAGAACCAAACCTTCCCTACAAGACAAGATGCTAAGAAGGTAACTCATGATCCCCCAAGGAACATGTCCATCTCAAACAATCTTGTCATTACTCCTCCTGCTACCCCTGGGAAAATAGAGCCTTTCTATGTTTTCCTATTGATAAATGGTCACAAGCTGAGCAATTGCATCATTGATTCTGGAGCTTCAAAAAATGTCATGCCTGCCAAAGTGGGAGAATCCCTTGGTCTCACACTGACCAAGACATTTGGGAGATGTTTTTCCATAAAGAACAAACAAGTGCCACTGTTGGGACAAATCAAGGATGCCCAATTTGCATTTGTAGCATTCCTAGACAAGAGAATCAAGATGACTGTCTTGGTGGCTGACGTCCCTACATCACATGGCATCTTTCTTGGGTGAAATTTATGTAAGGATGTTGGTGGTGAATTGAGAATGGGCTTATCCAAGGTGAGAATCCCTATCAAAGGTGTTATACATAGGTTGCTCCCTGAGAAGGAAGCAAAATATGTGGTCACTCAGACATCAGCACCTGAAGCTCAAATTATGTTTGAGTCTTCAGGCATGGGTAATTACTTTTTATCTACGGAGGAAGTCCATGAGGTGCCTAATGAAACTCCTGAATGTGTCAACCTAAAAATTGGTTTAGATGGAATAGCAAAAGGATTAGTGGAGCACAGTGCAAGTGTAGAAGGATCTCCCCCTCCAAACGAAGAAGAATCCAAGGAAAAATTAGGTGTTTGATGAGGTATGGATTCTAGAATTTGATGGCAGTTGCTCTTCTACCAATTTAGGAGCTGGTATTGTATTGATATCTCTTTAAGGAGATATTTTTCCTTCTTCATACAAGTTGCAGTTTAGTAACACCAACACAACTAAGTATGAATCTCTATTGCTTGGATTGAAGGCTACTCGAGACAAAGGCATCAAACTCCTTCATGCCAAATGAGATGTTGAACTGGTGGTTTGTCAGGTAAGGAACTTGTATCAAATCAAAAATGAGAGATTGTGCTACTACCACAATCTAGTTTGAGATCAAATTGAAAGATTTGATGCTTTCAGCATCTCTACCATACCCAAGGAGTTCAATGACAGAGCTGATGCCTTGGCTATTTCAACAACTCTTCTGGTCTCTCACTCTAATTTTAAAGGAGATAGGTACACTATTGAATTGGTATTTCAACCAACTATACCTGATAATTCTAGTCATTGGTAGGTGTTTAATAATGACAATTAAATTATTGCCTTCCTGGAGCAAAAAGATAGCTTTGAATAGCTGCACTTTGAAGGCAATAAACCTTAGAAGCTTGAACCAATCCCTGAATCAAGTGCAGATGTAGGTGAAGAATTCCTACAACTTAAAGGGAATAAAATTTCCAAAGGCCTGGTTTTTCTTGAGAAGCTATTTGAAAAGCATGACAAATTAATCAAACATAAGCAAACAGATTCGAGCTCTTCCCAGGAGTTTGATCAAATAAATTTGGGTACCAAAGAAGATCCCAAGATGGTGAACATTGAGAAATGTTGCACTCCTGAGGAGAGATTCAAGTTCACTGCTCTGCTTCACCAGTACATGGATGTCCTAACATACTCCTTTGAAGATCTAAAGTCACTCAAGCCTGAAGAGATTTGCCATGAGATTCCTCTCAAGAGTGATTTGGTGCCCTACAAGCAAAAATTTAGGTAGTACAATCTAAAGATATCAAGTACTATTCTATCTGAAATACAAAAAATGTTGAATATTAGGATAATTTTCCCAATCCATCATTCCACATGGATTGCAAACATAGTCCCTATGAGGAAGAAGAATGGCAAAATTAACCTTTGTGTGGATTTCAGGAATTTGAATTAGTCATCCTTAAAGGATAACTATCCCCTTCCCATCATGGACCAAGTTCTTCAGATGGTGACTGGTTCTAAAATGTTATCAATGTTAGACGGCTTCTTAGGGTACAATCAAGTTGAAGTTGGTGAAGCAGACCAGCATAAGACTACCTTCACAATGCCTTGGGGCACCTTTGCCTACCGAAGGATGCCATTTGGCTTGATAAATGTTGGCACCACTTTTCAGAGGGCAATAGACCTTGCTTTCAAAGATGAAATTGGTAAATTCATTATGGTGTACCTTGATAATTTAACAGTCTTCTCCAAGCACCATCCAGATCATGTGCACCATTTACAATAAGTGTTGGAATGCTGCCACTAGAATGGCATTTATTTAAATCCTAAGAAGTCTATTTTTTGGGTAACGAAAGAGAAACTTCTCAGACACATTGTGTCTAGAGAAGGCATAAAAATTGACTCAAACAGAGTCAAGTCCATCCAGGAACTTACCCTGCCTACAAGTAAGATGGCAGTTCACTCTTTCTTTGGAAAGGTGAATTTTTTACGGAGGTTCATCCCTGAGTTTGCTAAGAAGACTCATCATATTGTGCACATGATGAAGGGAAAGGCCACCTTCAGTTGGACTGAAGAAGGCAAATTGGCATTTCAAGATATCAATATTCCTATTGCCCATGCCCCAATTTTAGTTTGTCTAAATTATACCAAGGATTTCACAGTGTATAGTTATGCTTTCGAACACACACTTTCAGCAATTCTAGTTCAACAAAACCAAGAAGGTGTGGAATCTCTCATTTCTTTCATGAGTTGTCCTCTCAAAGCTCATGAGCTGAAGTTCTCAAACATGGAGAAGCATGCTTATGCAGTGGTAAAGGCAGTGAAGCATTTCCACTTTTATATCTTGAATTCACACACTACTGCCCTGGTTCTTGACACCACAGTCAAATTCATATTAACTCAGTAGGAGTTTAGAACCAAAAGAGGGAATTGGATTGCTAAAATTTAGGTGTTTGATCTAGTCATCAAACCAATGAAGCTGGTGCATGGAAGGGACCTATGCCAATTGATTACTGAAAATAGACCAGAAGAAACAGAGCATGGAGAAGAAGAAATTAAAGACACACCAATAATCCTCTTTGTCTCCACCATGAATGAGTGGTATTCAAATATCGCTCATTTTCTTACTTATGGTGAGTGTCCTGCTCACCTATCTCATAAAGAAAGGAGGACTGTCAAGTTGAAAGCTGCCAATTTTGTCCTCTGGGATATTGGCATGTATAAGAGGAACCTTGATGGAGCTTTCCTTCGCTACATGGATAAGGAGTAGTAGAGCAAAATTTTGAAGTCCTTCCATAATTTGGCCTTTGGAGGACATTTTTTTGCTCCTGTAATTACCCATAATATTCTACAAGCTAGGTATTCCTGGCCTACTCTCTTTCAAGATGCATACAAATGGGTACATAGATGTGAACTATGCCAAAAGTTCATTGGAAGACCCAAGTTAGTTGTTTTTCCTCTCAAGCCAGTAGTGATAGAAGAGCCGTTTCAGCAGTGGGGAATCAATTTCATTGGTGTTGTAAACCCATCTTCAAGTGCTAGACATGATTATGTCCTCATAGCCACAGACTACTTCACCAAGTGGGTGGAAGCTATTCCAACCAAGTAGGCCACTTCAAAAGTAGTGTGCAATTTCCTCAAGGAGAACATCATTTCTAGGTTTGGGGTCCCAACCAAGATTGTCATAGACAATGCAGCTTGTTTCTCTTCCCAAGAGATTACTCAGTTCTACTTTTACTATGGGATTACCCTCTCCCACTCTTCTGATTATTTTCCACAAGGGAATGTCCAAGCTGAATCAAGCAACAAGAACATGGTGACCATCATTAAGAAGCTGGTGGATGACAATCAACAAACTTGGCATAAAGCATTGGTTGAAGCTTTATGGGCAGATAGAATTACACCCAAGAGGGAAATTGGTATGTCACCTATATAACTTCTTTATGTTCTTAATGCTGAAATACCAATCACCCTAGAACTATCAGCATTGAAATTGGCTAAGACAGTTGAAGATCAGACATATGAAAGCTCCATAGACAAGAGGATCATGTGCTTGACTGATCTGGATGAGCAGCGAACTATGGTGGTGGACCAAATTACTACGCATCAAAGTCTGGTGAAGATGCTCTTCGACCAAAAAGCAAAAAACTATGATTTCTAGATCGGATATCAAGTCCTATTGTGGGACAAGAGAAGAGAACCAAAGGGAATGCATGGGAAATTCGATTCCCTTTGGAGAGGCCCATTTACTATCCATCAGCTCAATGGTAAAAAAAAAAAAAATTTGTTGAAGTACCAAGATAGCACACTCTTTTCTCTACCTCACAATGGGCAGCATCTGAAGCACCTCAATTCTTGAAGTATCAGATAAGTTCACCTGTACATATGTATATTTGTAAAGTCTTTAGTCCTATTTTATGTTTTTCATTTTAATTTTTGGCACCTTTATTTTTTGGGTAGCATGACTCTGTAGCCCAATGGCATACTTCAAGGCACTGGAGATTCTAGTTTCTACTACCCTCAGTTGTTCTAAGTTTTCAACTGAAGGAAGTTCCCCAACTGGAGCCAGCTGTTGTTCCCAAAATCTATCACTCATTTTTGGGACAACATATGAACTATTTTGGTCAAGCAGGCCAAAATTATCTCTTCCCTTCTTAAAAAAATTTCTTTGAGCATTCAAAATTCTTTATTATTCAATCTTTTTTAGTTAAGGGATTAGCAGGTTCAACAGGTTTAATAGATTCAACAAGCAAGCTCTCTCAAAGGGGCAAGTTTCCAACACGTAGGCAATTTCAGTATTGGTTCAATGCCTTGGTTCAACCAAAATTGTTTATCGGCAAACTTCAAATAAAGGATTGAACCATTGAACCATTGAACCTTGAACCAAAATGGTTCAAAGGTTCAATGGGTTCAAAAGGTTCAATGACGTTGGCAAGCTTAATGAGTTAAGTGCTTTAACAAAAATTTCAACAAGTTCAACCACTTCAAGGTTCAACAACTTCAAAACACTTAACAAAAAGAAGAAGGCTTGAACCATTGAACCATTTTGGTTCAAAGGCTCAACGGGTTCAATGGTTCAAAATTTCAACGCGCGATTGGTTCAAGCAGTCAAAAGACTTAGCCAAAACAAAGAATTTTGATAAAGAGATTGAACTATTGAATCATTGAACCAAAGTTGGTCCAATCGGTTGGTTCAAATTTTTGGTTCAAAGGACTGCCCCAAAGCTGAAGGAATAAGTGCCCTTGTAGAGGGCAATAAACTAAAGGTAGGTGCCCTTGCAGAGGACAAGGAACATTGGTTCAAGGATTAAAGAGAAGGTTGAAAGGGTAAATTTTTCTTCAAAAAAGTGAACAAGGAAGAAAAGCTAGAATTCCTTTAGATTTTTTTAAGGAACCAAAAGAATTCCTTGGAAAATATTTTCCATGGAATAATTTCACTAAGGCAAATCCTTTAGACAAATTGTCTGAAGGAATTCCTTCAGGAATTTTGCCCGAAGGAAAGATCAAAAGCCTGGTGGAAAATGCATTCAAGGCGAGGGAAGATTTCCTTCAGATAAAAATTCCAAAGGAATTCCTTTGGACTTTTGTCTAAAAGAAAATCCTGAAAGGAAAAGCTCGAAGAAAGCGGAAGAAGCCAAGAAAAGATTTCCTTCAGACATTTTGTCTGAAGGAATTAGAGCTTGAAGACCGCCTAAAGGAATTAAAGCTTGAAGGCCACCTGAAGGACCCCGAAGGGTAGGTACCCTTGCGGGGGGCTCTCAGCACCTAGAAAATAGACCTTTCTTGAAGACTCGAAGGGACACATTCCCTTCGGGGCATTCTAAAGACAAAAGGCTGAAGGAATCGCAAGGCTTCAAGGGACTTAGAAAAATGAAGGAAGAAATGGAACAAAGAATGAACCGATTGAAATTTTAACCAAAATAATTCAAATTTCAATGGTTCACAGGTTCAATGGTTCAAAGACAGCCCCAAGCAAAGCAAGAACACAAATGATTCCAGAGACCAGTTCAAAGGATGGTTCAACCAAACAAAGTGAAGAAATGAATGAACAAAGGAAGTGATTGAACTAGGGAAATGATAAAGGCCACCTAAATCAATGAACCAATGAACCAATGAACTTTCACATGTTCAAAGGTTCATGGTTCAATATGATTCAAATAGCCAACCCTTCATCATTTCACACTCAAAATTGTCAAAGTATGCATCAGGGGAAGTACCCCCTATCTGAGACAAAATAGGGAGTACTTCCCATATTTTCTTAGGTATTTTGAATATATTAGTGTCTTATATAATTCATTATGGTGCTCTACACAAAACTTGAGCCCTTGGTTTAGTGTTTTGACCCCCCAAATCATCAAATTCTAAGACTAGCTTCTTCAAAAGTAGATTATAAGGAGCTTTAGAAGATTGACTGAGCTTTGCATTTGGAAGTTCATATACTTAAATTTTTTTATTAATATTATTTGATGAAGTTGATAAAATTATTATTAATTTGCTTCATATCATTACTTCAACTCTCCAAAATCACACAAGTCTCCATATGCTCCTATTAGGACTAGACTGCTTGTTATTCTGACTGTGTTTTCCTACCTTTAGAAGCCTACCTGTAGGTGTAAGTTGAATTATTTATATTCATAAAAAAATACATAACCTATTATTCCTCTCCATAGATAATTTTTAATTATGTGGATTCATAAACTCCCCTTGATATTCCTTTCTCAGTCAAACTAATTTCTAACTGTGACTATGTTTGCTTTCAAAGTTATACCTATGGGTATAATATGCATGACTTGACCTTGAATACAGTGTTAAAATACATTATCTTCTTCCTTTATGTTCATTTTTTATTAATTTTTAATTATTTTTATTCCCTACCTAGCTTGGTCCAGCTCTTAGACATCTTATCTCATCTTGGTGTCACCTGCAGTCATCACTAACTATGCTGGGGCAGAACAGCGGTCCTAAATGTGGGCTATTTTAATGATCCAACCTTTAAAAAATGTACACAACTTCCTATTAACACCCTAGATTCATTTTATATTACTTATTTTTTTATTCCTTCATACTCAATTTGTGTTAACCTTGCAATCAACATATCATGTTTAGTGTCTGAGACAGTCACTTATAGTGGCTATAAGTGAGCATACGCTTCAAATGAGTTTGTTGTGATGTTTATTGGACCTCTCATGGATCCCTCTAAGGTCAAAATATGTATGTTTAAACTGGTATCCCTCTTGTAACCCTTAAAACATCATCCAATCACCAAAATATCTCTCTACCTATTTGACTAAGACAAACCCCTTTACACCCTGTTGTTGGTGTCCCTGCATATAGACTATGGGTGTGAGTAGGAGTTAAAAACATAAGGTACCATCCTTCATATGTGTATTTATGACAAGGAATGTTTTTTGAGTCATATTAAGTCCTCTTATCATGAAAACAAGTTATATTATTATCTTGAGACTAGAAACAGTCTTTTGTAGTTTAAGACTTATAGATGTTACTATATGCTTTTAGTGTACAAATGCATACTTTTAAGACTCTCAAACACTAAGTATATCTAGTCTTAGGACCTCCCTATTTTGCATATTTTTATTCCTATAATGATAATATCCAATGAAGTTATGTATCCTCCGCAAGAACTAATCTAGCATTCTTATTTAAAATCTTTAAAAATGGGAGGTGCTTTGTTTTGTCTCAATAGAGACTCCGTCCTAAAACTCAGAATTGTTCACATTTGGAGTAACACCCCATTATCCTTGGATTTATAATAGATACTATCTATCCAAATAACTTCCATAATTCCATGAAGACATTTTATAGCTTGTAATTCTCTTTGTACATCCTTGTCAGAACTTTGTTGGAGGGAATCCTGTAGGTATATATTTTATATTGCAAGTAGGGAGCATAGACAATGAGTGTTATGCATGGTAAGTGTAACTTTGGATATTATCTATAATTTATTAATCTCCTCTAATGATACCTCCATATCAATAGATACCTATCACAAGATAAAACCTATTTCCTACACCATCTTTGTTATATACAGCTATAGGTTCTCTTTCATGGCAGACTGAGAGGCTGTATGGGTAATGTGCATGGTTTGAGCCTCTTGTGAGTCTATCTTAAATTCAAAACCTAAAATTAATTATTCATACCTTATAACATATGAATATAATTTCAAAATCCTCCTTGAAATGTGAAACGAGTGTCATGGCACTTGGTTGACTATGTATGACAGTCATAGGGTCCACTGATTATGTGATGTCTTATTATTTTATTCTCATGGTGTATGCTTTATAAAATGACATTTCAAGGTGAAGGGAAACTAGATAACCTTGAAAATATGTAAATTACACTATTACAAGCCCCTGTGGCCATTGAATAAGCATAAAAAAATAGAAGATAATGGAAGTCTACCCACAACATAAAAAGGACTAGTTTGCCAACTTGAAGCTATTAACTCATCAAGCAACTTTAAAAATGAAACCAAGCATGAAAATTTTTATATAAGTATTCCAACATCATATATAACAAACATGAACAAATATTTTGAATGTAATTTCTCAAACCAAGGGAAAATTGATAGGGTGCACAGATGAGTAGGTAGATTTGGAAGACTAACTTCAAATAGATGATTCATAAAGCAAAATCCACCATTTCCAAAAATTTTACTATGAAAATTGATATACTTTATTTTAATATCACCTCATTTAATATTTTTAGCTAAAACCCCTTGTGATGACCATACCAAGCAAAAACCTGAGTGTCACTTCAATCTGCCAAAAAGGGTGAAAAGAGATAAAAATGGTTTTGGACCAATTTTTACACTTATAAAACAACTCAATCATGGAAATGAGCTTTAGGAATATGGAGATACATTCCATTTCCTAATCACATGTGGCACACTTCCCAAGGAGTTGTACATGTGTCATTTACTTCCTTTTATTTAGGAAAACTAACTTTCTTCTGATGAACATGTAACTTTTTATTTTTGTCAATTACTTAAGATCTTTTTGGACACATGGGGCATGAAATCACATTTTTACACTTTCACATTTCCAAAAAAATTGTATAAAGCATTAAATGCACTATTTTTACCCTTAAAATGACCCAAAATGATAAATAGACCTAGAAACTAATTGACCAAAGCTAGTACAGCATTAATAAACATCAAATGACCTATAAAACACCTCATGACAATAAATTATAACCCCTTATATCCCTAAAAATCAATTTTTTAACAAGGGGTGCCCCAATTTGACCTAAAAGTCAAATTTGGTCAACAGCAGTGTGTATATAACAAGTGGCAAAAGTGAAAACAATCATGCGAAGCACCAATGGCTTACCCACCTCTTTCCTGATGCACCCCTTAAGTCATGCACTCAAAGATATTTAGACTCAATAGGTTCTTGCAAGATAGAGAGAGTCATTAATTGATAAAATTTTGAAAATATTATGTGTATACAAGTTTCACTAATATCCCAACAAATTCAACTCCACAAAATGACAAAACCTATATTTACTTAACAAACTCAATATAGATTAAAGGTCTATCATACTACCAATTTAAAAAAAACTCTGTTATAGTTAAAAAATTAATCAAAATTAAAATCAACATTACCCCAACTAACTATCACTAACATACCAATCGGTATCACTTTTGGTTAGACACTATTACCATAGTTTCAACTCTCTCACCAAAAGGGGGACATATACACACTATTTATATAGATTCACATAGAAACATAGATTGGTTCAGATACATAGGTTTACTTAGATAAATAGATATTCAGACACATAGGTTTAATTAGATATATAGATATTTATAAACACATGTTTACTTAGATATACATATATTTAGATATTCAGATACATAGGGATAATGTAAATCCTATGTTTGATTAAAATACTGATTATTCTAAATTGATGAAATAATATGAAATAAATAACCACTAATTTTTTATGGATTTTAACTTACTTTGAATTTCTAAAAATTGTAATAAATATGTGAAAATAAAGACTTATTTAAAAAACACTTGACACAAAAGATTTGAGTGCTAAAAATTGAGATACAAATAGGTCTAAGTGTCATCAACCAGATCCCTATGTCATATCCTCTCTTGCATAGTAGTGTCACACTTGTATAGTAGCACCATGTGGCTCTAGTGTCTTGAAAATGGTGTTAGTGTCCTCTGTGTAGGATTATTCTTAAATTATGGGTGCTAAGATTTAAATTTTGAAAATATATTTGTTCAATAAAGATAGGGTAAAGGACATTAGAATCATGTGGATATATTGTCCTTAATGTGATTCTAATGTCTAGATGGTAGGTTTTCAGGCATGAAGGACCATGATCTGGGAATGAAGGTCTAAGACTATGTTTTAGTTGACTAGGGATGCATATGGTCCACACAAAGGCTAAAAAAGTGTGATAAAGTGCTCTAGGATAGGTCTAGAGCCAAGCTAGGAATAGGTTATCTTAATTAGCACTCTTATCACTCAAATACCACTTTTATGTGATTATATTTCTCCCCTTTTATGTTATAAATGCAGCAAAGTGAAATGACTAGTATAAAAGAAAAAGAAGCATACTTAAACTTACCTAAGAAGTGAAGCTTGTGTAGTTAAGTCTGAGTATGTGAAGTTGGGTTTGTGTATGTGAAGAATGATCCAAAGCATGACCTATAATGAAATGTGCATAAATTATTCCTTACTTAAGAGATATCAAAAGTAAAATACTATGTTAAATAAAGTAACTGAGTAAAAATGATTAAAGAGATGGGGAAGAGGAAAGGAATGAATACACCTCATTGGGTATGTGAACTAATGCATGAACCTAGTGACAACCTATGTGTGTGCATATACATAGTGATAAAATCATTGAATAATTTGTACTTAGTTGATATCTTTCTCAATCTTCATGTTTGGGTGGCTTAAGAACTCAATCCGGTTTTGACTCCATCATTTCCCACCCCTGCTTAGTGGATCATGACTTATGAATATCTTGTTTTAAACTCAAAGTGTCTCTAACCCTCTCATGTGGGTGGCTCAATAACCCAAGTATGATATGACTCCATTATTAACCACCTGTGTGTAGTAGATGCATCTAAAACTGAACTATGTAAATTATTGGAAATATCTAATTAGATATGATGGTTATGTGGCCACTCGAGTACATTATGTGGTTGTGGGACACTCAGGAATGTCAACTAGTGTAGATGGAGTAAGGCTTGAAACTAGTGACAACATGGAATATTATGTCAAGTGTATACATCATAGATAATGACATGGAGTTTTTCAATCTATCTGATTAACCTATGTGTAACTGAACATATGGAAACTATGTGTCGCATACATGCCCCTAATTTGATATTTGAGTATACTAATTCTCGACTAAGTTGTAATGAGTGTATCTGAGTATTTGAACTGAATATTGGAATGATCATACCATGCATGATGCCCCAAATCTGATAAACTAATATGAATTTGAGCTGAAGTCATTTGAATATGAACTAAATCTACTCATAACTATCAAACCTATAGTTGTATTTGTGTAAACATGTATTGTACTTGGTGTATTGTTCTAGCTAATCTAAACTACACTAAAACTAGGGCTACTCAATAATAACACCATGTCTTGAATAGTATTGTCATGTGGTGATAGTGTCCCTATCTAGGTGCGAATGTCTATCTATACTAAAATTTGAGTCATTAAACTACTTTATAAGTCCCTATTTTTCTTGTGTTTTCCCTGTGTCTGATTTTCTAAAATTAAGCCTACATCTTGAAAATTGTTTTGTGAATGTGATGTAAGATCCTAATCTTTATTTTAAACCCCTATGAATTCCCCTTCTTTTGAGGTTATTTGTTGGCATGTGAAAGATTTATCCTTAAAATAAATAACTTTGTAAAATGTGTTGTCAAAGCATATATGATATCTACGTGATAATCTAATACAATGTACAAACATAACATTAGGATGTAACAGAATCTGAGCATAAGTAAGTAATATAATATATGTTTATCATTAGATAAGGGTGTCAAGCTAGATGCAATCAATGTGTATAAAATCAAATCTAAATAGCTACCTAGGGAGATGGGTATGATGTCCATCACAGCACCCAATTAAGAAGGGTAGATGCATGAGGTCCCTCATGCCATCAAAAACTGGTGTGTGTAACAAGTAAATACAATTTTCATGGCTATGACCCATACAAAAAATAATACATACAAAACACATGAGGCATGAAAAATAGTCCAAGGGCTCACAATACAAGGGACATGGGTACATGTCACTAAATTTGAGAAAATAAAACATATAAGGACATATTCAAATGTCCACATACGCAAGCAACAGGAAAGTTTTCTTAGATCCACATAGGACATGTTCAAATGTTTGCATAAACAATTAGTAAAACATACATAAGGGACATGGGCACATGTCTAAGGCATACATAAATAGAATTGGCATAGATCCAAAGAGCAATGGCATATTCTAATTCCCTCGGATAGAAACAGCATAAAAAACACAATCAAGTATAAACTAGGAAATCTATTAATGAAATCATGCAATAATTTAGTACAAATAGATGTAAGAGCTAGGATGTACATATGTTGAGTCTAAACTAGTGATAGCCATCAAAAAATATGAGTATGAGTAGTAATGATCAATATCAAGATATAACAATGCTAAAATAAGAATGTAGACAATGTAAGGATAGAAAATGGCAATATAAACTATGTATAAGATGCCTCCAATTGGGTGGATGTGTCAAATGAATAACCATGAATTGATGCATATTCCCCCAATGGGTAGATGATAGCAATTCTAGATTAGTTTAGTGGACCTGAGTCCTATATGTAATATGCAAGAACTCAACAAGAACAAGTAAAGCATTTAGGTATGATAAAACCAACTATACTAAGATATATAGCATATGTAGTATCTAAAAAATATAAGAAATGTAAACATAGCAATACATACAATCTATTAATGTCATATTTTCTAAGTAATTATTTAATTTTTTTTGTGTTTTCAAAATATTATAATGTTTTTGTATCTTTTGGATATAAGTTATGTAAAAATAATATGAAAATGAACTATGTGCAAGGAGCAAGAGAGAGAGAGAAACTATATACAAGAAAAGAAAAACCATACTAACAGATGAGTCTCATGGGAGACTCACTATCACTGTGGACTATGTCAAAAATAAGAATGGTAATCTCTCTTATAGTGTGAATGTTATGCTTTAGTTGAATGTTGTTGTAATAATATGAGTATTGTTCATCATTGGAATCATAATAACCCGGAATATGAGATGGAGTTTCGTCATACTATGGATTTGACCTTTCTAAATTGTGTTTTGGCATATTGATTGTGATGTTGCCCTTTAAAACTATGTTTATTGTACACATATGGTATTGTGGAGGCTCTTTTGATAGAAAATCTATTTTGAGAATGTTTATTTGTGTATCATGATTTTGGATTTACAACTTAAGATCTTTCTCTTTTTGTAACATTTCCTGTGTATCTGATGTTTTGCCTTGATAAACTATATCTTTGACTAATGTGCCTTAGGATGTTCAACCGATCTTAAACCTTGTTGCCAAATATTATCAACTAATAGAATAGGAGAAGTGATGTCTTGGGCCTGTTTACCCAAACCTTGACCATGATAATCAAACTATTGTAATTACTTTTGACCAAACCCATACTTATTTGAAAGTTGAGCTTCATTTTGGAAAGGTAGATTTGCATCTTTTTCTTGCTTTACCTATGCTTTTTGTACCATTTATTGAAATTTTTATGCTTTTTGAACCTTTTATTATTTTGAGTTATGCTTTGTTAACCATTTTTATACTATTTCTAAATTTTACCCTTTTTGAATTGGTAGATGTGCCAATGTATGTTGTGTGCATAATGTGTCACTATGTGAGTCATATGTATCCATTATATGTTATATTTTATTTTTCAATGCTAAACATTAATCGGTGTGGTGCCCATACATTTTATGATATGCATAAAAATATTTGGATATCATCATTGGGTATAGAAGATATAGGTTGGTCAAATTAGATTTAATCATTTCCATTAGTAGCTCACTTGAACTCTTATTTGATCTTTGAATTATTTTTGAATCGTTAGTTGTAGATGTACTTTTTTTTTTCATGTTTTGATATGTATCATTATTTACCACAAATTGACTAGATGAAGATGCATATACATGATTTATACTAATGTTCCCTAGAGGTCATTGTCTTATAAATTGATTTTCTAATGTTATAATCTTTTCATGTAATAGTTGATTCTAATTTTTTAAACCTACAATTATCTTGCTCATATTGATAATCTGATCACATAGAATCTCACAATTGTAAACCCTAGTTGTTTGTATTGAGCATGTAGTTACACACCCTATAGGGAAGAGGTGTGAATGGGATTAGTATGGGGATTAGTGCCATTGTTATAGGTTGATTCATATCATGGATGGGTGATAACATGGACCTAGTTATAGGTAAATTAACTATCACCCTCATGGAGATCAGGAGGAGAAGGAGATTCTTTCCTGTGCATAAGATATAACATTGAAACTTGAAACATAGTTGTTATCTTATGTGTTAAATCCTCTATGTGTGTATATATTTGATTGTTAATATAAATCCACATATGAGAAAGATAACATGATATAAAATATGACATATATTTCAATTGATAGAAATCATCATCTACACATGTATTTATGTCTTTCCTGAATTCATTCTAAATTAAAAGAAACAAGCATGCAAATGAAAGTATTAGACTTTGTAACAAAAAGTGATTAATTTATTCTATCATTATAGTAATTATTATATGAAATTCAAATCATAATATATATGGATCTAAAATATAAGTTTTGAAAATGTAAACCCTAGGGTTATCTAGGGTTAGGGTTTTGAATAAAGGTTATATAAATGAAACCCTAATGTGGGATTAACTAAATAAACTAGGTTATGCCAAAAAAATAAAAAATATATAATTATTTAACCCTAATTTAGTGCAAAAAAATTAGGAGAAGGTAAACCCTATGTAAAACTAGGGTTTTAAGCAATATTCAAAGTAATTCAGGTTCACCAAATGTTTTAACCTTTTATGGTTTAGCTAATGTAAATCCTATATTTGATTAAAGGGTTGAGTAGTCTAAATCAGTGAAATAATATGCAATAAATAACCAATGATTTGTTATAAATTATTACTTGCTTTGACTTTCTAAAAATAGTAATAAATATGTACAAATAAAGACATCTAGAAAACACCTAACATAGAAGGTTTGAGTGTTGAAAACTAAGATACTAACATGTCTGAGTGTTAACAACCAGAACCCTATATCAGATTCTCTCTTAGATAGTATCACCACACTTAGAAATTAGTGCCATGTGGCTTTAGTGTCCTAAAAATGGCACTAGTGTCCTCTATGCATGATTGTTCCTACATTTTGGGTGCACCTTCCCCTATGTTTCTAGGTTTATTCTTGTGCACATGAAGTCTAAAAATCTATATTATGCCTATAACAATTGATTTATGATGCAAACCCTAATCTTCCTTATAAGTAATGTATGAGCTAAAAATATGTGTTCATTAGTAAGATAGGATAGACATCCTCAACACCCCAATGTGAAGAGATTTTCTTACATGATAATACTCTGAGGAGGAATCAAGCCTAAAGGAGTTCTCCCCACCTAAGTTATCGTGAAAGTGCAATTGATACTATAATGATAGTGGTTTTGAATGCCTTGAGTGTGCTTGAGATTGGAAATCTAGAAATCTGGGCTTAGGGAAGTTGTAGATGGTATTATGTATAATTAGGGAAGAATAGGGATTAATAACCTTGATTTTGCTCAACTTATTTCATGTTTGAATGGGTCTTTTACATCTATTTTCCATCTAGTGGATATGGGTCTAAAATTCATGTATTTATAGTGTTTCATAGCTTGTGTAGATAATAAAATATGCTTAGGCTGACCTTAGGAGTGTTTAAATTTTGAAAATATATCCATTTGAGAAAACTAGGGTAAAAAACATTAGCACCATGTTGGGGTCGCTAGTGCCATGTGGCTCTAGTGTTCTTAATGTGGTGTTAATGTCTATTGGTAGGCTACTGAGCATGAAGGGTTAGGATCTAGGAATGAAGGTTTGAGACTATGTTTTAGCTAACTAGGGATGCATGTGGTCCACACAAAGGCTGAAAAAGTCTTATAAAAGGCTCTAGGATAGGTCTAGGGCCAAGCTAAGAATAAGTTATCTCAATTAGCACTCTTAGCACTCAAATACCACTTTTAGGTGATTAAACTTAGGTATACATACCTTTAGATACACAAGTTTACTTATATATACATATATTCAGATGCATAGGTTTTCTCAGATATTCAAATACACAAGTTTACTCAGATATACATATATTTAGACACATAGGTTCACTTAGATATATAGATATTTAGATACATGATTTTCTCAGATATAAAGATACTTAGTTTGATTAAAATTCCTAAAGTTTCATGATCTCATCAGATATGGGTTTAGATAAATAGTTATATTACTCAAATATCAGGTTTGGGGTCATGATGTAGAGTACAAATCCTTGATCCTATAGGGATCCACTAGATTGTATAGATGGAATGGAAAGTTATACCATTTTCTATGTTCAAATTGCTAGGTTACACTCAGATCATCACTAAGATGTCACTAAGATTTTACCAATTTGGATCACATGACCATTAACAGTAGTTGATCTATAGCCTTTCACGACACCTAGATTATATAGGTTGAGCGATAGTTTTAACCTCTAGTTTTAGATTACATTCCCAAGTTCAACCTAGATATCAAAGTGGGGAAACATAGATCTTGTTCCTCTATATTTTTAGATTACTTACTGATATTTAGTCTAGATCTTAGAGTGAGGGCAAGCAGGCCTTATTTTCCACATTTTTAGAGTGCATTCTTAGATTCCATCTAGATAGCAAGGTGGGGGTAAAATAGGGTTTTATTCCTTCCAATTCAATTCACTATTTAAATTCAATACAAAGGGCACCCACATTGTGGATTTCCTCTTCACATACATCATTCCATCTCATGTTCAATTCTCTTGCCAAGAAGTGGGTGTAAGATTAGGCAAGAATCTAATAGGCCTAGGGAAGCACTTAGATTAGGGAATGAGAATGAATACTAAACTCAAGGTAATGCATGAATCATTCATTCAATTTATGTAACCAAATAATATTACATAGAGGGTATTTTTACTAAATACCTCTCACCAACCCTATATAGGATTGTGACAAGTGTCATGATCCTATGACGTGAGACAAACCTCTCACCAACTCTACACAAGATTGTGACAAGTGTCATGATCTTGTAAGGTGAGACAAACATTTAAAACACCTAAGTAAAATTAACTAAATAAGATGTAAATGTAATCAACTAGTGGAACCAATTAGGAAGATAACTCTGTTCACACATGATGGTGCAAACTAGATAGGAAATAACCTTGTTCACACCAATACCCCCCATAAGTGAAACTTAGGGGTTTATTCAATAATGCATAAAATAAGAAATGGGTCCTGATAACAAGACCTAATGATTTACCCATGTACATAAAAATAGACTCTCATAACCATAGAAAAGGAGAAAACCCCATAGGAAAAAGCTCCTCCCCAAAAGAGATAAAAGATGCAAAAGCATAAACAAATGATGGAAGCAGGTATCAATATGACCTCCAAAGATGAGAAATCCATCATGAAGATACAATCATTAACCCCCCCCATGAGGAAGGAAATGTGAGAGTGTGAGTCCCCCCCATAATGAAGTAATGCCTATGTTAATGGTGACTATTGAAAGATGCATGTTGAAGATGATCTAATGTCAATAAACTGCATTTCTCCCTTTGGGAAGAAACAAGTCCAATGGTCTATGTATAATAACCTTCCACTCCAAGAAGAAATACGAGAAAGTAAGTCTCAAGATAAATGAGATCTTTATAAGTTGTTCAAGTGTTGTCATGTTGATGTTGAAGGATGATAATCCAAATCCAATTGGAAACAAATGTAGAATAGGATCCATACATTAAAATGCCTCATGCAAAGATGTCTTCTCCAAATGATGCTCAATGATCTTCAAGCCATTGTTGAATTGTGATAAATGTTGATGTGATGGGACAGGTACCATAGAATATTCAGGGATAGTAACCATAAATGTATGGTGATCATCATGAGAAAGATAACCAAACCAAGAAGAATATGTTACTAATGTAGAAGGTGTCAATGAGGACTGAGTTGAGACTGTCAACTCATAAATATCTATATAAAGTGTCACTGTAGAATCAAATGTAGGCAAGGAAAGAACAAGAGAGTCTGAATGTACCCTTGAATCATCTAAAAAAGAAGAATCTTTAAAAAAGTTATCATGAAAGAGGAAATGAAAATCCTCAATGGTGTCCTCCAAATATGAAAGATGATACTCACAAAATAAACCTACAATATCTGGCAAGTATTCATCCCAAGGAGTTGTATCTAGAAGATCATAAATGTCTTGTTGCACTAAAGTACTACAAATAGGAGAGGGAGGAGTGGGCGATGCCTCCAAAAACTACTGAGATGTCCTTAAATCGATGCCAATGGGTGACAAACTTTGATCAATTTAATCATGAGCAATGCACAATTCAAGTTCAAGGACCATGTATGTATGGTACTCACCATCAGTGAGATAACTAAATATAGGATAATCAAGTGCTTCTACAAAAGGTGCCAATGATGACTGAGTTGAAACTATCAACTCATGAATATCTATAAAATCTATCACTAAAAATTTTTGATCAATATGATCAGGATAAATGTTCAAGTAAAGTTTAGCAAACAGTGATTGAATATTTGCTAGGATAGGGCCATGATATTTTGGCAAACTGTTGTTATTGACAATACAAAGTTGCCTCATTTCATGAACTTGAATGAGCTCTCAGAGATCATCAACTTTTCTGTTGATGTAATCATCATAGGTATGTTTTTTACTTCCACAAAACCCACATTTGTGTTTCTAATGATTAGGATCCATGATTAAAATCAGCAAAGAAATTATCACAATAAAATCACCTCCCCCCCCAAAATTACTCAATCAAGAAACCCCCCAAGCAAAAATAAATTTGGCACTCTATAATTAGTGTGGTTACAAAGTCCACTTGCAACAATGGCTAAGTGGTGGTTTACAATTAGTGTACAATTTATCAAAAGAAGGAGAGAATGAATAAGTGATAATTTTACAAAACAATGATATAATTTGATACCACATATGTGAATTACATGAAAAAACATGCACTTTCAAAAAAACATTGCACTCAAAACGGGTTTTGGATGAGCCCAAATAGAGTCCCAAGAGGTCCAAAATGGATGACATGCCTACAAAGTTTATGAAAAAGTACCAACTACTGAAAAACCACTAATAAAATGTAGAAACTATCTACGCCACCATGTAAAGGGTAGAAAAATAGACAAAATTAAAAAAATTGCTTGTAAAACAGAGGTCTTGTGATCAAGATATGGCCATTTGAAGTTGAACTGTAATTTCAAGAATGCCAATGGAGAGGTGGTCCATCTACAAGTCTGATAAATTTAGTGAAACTATCGGTAAGTTTATAAATCCACCAAATTTAGTGGAACTACAACTAGAATTAGTGATTTGCCAGATTTAGAGTGCTACCAAGTTTAGAGGAACTTGCCCAATTTAACCAAATTTTTAAAAAAACATTTTTCACGTGTGGGAAAAAAATAGAATTTCATTCAAATTTGTCCTCCAATAAAGATTGAATCCACCAGGAACATGAAAAACATGGAAATTTTTGTGTTGAATAATAATCTCTAATTTTTAGAATCAACAAACCCGAATTGAAGAAACCAGGTAATTTGGCTAACCTGAATGTTTGTAGAAAACTTACAATTTGAAAGATTTTGGGTAGAATCCAGCAATTTGAGAAGTTCTATTTTTTTTTGTTTTGGATTATTTCAACAATGCAAAAAAAATTAGACACAAGAGTGTGAAATTCAAATAAAAAAAGATTGTTGATTTTTGTTTTATTGAAAAAAAAAATTAAAAATTAAAGAGGTCTAAGGGCCTAGGTGGGGTGATGCCCCCCCCAAAAGGATTATTGCCTTAGTGGTGGGGGGAATCCCCACCCAAGGAACCTTCATCCTGGATTGGAGCCGAGCCCCTCCAAAAAGGCCTTCAGTGGTGGGAAGCAGGACTACACCCTGCTAAAAAATTGAATTTTTTTAACTCAAACATTTTTTTTTATTTTTTTCAAAAGACCTATTTTTTTTATAAATACTTTTTAATTTTTATTTTATTTTTAATTATCAAATAGATATTTTTTTTTTAATTTTTAGTATGTTTGGCAAGAATATAATTTTATCCCTTTTTTTTTTTGCCAATAAATACGAAAAAAAATTACAATGAGACTGGTTAAACGGGATTTTGAGAAATAGAATTAAAGGAGGAAATTTTTACAAAAAAAATACAATTTAAAGGAAATATAAATGTGTTTTAGAGAAAACCTTCAAATCATGCTCCTTCAATCCACCAGATGCATGCAAAACTGCTGCATAAACCCCCTGATGATGTAGCCTCCACTGCTCAACTGGAACAACTGGGAGTATTATACAATGTTTTGGATTTAATGGTGAACTCCAACTTGCTTCTAAATGTCAAAAGGGAATCTAAAACTAAATCACTCAAAAAGAATCTCCCCCTAAAATATGATGATTCTTCTCACATCTTTATGATTCTCAAGACCATCCTTACAGATGCAAGAGAAGAGCATATGAACTGAGACAAATTCACTGATTATAATCCCTACTAGACTACCCTATGTACTTTAACCCACTCTAGTACCATGTAAAATTAGGCAAGAATCTAATGGCCCTAGGGAAGCACTTAGATTAGGGAATGAGAATGAATACTAAACTTAAGGCAATGCATGAAATATTCATTCAATTGATGTAACCAAATAAGCTAACATAGGGGGTATTTATACTAAATACCTCTCACCAATCCTACATAAGATTGTGACAAATGTCATGATCTTGTGAGGTGAGACAAATCTCTCACCGACCCTACATAGGATTGTGACAAGTGTCATGATCCTATGAGGTGAGACAAACATTTAAAACACCTAAGTAAACTTAACTAAATAAGGTGTGAATGAAATCAACCAGTGGAACTAGTTATGGAGATAACCATGTTCATACCTGACAGTGGAACTAGACAAGAAATAACTCTGTTCACACCAACAGTGAGTTAGGTCCAAAACACATCTGCATAGGTTAGTATAGGTGCATGTTTCCCTTTTCATTTTACTTTAGTACTTTCATTCCATTGCATTACTATAATAAAAAGTCATAAAATTTATATATCATAATTTGGTCAAACAACCACAAGTACTATGTTTTTTATTGTTCTTTCAAAGGAAGGTCTTAGTGATGAATGTAGATATTGTTCAAGTGGTCATTTTGGGTTATGTCTTATTTTCCTTATTTGTTACACCCCTAATGGTCTTAAGTCATCTTCTCCTAGTCACAAGTGGCCCTATCCTATTTTACCCAATCTTTGATTTGTTTTAGGACCTCAAGACACTATTGCCCTTATTTAGACAATAGTGTCATTGGTGCTAGTGTCCACTTTTGGTTCTAGTTTCCCATGGTCATTGTATTCCATGTTTTGGATCCTAACCCTCCCTTGATCCTTCTCTTATGTTTAATCCCTCTTTTGCATCTTGTTGGCTATTAAACAAGGGTCTTACATTCAAATCAAATTTCATTCTATATAAAGAGCCTCACAAGGCTTTTTACATCTAGCACTTACCATCTTGACATAAAATTAATCAATAATATAGCTTAGCACACTGCATATTACTCAACTATCACATCTAAACTTGCATGCTTGATCAAAGAAGGGCCTAAGTGAAAATCATTCTAGCATATTATGCACATTGATTATGCACATTCCCTAAATGAGAACTACATGCAATCTAAGACCCTTAGCATTGGTGTTAATGTATGAAATGGACAAAACAACATGGGTCCTATCCTACATGATCGTAACACCCCACAACTCAATTTTTTCCTTTTATTTTGCATTTTATCATATTATTATTTCATGTGTGTAGGTGTTCATTAGGGTTTTAAAAGAGATCTAATAAAATAGTGGCATAGACAAAATTTCAGAAGTCACAAAATCACATCATCTCTAAAAGTTGTAGGCAACTTGTATATAGGACGTTAGTACTATAATTGGACACTAGTGTCACTAGCACTACTATCCTCATAAGGGTGTTATTGTCTAAAGCCTATTTTCAATTGCAATCATAAAATGAAGGATGCATGACTGATCTCCAACCCTATTCCAGCCTCCTAACTTTTAAAAACACCTATTTTACTCTAGATATGTACGCTTTCCCATCATATTTACCATATTTGGAAAAACTTGTCAAATCATGTATTTATCTCAAGTAATTACTATACTCAACCCTTTAAAAACCAAACATTTACATCTATTAAGTCCTAAATAGTTAAAATAGTTATGTATACTTATGAATTATACATTGTGAAAATTTTTAGAATGCATTGTTCCTTGTTTGTAGGATCTACAAATAAATAAAAAGGAATATATGCATCTCCACAATTTAAATTATTTTAGTTTAAATGATAAAAATCTATGTATTTTTTTCTTATAAGATTATTAATTTCTAATATATCCACTTTGTTGTAAATTATTTTTTGCTTTATACAAGTACATCATGGTGTCAATAGTGTATCTAGAAAACTTGGTGAAATAAAGGGTTGTGCCAAATAACTCAAGCACCACAATGTTCATTTACAAATAAATGTCATAGTTTGGTATACCTAGACAATTGACAAGACATAGATGTGACCACTTTGTTAATGAGACTTTTCCACACTTTAGGACTGAGTTTAAAATATATCACTTATTGTCAAGCTCATACTTCCCATAAAAAAAGTGGTCAGGATGAGGTCATAAATAAAGAATATTAGTCTCAATCATTCAAAAATTATGTGGCATTTAAAGAAAAGACTGGGATGAGTGAATGCATGCAGTTTTGTATTCTCACTATCCATGATTAATTTGCATTTCACATTATATGAATATAAGTGAAGTGTTCCATCTATTTCTATGTTTATTCCTTATATATTTTAGCATTGTTTATTTATTTTACTATAATCACTTGGTGTAATATAGCATATTACATTTCTACACTACTAATATTAGTTTGATTATTGTATAAATTATGGTATTGATGTTGACTAGAGTATTGATGGTTGACTTTTGTAAAATATGATGTCCTAAGCAATATTATATTTAGTCTTAACTAAAATTAATCCCAATGATTACGAATATAATGTTTTGACCTATAATTGATTGTCATAAATGAAAATTATCTTTTAAAAAGATTAATTTATTTCATTGAATGGAAATCCCAATCAAAAAACTTATATGCATGATTTTTGTAGAAGTTCATATATTCATGGATAGATTCTATAGGTGATCAGAATCACCACTTGAATTATTAAGGCATGTTGAAACTAATGAATTAAATTGAAGGTATAGTCACTCATATCCTCTTAACAATAACTAACATAGCAAGAGCAATGTCAACAAGAGTTTTAGTTTTCATGATGAGGATAACAAGAATAATTGGTCATTTGAAGGAGATTTGAGTTGTGTAGTTGTCACCCAGATGGTATAATAAGAATCTAAAAATGTATCCAATATTTAGTAATGCAGTAATTGCTAAACCTTGGAGACATAGAGGAGTATACAGATAATTAAGTGTTTATATCTAACCATGACAAGAAAACATTCCTTGAAACTAGGAAAGCCTTATTAAAGTATTATTTCCATTTTCAAACACAAAGGATGCCCCTAGTTTTTTCTTAGTTATCTAAAAAATTGGTTGTTTGTATATTCTTCGAATTTAGGACACAACTTTCTAGTGCATCCAAAGAAAATACATGACACTTATTGGTTTTTTTTTAAGTGGAAAATTATATAGTAATAATTTCATATAATAATTAGAATATTCCAAATATTTATCATCAAATCACTACCAAGACATAGCAACTAGATTAAATGTTGCTTAGACATATTCTATTTCTCCAATATTAGAAATTCAAATAGGTCTAAAGAAAACAAATAGACTCCCATGAAAAAAAACTATTATCCCATTATAAAGGACATGGGGAAATAGGTTATATAAATTATTTGTTTAATTTTCACCCATTTCACCTAAAGTAATCCAACCTTTTTTAGTAACAAGCAAATTGATCTATATTACTAAATAAGGGCCCTACCCATAGGTGTTTACAACTATATATTAGGATATACAAACTCATTTGCATTATATGTTAGGAAATTTTAATTTGAAATCTAACATGATAGACCTAAATGTGTTTGGGTGAAATATATACCATAGTTACATAACAATCAACACCAAAAAATTTAAGCATTTGGTACTGATAGAAGCAACTCAAAATATGGTGATAATTTTAAACATTTCATTTCAAATAAGCTAAGATAAAATCAAATAAAACATACCCCAATCTCAAGGAATTCCCAAGGCATATCCAAGCTAAATTTTAGAACAACATAGACATATAATTATCAAAACACCGTAGAAATAAAATCAAAAGAAGAAAAAGTTATTACATTATACAACTTGCGTCATGGAAATGTTGCAAAATAGAGAATAGTTCTCACATATCAATAATACAAATCTATAAATAAGCTTGTGAATAAATATGGAAACTATTGGATTATTATAAACTTAACATACCATAATAATTTACATTAAAGAGACATACATGCCTCCCATAATCTAAAATAAAAGCTCACAAGTAAAAATAAATAAAAATAAACATACATGTCATATTTACCTATCCTTCACAACTACAACAACCTAGCCAGATTTACTTGAGGAATTAATAAAAATATAAACATGTTAGATTTAATTGTAAACATAGGTCAACAAGTACATGGGGTCCTACTAATGCTTGGTTGTCCAACTATTTTTCACTAACACACTCAAACATCCATTTACACAATACCTTACAGATTAAGACAGAAATCAAGAATAATTATCGTATGGACCCAAACCCATGTTATACTTATAATATAAATCAATATATGTGCATTATAGATTAGTAAGGTAGAACATATATCACAAACATTTATACAATTGTAAGATAATTTACATAAGCTTTTCATGACTTAATATGTAAAATTATATAAATTTAATAGGAAATTATTATATTTATATTTTGATACAATCTACCTACATCGGTGTTTATTCTATTGTTATATTGGTGCCTTGTTGCATTGGTGACTTGGTGAATTGTGTTAAAATATGGCATACATTTATAATTAAGGAACATAAATGTAGTTATCACATCAATGATAGAAAAATAGACATGTTTGAAAGTAGAAATTTTGTTTCCATTAATGATAATTATAGTTTTACATGAAATGCTTCCCTTGATCATAGATTTCAAAGTAAATATGAGGATAAATATTAATTGAAATAATTATGTTTAACACTCGTATCCCATGCTATATTATACATCCAAGTATTTTTAAAATCTAGCTAATAGCATATCCAAAGAACATGCTCATGTCTAATAACCATAAACCTAGCCTATAAGACATGTTAAGATAACCATAACAATGCCCTTCAGATGTGAATAATAAAAAATATAATTTCATGACCTGAAATTCATAATAACTTATCATCATCATGAAAAGAGTCAATAATTCTATCAATAAGTAATTTAAAAAATGGTAAGCATTCTAAAAATTACAATGCAATAACATGATGACATTCAAAAGCTAACTTGTACAAGGCAAAATGTAAAATAGATATTTTTGAATTTATAAGTTTAATATACATATGAAGGGGATAGAGAAAGATTTAATGATGTATCAATTGGAATCATATTCAAAAAACATGAAACTGATTTAACCTCCTAGGGTTTTACTATGTAAAACCTATGTTTAGATTAAAGGGCTAAGATGTCTAAATTAGTTAAATAGATTGCAATAATTAAAAACTAATTTATTAGAGTATTTGACCTTATTTAAATTTATAAAAATAAAAATAAATAGGCATAAATAAATACTTATATGTAAAGTGACTATTGCAGATGATCTAGTTTCTAAAAATTGAATTTTGGATAGTTTTTAGTGTCCTCAACAAGATTCTAGTGTCTATTTCCTCATTGGAAAATAGCGCCCTATATGGCTAGTAGTTCCATATTTGTGTAGTGTCATCTAAGTGGAAGTAGTGTCCCCTTTGTATGATTGTTCTTATTTCTAGGAGTACCTGTACCTATTGTTTTATTTCCTATTCATGCACACACGAAACCTAGAGTTTTATGTTGTGCATGGAAAACCTGATTTAGTGTGCAAATCCTAATCCTCCTTGAAAGTATGGCATGATAAATATTTTTGTGTTCATTAGTAAGATAGGATGGACATCCTTAACACCTCACTTTGAATAGAGTCTCCTATATACAAATACTCTGAAGAGGGATCAAGTTTGGTGTAATTCTCCCACTTAGTGTTTGATGCAAGTGCAAATAAATGTTATAATGAGAGTGTACTTAGATTCCTTGAAGGTTTTTGAGCTTTGAAATCTTTTAAAACTGGTATTAAGGTTATTGTATATGGTAGTATACATAGGTATGGTATAATAGGGATCAAATATCTTAATTTTGATCAACTTGTCCTGGGTTTGAATGTGCTTTTGCATCTATTTTCCATCTAGTGAATAGAGGTATTAGACATGTATTTATAGAGTTTTGTTACTTGTATGAATAATTAAATGTATTTAGGATAACATTAGGATCGGAACACATTTTAAAAATTATATGCTGGGAAGAGCTAGGGATAAGGATAGTGGTTCCTAGTTGGAAGCACTAGCGCCATGTGGTTGTAGTGTCTCAAATGTGGTGCTAATGTCCACTTGATAGAGTACTGAGAAAGTTGGGTTGGGATCTAGGAATATAGTATTAGGGCTGTGTTTTGATTGACTATAGGTGATTTTATTCTATAAAATGACTATAAAAGTATGTCTAAGGCTCTAGGATAGGTCTAGGGCTAAGCTAAGAATAGGGTAACTCAAGCAACACTCAGCATATAATTACCACTTTTATATGATTACATTTTCCCCTTGCCTTTATGCTAGTAATGTAATAAAGCAAAATGACTAGTATAAAGGATAAGAAGTGTACATGGACTTACCTTGGAAGTGAATCTTGTGTATTTGAGTCTTAGTATGTGAATCTAGGTCTGTGTATGTGGAACATGATCCAAAACAATGTCCTATAATGAAACATGTAAAAATTAGTCCTTACTTAAGAGATGATCAAAATCAAAAGACTATGCTAAAATAATGTAACTAATTAAAGTTGAGAAAAGAGAAAGGAAAGGAATGAATACACCTCATTGGGTATGATGAACCAATGTATGAACCTAGTGACAACCTGTATGTGTGATTGTACATAGTGATCATATCATTGAATAACTTGGATTGATATGATAGCTTGTTCAATCCTCATATGGGTGGCTCAAGAACTCAATATAATTTTGACTCCATCATTGCCCATCGTACTCAATGGATCTTGATCTCTATGAATAACTTGGATAAGACTGTAAGTTTATCTAAACCTCTCATATGGGTGGCTCAAGAAATCAAGTAGGCCATGATTCTATCATTGCCCACCTGTGTGAATTAGATGCATCTGTAACTAAACTACACAAAGTGTTTAAAGTATCTAACTAAGTAAATCTAATTATGTATGTTAGATCCACATCCACTCGATTTTATTAGGTGGCTCTATGCCACTCAGGAATGCCAACCACTACAGATGCAGTAAAGCATGGATCTGGTGATAACCTGGAGTGTGATAGAAAGTGTATACAATGTAGAGGATGACATGTAATTTTCCATTCAATCTAGTCAACCTATGTGTAGCTGAGTATATAGAAATTATGTCATGCACATGCCCTAATCTGGTATCTAAGTATACTAAATCTAAACTGAGTATGTAATAGTCGAATCTATGTAACTAAATTGAATGTGGGAGTGATCATGTCACACATGATGCCTCTAAATCTGAGCAAATGGTATGAATCTAAGTTGAAATGAATGTATCTAAGCTAAATATTAATTTAACTATCAAACATGTGACTATATTTGTGCAAATTTGTACTGTACTTGATGTACTAATCTGAATGATCTAGATTGTCTTGAAGATGGGGCTACTAGTCAGTACTACCCTATAGTGGATAGTAGTCCCCTATGGCACTAGTGTCCTAATATGGGAGCTAATATATGCCTCATCTAAAATATAGGTGATATGAACTATCATCTGAGTCTTTATTTTTTCTTGTGTTTGCTCTATGTCTAATTCTAAAACTGAGCCTATGTGCTGAAATTTAGCTGTGAAAATCAAATTAGGATCCTGATTCTATGATAAACCCCTAAAATGCCCCCTCTTTTAAGGGTAGTTATGAAACCTATGTAATAACTTTCCTCTAAAGAAGTATCTATACAAAATGTGTTATCTAAAGCATGTGCATGATATTCTAATACAATGTACAAACATAACATCACAATGTAAAATTATAAGAGAATGAGTAAGTAATGTAAGATGTATGTTGTGATCTAGCATTGCACAAGGGTGTCAAGATAGATGTTATCAATTTTTATAGTAGTAAGTCTAAGTAACTACCTAGGGGGATGGGGCATTGTTTCTATCACAACACCCAAGTAAGAAGGCTAGATGCATGATATCCCTCATGGCATCAAAAACTGGTGTGTGTGTTTGTGTGTAATAAGTAAATACCAGTGTCATGGTGTAGAAGCATATAAGAAAGAATACATTCAATCACATGAGGCACACAAAATATAGGCCAAGGGTCCACACTACAAGGGACATGGGAACATATCATTAAATTTGAGAGTGAATACATATAAGGACATGTTCAAATTTCCACATACGCAAGTAATAAGCAATTTGGCTTAAAGCCACATAAAAGGACATGTTTAAATGTCTGCATGTAGAAGTAGGAAATCACACACAATGGACATGGGCACATGTCCAAGGCATAAAAATAGAGAATTGGCATAGAACCAAAGAATAATGGCATATTCAAATGCCCTCAAAGATGGAAGAAGAATACGAACACAATCAAGTCTAATCTAGGATAGATAGAAATGAAAACATGTATAATTGTATAATACAAATATATGTAGATGCTAGGATGCATATATACTGAGTCTAACTATTATTAGTCAAAAAAGAATAAACTAGAATGTATAGTATGTAAAGATAGAACCTGGTACTAGAAACTATATATGAGATTACCCTGAGTGTGTGGATATATAAAATGTATAAACTTAGATCGGTGTAAATGCCCTAGTTGGTTTATGATAGTCTAGATCAGTGTAGTGAACTGGTGTCCTATCTAGAATCTAAAATCACCTGATAAGAACAAGTAAAGCATATGTGTATAATAATTTTAACTATACTAAGATAACTAGCAATATGCAATAGTTGGTAAGTAGTATAAATGTAAACATAGCAATGCATACAATCTATAAATTTTGTGTTTTTTGATATATTTGAATGTTTTTGTATTTTGGTATATTATATTTTTTTGGTGTATTTTTAGGATAAGCTATGTACAAGTAAATGAAAATAAACTATATACAAGGAGCTATTAGGTTGTGGAGTTAAAAGCTTTAACTGATGTAAACATGGAGGAGTTGCTGAGTGTTACAGTCACCGACGTCGGTTAGGCCAATCGACATCAGTCAGGGGTGAACAGGAAGGCAACTGACATTGGTAGGAGTCAGTCAACATCGGTCATCTCCAAGCAGACAGGGACCGATGTCGGTCACCTGTGCAGTTTCAGAACTGCTCGTTGCACGAACAGTTAGTTAGTTGAACCGATTGTTTACATGTAAAGGCTATTTTTGGTCTTGAGTTGCGTGCCTAATTATTGTAAATTAGAAATCTAAGTTATTGTTTAGTATGGGATCTATTTATAGACCCATTGGCATGTATTGTAATATGAGCAAAAAGGGAAGGTAAGGTAGATCCTTCTAATTGTAAGAATAGTTGATCTGTAGGTGGCAGCAAGATCAAGGAGAAGTTCTACATGGTAAGTAAGATCATTTGAGTTGCAAGTTGTTGCAAGTTCATGGGAGATCTACTTGAAGTACTTTGAGTACTTGTGTACTGGCAGGGTTATTACTGACTAGCTGGAGGTGAACACCAACTCTGTGTTTGAGTTGTGTGTTGGGACCGTTTTTGGTAGGAGAGTGAACTCTTGAGGGAAAGAGATCTGTACATCTAAGAGGTGTGTAAGATTATGTCATCTTCATTGTATTTCCTTTAGGCATGAGTATTAATACAAGATTGTGTATTATCTCTCATATTCTGTGTCATTTGTGAATTCTAGTTACTTGTTAATTCTGGTTTAATTCCGTGATTAGTTGCTTATACAAGGTAATCATATTGTGCTCTTATTGAGGAGCAAGATCCTGACAAGTTGGAATCAAAGCATGTTTGTTGTTCTAGGTGCCTGACAATTGGTATCAGAGCTTCAGGTTGGGTTACTAACAGGTTGTATCAGATCTAGTTAGTGTTTGTTGATTACAGGTCACTCACAGGGGTTTCTATTTGAGTGGGAGTATAGCAATGGCAGAAGAAAGTAAGCTACGAATGGAGAAGTTTAATGGCAAGAACTATCAATTATGGAGGATGAAGATTGAAGATTATCTGTATCAGAAAGATTTGTACTTACCGTTGGGTGGGGTGCATGCAAGCCCATGGATATGAAGGATGAAGAATGGAAGGTTCTTGATCGGAAGGCTCTGGGATCTATAAGGTTGAGCCTTGCATCGTCTGTGATTTCTAACTTATCACAGGCTAAGACAACGGTAGAGTTGATGGAATATTTGGCAAATTTATATGAAAAACCCTCAGCTTCGAATAAGGTATTTCTTATGAAGCAATTATTTAATTTGCAAATGTTGGAAGGTAGATCTGTACATAGTCATCTTAGTGATATCCATGGTTTGGTAAACCAGTTAAATTCAGTCAATATTGTTTTTGATGATGAAATTAAGGCTCTCTTAATCTTATGCTCATTACCTGAAAGCTGGGAGAGTTTGGTAATGGCAGTTAGTGATACTGTGTTTGCTTCAAAAATCTTAAAAGTGGATGATGTTGTGAGTGTAATCTTGAATGAAGAAATTGGCAAGAAAAGCACAAGTGAATCATCAGGAAATGATTTGAGTGTGGAAAGCAGGGGAAGGCAAAGAGAGAAGATTGAGCATGGGAGATCAAGGTCAAAGATAGGCAGGAGATCCAAGTCCAGGCATGGCAGAATAACCTACTGGAAATGTGGAAAGCAAGGGCATGTAAAGAGAGATTGTTGGTTGGTTGAAGATCAGTAAGAAGGAACTAAAGAAGCAGATGTTGTAGATGTTGCAGGTATTGTTACACAGGATGCTCTGGTATGTTCTTTGGATAAAGTAGAATCTTGGGTTTTAGATTCTGGTGCCTCTTTCCATGCATCCCCAAATAGGGAATTTTTTCATGAATATGTCCAGGGAGATTTTGGAGAAATTTATTTAGGGGATGGTAAGCCTTGTCAAATGGTTGGCAAAGGGAAAGTGAAGCTGAAATTATAGACGGGCAGCACATAGGTGTTGAAGGAGGTCATGCATATCCCAGTCCTGAAGCAGAAATTGATTTATGTTGGAAAGTTGGGTGATGAGGATTGTACAGTAACTCTCACAGTGAACTCTTGGAAGGCTACCAAGGGTGCACTTGTTGTAGCAAGAGGTAAGAAAGTAGGTATGCTTTATCTATTTACTTGTATTACTGATTCTCCTTCTCGTTTATCTACTTCAGCTGTAGATTCGAAGATGTGGCTTAATAGGCTTGGTCACATGAATAAGAAGGGGATGCATGTTCTTGACTCAAAGGGGATGCTTTTGGATTTGAAAAGCATGGATCAAGATTTCTGTAAGCAAAGGAAGAAAGTGACGTTTCTTGAGAAATCTGATGTTCGTGACAAGAACAAGAAGTCTTGGTTTTCAAGGAGAAGATGATGGACAGTGATCAGTGCAAGGGGCTGAAGAATTCTAAGCAAAGCAAGGTTGATATGGACAAGGGTTTGCTCTAAAAGGAGCTCACGGGTATAAGTCATCACTCACAAGTAAAACACAGAGACCAATGTCAGTTAGAAAATTGGCATCGGCATCCAGACAGGGACTGACATCGGCTATGTGCAGCCCGATGTCGATGACTCTGAACAGGTAAACACCAGCGTCGGTCAGGGGGAACCGATGTCGGTGATGAGGTAGTCGCATAGAACTGACGTCGATCGGGTGCAGACTGAGATGTGACCGGCATCGGTCACTGAGATGGATTTTGGGTAGACAGCAAGCTGTCAAGGAGTCTCAAGTGCCCATATGGAGGACTTAAAGGGTAAGTAAGCCTCAAATTCATCATTTCCCTTCTTTACACTACTTATTTCTCACTGATGGTAAAGAACCAGGAAGTTATTAAAGAAGCAGAGCAGGTAGATCCAGGAAACAGTGGAAGCTTGGCATGGATGAAGGATGTGATTCCTTAGAGAAGAACCAAATGGGAGTTTTTTGGTGGAGTTGCCAGCTGGAAGAAAGCACTGAGAGATGAATGGATGTTCAGGATAAAGAAGAGCGGGAATGGACATGTGAGACAGAAGGCCAGGGTATATGGTCTTGAGTAAGCTACAAGACAATGGAGGTTTGACCATTGTGTTTCTCTTTACTAGGTTGGATAATATTAGCTACATTATCCTATTATTGTATTGTGTGCTTGTTGTAGGGTTACACATACAGGGAGTTGATGAAGTAAAGGTAAAGTTAGTTCAAAGGTGTGTCATGAGGAATTTGGGAGCAGCAAGATTCTTTGGCATGAGTGTGTTTTAGGGACATGGAAGGTCACAAGTTGATTTTGTCTCCAGATGATTGTGTGAAACTGGTTAGCACGCCGATGGTTGGACAGTTCTATGAATAGTGTCTTGATTCACATAATGAGGTTAAGTGCATGGTATGTACTAGACCTGAGATTTCCTAAGCAGTGGGAGTTGTCAGCAAGTTTGGGTCAATCTGGGAAAGAAGCACTGGAGGGTAGTTTAGTGGATTCTTAGTTATCTGAGAGGGACCAGCAGCACGTCGACATGCTATGCAGGGTCAAGTTATTTTCTACATGGATTTGTAGATGCAGATGTGGCAAGGTGATTTGGATGATAGGAGGTGCACCATAGGATTTGTGGTGGTTGTTCTTCAAGAGTGATCTTGAATAGGGATACAATGCCAGGAAACAAACTAAATGATGTACAAGTATAGGTACAGTTATAGCTATTTATCTCCAAGTGGGAGATTGTTAGGTTGTGGAGCTAAAAGCTTCAACTGATGCAGACATGGAGGAGTTGCTGAGTGTTACAATCATCAACATCGATCAGGGGTGAACAAGAAGGCAACTGACATCAGTAGGAGTCAGCCAACGTTGGTCATCTCCAGGCAGATAGGGACCTACGTCGATCACCTGTGCAGTTCCAGAACTACTCGTTGCACAAACAGTTAGTTTGTTGAACCGATTGTTTGCATGTAAAGGCTATTTTTGGTCTTGAGTTGCATGTCTAATTATTGTAAATTAGAAGTCTAAGTTATTGTTTAGTATGGGATCTATTTATAGACCCATTGGCATGTATTGTAATATGAGAAAAAAGGGAAGGCAAGGTAGATCCTTCCAATTGTAAGAATAGTTGATCTGCAGGTGGCAGCAAGATTAGGGAGAAGTTCTACATGGTAAGTAAGATCATTTGAGTTGCAAGTTGTTGCAGGTTCATGGGAGATCTACTTGAAGTACTTTGAGTACTTGTGTACTGGCAGGGTTATTACTGACTAGTTGGAGGTGAACACCAACTCTGTGTTTGAGTTGTGTGTTGGGACCATTTTTGGTAGGAGAGTGAACTCTTGAGGGAAAGAGATCTATATATCTGAGAGGTGTGAAAGATTGTGGCATCTTCATTGTATTTCCTTCAGGCATGAGTATTAATACAAGATTGTGTATTGTCTCTCATATTTTGTGTCATTTGTGAATTCTAGTTGTTAATTCTGGTTTAATTTCGTGATTAGTTGCTTATACAAGGTAATCATATTGTTCTCTTATTGAGGAGCAAGATCCTGACAAGTTGGAATCAGAGCATGTTGGTTGTTCTAGGTGCCTGACAGGAGCAAGAGAAAGAAGGAAGTATGTACAAGAGAAGGAATCATACTAATTAATGAGTCTCATTACAGACTCACTATCATCATGGCCTGTGTCAAGTATAAAAACCATCATCTCATGTGTAGTGTGATTACTATGATGTAGTTGAATGTTGTTATAGTCATAATATGGGTATTGTTTATCATCAAAATCATAATAACCTAGAAAGCTAGAGGTAATTGCCTCATGTTGTGGAGTTGACCTTTCTAAGTTATGCTTTGGCATATTGATTATGATTTTTCCCTTTGAAATTGTGCTTATTGTAGATATATGATGTCATGGAGGCTCTTTTGCTAGAAAGCCTTGTTTGAGAATGCTTGTTGGCTGAGCAAGATTTTGAATTTACAACTGAAGCTCTTTTTCTTTTGGTAATAATTCTTATGTATCTAAATGTTTTGCCTTGATAAACTGTATATGTGACTGATGTGCCTTAAAATTTCCATTGAATCCCAAACATTTTTGACCAATATTATCAACTACTTGAATAGGAGTAGTGATTCCTTGGGCTTGTTTGACCAAACATTAATGATGATAATCATATTGTTATAGATATTTTTGACTAAAAGTATACCATATTGAATGTTGATCCCCCTTTTGGAGAGGTAGTTTTGATTAATTTATCTATGTTTCTTGTATTATTTCTTGTTGTGACTATGCTTTTGAAACCTTTTCTTGTTTTGAGTTATGTTTTGGTGACCATTTTTTTACTATTTCTGAATTTAACCCTTTTTGAATTAGTAGATGTGCCATTATATGTTATGTGGAGGATGTGTCACTATGTAAGTCATATGTATCCATTATTTGTTGTATTTTCATTTTTAATGTTAAACATGAATTGATGTGGTGCCGATGCATTCTATGATATGCACAAAAATATATGGATCTCCTCATTGGGTGTAGAAGAGGTAGGTTGATCAACTTAGCTTTAATCATTTCTCTTAGTATCTCACTTGAACTCTTATTTGAACTTTGAATGATTTTTGAATCACTATTTGTAGAAGCACTTTTTTGTGATTTCATGTTCTGATATGTAATATTGTTTTCCACCAATTGACTAGGTGAAGATGCATAAACATGATTTACATTATTGTGCCCTAGAAGCCTTTGTCTTGTAAATTGATTTTCCAATGTTGTAATATTTTTCATGTAATATTTGAATGATAATTTGTAAATATATAATTATCTTTCTCATAATAATAATTTGATCATATATAGTCTCACAAATGCAAACCCTAGTTGTTTCTATTTGAATATGTAGGCACACACCCTGTAGGGAAGAGGTGTTAATAGGCTAAGTAGGGAGATTAGTGACAGTTTTATAGGCTGCTTCATCTCATATAGGAATGATAGAATGGACCTAGTTAGAGGGAAAGTGTCTATCACCCTCATGGAGATGAGGAAGACAAGGAAATTCTTTCTTGTGCATAAGATATGACATTAAAGAGTGAAACATAGTTGTTAGCTTATGTGTTAAATCCTCTATGTGTGTATAGGTTTTCTTGATAATGTAATTCCATATAGGAGAAATATAACATGCTATGATATATGCCACATATTATAATTGACATAAATCATCATCTATACATGTGTTTATGTCTTTTGTGATTTCATTATGATTTAAAGGGAACAAACATGTAAATGAAAGTATTAGACTTTGTAACAAAAAGTGGTTGATTTCTTCTACCATTATGATCATGATTATATGAATTAGAAGATATATGAATCTAAAATTTGAGTTTTGGAAATAAAATTTGAGTATAAATAGAAAAGGATACAAACCCAAGTGTGTCCAAGGTTAGGGTTTTTTGAATCTAGGGTTTCTTTGCAATAAATTTAAATTAAATTTGAATATTATTATGAAATTGATTTAATTAGCTAGGTTGTCTAAAAAAATAAGAAAACCATAAGTATTCAGCCCTAATTTATTGCACAAAAAATTGGATTAATGCAAACTAGGGTTTGAAGTAATATTCTAAGTAAGTTGGGTTCACCAAATGATTTAACCTTCTAGGATTTTACTATGTAAAACCTATGTTTAGATTAAAGTGCTGAGATGTCTAAATCAGTTAAATAAATTACAATAATTAAGCACTAATTTTTTATAGTATTTGAATTTTTAAAAATAGAAATAATTAGGCATAAATAAAGACTTATCTAGAAAGTGATTGTCATGGATGATCTAGGTTCTAAAAATTGAGTTCTAGACAATTCTAAGTGTCATCAACTGGATTCTGGTGCTTATTTTCCCACCAAATAGTAGTGCTCTATCTAGATAGTAGTACCATGTTTGTGTAGTGTCCTCTATGTGGTGGTAGTGTCCCCTTTATGAGGTTTTTCTTGTTTTATGGGAGCACCTGCACTCTCATTCTTATGCGCATGAAACTTGGAGCTTTGTGTTGTTCTTGAAAAACCTAATTTAGTGTGAAAACCCTAATCCTCCTTATAATTATGGCATGATCAATATTTTTATGTTCATTAGTATAATAGGTTGTACATCCTCAACACCCCATTGTGAATAGATTTGCCTACATACCAATACTTTGAAGAGGGATCAAGCCCAATGTAGTTCTCCCACCTAGTGTTTGATGCAAGTGCAAGTGAATGCTAGAATGAGAGTGGAGTTGGATGCCTTGAATGTGATTGAGATTTGAAATATTTGAAAATTGGGTTTAGGGCTGTTATAAATGGTAGTATTTATAAGTAGGTCAGAATAGGGATCAAATGCCTTAATTTGTCTCAACTTGTCTTAGGTTTGAATGTGTTTTTACATTTATTTTCCATCTAGTGAATAGAGGTCGATTAGACTTCTATTTATAGAGTTATGTTGCTTGTGTGGATAATAAAATGTGCTTAAGTTGACCTTAGCATGGGCACACATTTAAAAATATATTCATTGAGAAGAGCTAGGACTAAGGACAATAGTGCCTAGTTAGGGACAATAGCGCCATGTGGTTGAAGTGTCCCGAATGTGGTGCTAATGTTCACTTGGTATACTGTTGATCAAGCTAGGTTGGGATCTATAAATATAGTTTTGGGACTCTGTTTTGACTAATTGTAGGTGATTGTGGTATGTGCAATGAATGGAAAAGTATGTCTAAGGATCTAGGATAGATCTAGGGAAAAGCTAGGAATAGGGCAACTCAAGTGACATTCTTAGCATCCAATTACCACTTTTAGGTGATTACAGAAACACCTATTTACATCATCAAAATATTTTTTCATTCTTAGGTATGACTTTTAATCACATCCATACAAAATATATGACCTTACAATGACTTCTCACAATAAACACATGGACACAATTAAGTTGAATTATGTCCATCAAGTCTATATCTATCTCGCTTTGTTTCCTAGTTTAGATTCCCATTACAAACTTATTATTTTCAATTATTATGAGGATGGTTTGGAAAGAGGTTTATCTCCTATGGCATGCTATGATGTCTTCTTATATTCATCATTTCTGTGAAGTATCTCTCTACGATGGTTGTCATGCCCATCATGCACTTGTTAGAATGGATGATACATTAGGTGATTTGTACTCTATATTACACTACTTTGAACCTTTTTGTAAACATCTACCATACACTTTCAAAAGAAAGATAAAATTTCAAAGGTGCTTTTTATAGTGACAAATTTATCAAAAATCTCTTGAGATTCACATCTCATGGCTTTGATATCATAAAATTCAACACTAAAACGGATCTATTCATATAATGAAAAATATCATGTTAAAAATGCACCTTAAAAATATAAAAATATATGAGTAAGACTAAAGACATGTCTTAAATTATTATCCTCCCTCAGTTGGTTTTCACTATCATCTACCAAATATGTTACTTCACCTTCATATACAGGGCTTGATCCTCTAATATCCATATCTAATTCAGCTTCATCTAGAGGGTTTTATCCTTTGACATCCATACTTGCTTCACCCTCATTTTCATTTACTGCCCCATCATCTACGTGTTATGCATTCAAAACATATTATCTAATTAAGACTCCCAAGAAACTATTAAACAAATAAAAAAGAATCAAAAATAAACTTTACACATAGATGCTCTATACATTTTTTGTTGATGCACTTGCTCACACTATCCCCCATCTCTTGTAAAACTACCTCTCTTCTTCTCTTTCATTAACTCCACATTAATCACATGTTTACAAGTGTATCCTTGGAGTGAAAATGAGCATTTACACATTCACATGGATGGTGTTATAGTATATACATGATAATTTAATGTCTCATTTATCTAACTTCTCAGCCAAGCTGCATGAGTGTTGTTATTATAGAAGGTGGCATGGCAATCTAGAATATACAAAGCTTTGACCCATGAAATATTTTCAAGTCTCTCTACTTTGAAGTTCCTATAAAATCCATTATCCTTACATATTTACATCCATAAATAGTATATGTAAACATTTGTGGTTAATTGGTGAACTAACCAATCCACCCTGAAATGTGCATAAATTTATATGGTTCTTAGGAAATGGTTTTTTAGGTGTGAATGGTAAGATTCTATGTCTGCATTTATTTCTTACCTGGCATGTTGAATAGTATGATAGCATCGTGATCACATTCCAACCCTATGAAAATAATGTTACTCCCAATATTCAATATAATTAGACTATTTGGAATCATGTTTGTCTACAAATGTTTTGGACTCCCTCTTTTCCATGTCTTCATCAACACAGCTATGCATTGTGTACCCCAATTCACTAAACATTACGCATATTAAAATATATTGTTTCACCTTTGATATCAAATTCATCAACCATGCATGGTGCACATGCTAGCTACATAAATAAACTTCCTAATTGAAAGTTTCCCTACATAACACAAAAGCTTTTTAAGACTTTAGAATATAAGGTGACAATGGTATTTATGAACTTCAACTAGTGAATTAGCTTTTCAAGATACATCTAATAGGTTTGATATCTTAATTGATATCATCTATAATGAATGCATTGATTTCCACTCAATATATTTCAAATGTGTTCTTTGTAAAATTATTTACATCTATTGGCTTTTGTCAATAGTACAGGACTATGACATAATAACCTATACAACACCATCAATGTGCACAATTGGAACTATATAGAAATTTAAAACATAAGTAAGATTTTAAGTTAAGAAATATCTATATCATTTAATACTATTAAAATCATTGAAATTATACCTTCATTGCATTTGTGCCAAATGTTGAATCCATAGCCAATAAACACCATTCCTAAATTTCAACAATCCAATTATTGTGGGAGTTAGATGTCCAATATGAAGGGGGTTTCCCCATCCTCATAAATCCATTCCCCATCATATCCTTGATAGAAAAACCACTTGTTAGTATTTTTCATCACCCACTCCTGAATGATTTCTAAATCATTATGACTATAAACATATTTCACCTCCTTTATATGGTGTTATCTATTGTATATATCATCCTTGCTTAGGAAATCATCCTGTTGTGTTTCACCATTGAAAATTACAACTTTATCATACACCATATCATGGTTTTTAAGATGGATATCATCAACAGACATTCCTAACAATAGTATCCTATGAACCCATTCATTCAACTAGGGGCTAACCTATGAACCCATTCATTCAGCTAGGGGCTAATGTTAAGATCAAAAAAATACTTTTTCCCCTTAAAATGTTCATATTATTATCCATGGCAATGATTTCCATGATTGTTAGCAAGTTATACTTTATTATATGTGAGAAACACATGATAAAGTCTAATGATCATTCGATGTATGCTAAAATGACACTAGAAGCCACACATTATACATCTTCAACCTAGTTGGTTGCCTTTTCCTATCTTTGGCATTATAAACTTATCTTTTAGAATGGAATTAATTTCTTACAAATCCTCAAGCCCATATGAACACCAATATCTGTACGGATATGATAAACATATCAAGTGTATGGAAATTGAAAGTCCACTTCAAAAATTACATATGAAGGGAACATAACAACATATGAATACACACACACTTTCTATCTAAAATGGGAGGTCACTCACATGAAATATTCCAAGGTGCTGTTGATCCTTGTTAGGAACATGTGATGGTTTTTTATATGATGTGACACACAAAAATTTGTAAGGAATGACTTCCTTTTTTATTCTCCTTTCACAAAGTCATCAACCCTATAACCATCCACCTAAGTGACTCATATGTATTCTCATTAATGTTAAGAAAAAATTTCCACTTGACATTTTTGCAATCAAATAAGCCCTTATTTGGGTTATGAAGTGGAAGCTACACAATTTGATCCCACCTTTCCACCATTTATTCGATCATACAAGAATTTTTTTTCATTTAACCAATACATAATAATCATTTTGAATGATCAAATATTGCAATCTATGAAAAATAATGAATTAATATCATGTACAATAGTTTTTAACATCGATTATGTTTAAAAAACTATAAATGACATATATATATCGAATACCTGATAATTAGTAGTATGTTATTGATTCATAATGGCAATGGAATGAAAAGATCATTACAACATTTATTCATCACTGGTTAATTTGGATGTATCCCATGATAGTTTAAAAAATAACATTACAACATATAGTCATTATTGCATAATTACATAGTAATTAAAAGATCATTACAACATATAGTCATCATTGCATAATTAATAAAAAGTTTATTGTCTTTCAAAAAAATATAACTTATATCCCATCTTAATGTTTCTGACATTGAAGCAACTTTATATTACCTTGCCAAAAATAATGGAGAGTACGACTATAACAAAAAACATGAATTTTATAGTGTGAAAAGTTAAAAATGTTACATAATAGTGACATTGTCATGCACTCCAAGATCGGACACAACATCAATTTTTTGTTGTTCTTCAAAAGTATTTGTAGGTGTGTCTTCTAAAGCAGGCATGTCTGACTCATCCATACTTGTTTTTTATATTTACTTTTAATCCTCATGTGATGCTTCTTGTTTGATTTATTCATTTACATAATAGATCTCAATATCATGAAAAAAACCATACAATAAAATGGCATCCTCATGTAGTTTACTCAAGAGTCCCTCCTGTAAAATCCCTCCCCCCTTTTATCTCAAAAACAACTACATGAAAATCAACCTCCACACAAACACCTATTTTCTCACATAAGTAGAAACATAAGCCAAGCCCATCTATCAATGCAATGTAATAGGCACAATGTAGACAACCCTCGTCAGCTATCAACTTACCCTATTGCATTATGATGAAATTTTATAGACTTAATAACATGTTGTTGATATGAATAGCCCTTCCTTTCCGTTGGGCACTAACCAATAAATGCATTTTTTTTATTACAAATACTATAGTTATTATCAATGTACTATAAAAACATCAAAAGTTTAGAATTTAAACTACTTCATTTATACACATGCATTGGTTAATCATGCACATCAAAATCAAGAAACATCACAATCGCCCTTTGCTTAAATTTGTGTATCTATCATTAAAAAAAAAATTGATGTATTCTTCCCTTTCACCCCTTTTCAATATAAAAATAAGCTATATCATCCATATTGATTGTCATAAACATATATTCTTGCAGTCAAGAGACAATTATTGATATATATGATTTTTTTTGGTTATGAAGTTATTAAATTTATCCCTACAGTCAACATTTCAACCATGGTTACTGAATGTTGGTTTTCTATGAAGTGCATCAGATATGAAAATGGGTTTTGGATTTATACACCAATGAATAAAGTAATGGCACCACCTATATTAGGTTATTCAAGCTTAGTGGATCTATTTCAAGGCATTTTATAATTATAGTAGATAAATTAGGTGTGAGGACGAAGTTTCTAGTAGAAATGAATATTGTAGATACATTAGGCACTTTGTAATTTTATAGAAGAGAGAATTTTTTTTTGATGAAATCATTTGATTTAAATTGGTTTTCAATGGCCTAATAGACATGTATTAAAAATTAATAAGCATACAATAGATGTGTTAATTTATTAATAGTATATGTCACAAATATATAGCTAAAAACTTTATGTTAGGTTGTGGAGCTAAAAGCTTCACCAGGATGCAAACAGGAGAAGTTATGGAGGTTGCAGGAAGTGTTGCGAAGTGTCACTGACACCGGCGTCGGTCAGGACAACCGACGACGGCAGGAGGGAGACAGGAAGGCAACCGACGTCGGTCATGGATCAGCCAGCATCGGCACCCCCAGGCAGCCAGGGACCGACGTCGGTCACCTGTGGTTCGAGCTGCGAGTATGTTACAGGCAGTTGGTTGACGAACCAAGTGTTTGCATGTTTAGAGCTATTCTTAGACTGAGAGCTGCAGATTTAATTATTGTATTATTGTCTAATTATTGTTTGGATGAGATCTATATATGGACTCATGATTGTATTGAAAATGTGTGCTAGAAAGCCATAGAGCTTTTAGAGAGAGCTAGTGTAGCTTTTCCTAGTTCCAAGGGGTGCTGAGTGTGTATGATCAGGGAGAGTTGCAAGGTCTGCAAGGTCAAGGAGCTGATCCACTGGAGTACTGGTTGAAGAATCATAAGGACTTGGTGAGGCAAGGACAAGGGTTCTTCAGGGGTGTAGAGATGTCTACATGGTGAGTAAGGTCTAGTGATTTGCAGGTAGCAGAGAGCAGGGGATCTACTTGGAGTACGGTTGTGTACTTGGTGAATTGGCAGCATGTTACTGACTGGTTGGAGAGGTGAACATCAATTCTGTATTGGATTTGATTGTTGGGACCGAGAGAGAGAGGGAAGAAGGTCTTGAGGTGTGGCGAACCTTTGAGGTGGAGGAAGAAGTGGCATCTTCCTTATTGTATATTCTTCTATGTATATAATACAATTGTGTATTGTCTCTTAATTCTTGTGTTGTTTCATATTTCTAGTTACTTATTGATTCTGGTATAATTCCCTGTTTAGTTGCTAATACAAGAAGTAATCACATGTGTTCTAATTGGTAGAGCAAGATCCTGACTCAGTAGGGATTTGAGCATGTTTATTGTTCTGGGGTTTCCCTGACACGTGGTATCAGAGCTTCAGGTTGGGTTACTAACTGGTGGTTTCAGATCTGGTAGTGTTTGTTGATTACAGGTTACTCATAGGGGTTTATGATTGAGTGGGAGTATAGCAATGGCAGAAGGAAGTAAGCTACGAATGGAGAAACTGAATAGCACGAATGGTCTGATTGATGGAAAGAAAGAGCATAGAAAAAGATATTGTTGGTTGGTAGTAGATCAGCATGAAGGAACTAAAGATGCAGATGTTGCAGGTGTTGTTGCACAGGATGCTTTGGGAGGTTTCTTGGATGAAGTTAAATTTTGGATAACAGATTATGTTGCCTCTTTCCATGCAGCCCCAGGTTTAGGAGCTGGAGAGCCTTGTCAGATTATTGACAAAGGGGAAGTGAAGCTGAAATTGTAGATGGACGACACACAGTGGTTAAAGGAAGTCATGCAGGTACCAGTCTTGGAGATGAGTCTAATTTCTTCAAGAAATTTGGGTGATGGGAGATATATTGTAACTCTCACTACGGATACACTTGAATTAGATGGTGGTAAGAAAGTAGGTATCCTTTATCTATCTACTTATATTACTGATTCACCTTCTGTTATAGAGATGTGGCTTTATAGGCTTGGTTACATATGTAGAAGGAGAATGCAGGTTCTAAAGCGGAAGACAGATGTTTTTGACAAGCTAAAGAACTGGAAAGCCTTGGTGTTCATGGAGGAGATGACGGACAAAGATCAGGTGAGAGAACTGATTTATTCTGAGCAGAGCAAGGTTGATTTGATTAGGACTTTGATCCATGGAGAGCTCGCGGGTAAAAAGTTATCACTCACACGCGAACACAGGTACCGGCGTCGGTCACACAGTAACCGACGTCGACAATAGGAAGATCAATGTCGGCCATGAGGGAACTGACGTCGGCTGAAAGGATACCGGCGTCGGCCAGGGAAACGACGTCGGCAGTCAGGGTCAGTGCAGGGAACTGACATCGATCGGGAGCAGACTGGGAGATGGCTGAGATCGGTCACTGGAATGGATATTGGGCGGATAGCAAGTCTCAAACGCTCATGTGGAGGTCAGAAAGGGTAAGTGAACCTCATATTCATTGTTCACCTTATTTATATTGCTTACTGATGGTCAAGAACCAGGACGATGTGAAGAAGCAATGCAGGTAGAGTCCAGATACAGTGGGAGCTTGGCATGGATGAGGAGTGAGTCCTTGGAGAAGAACCAAACAGGTATTTGTTGGTAGAGTTGTCAGCTAGAAGAAAGCACTGAGAGAGATGGATTCCCATTTTAAAGAAGAGAGTGGATGGATACATGAGACAGAAGGCCAAGGCATATGGTCTTGAAGAAGCTGTAGGACAGTAGTACAGGTTTTGACAAGTGGATGACTAAGCATGGCTTCAGTCAATGTCAGTGTAACTATTGTGTTGTTTTTTATTCTTACCAGGTGGATGATGAGTCACGACATTATCCAGTTACTGTATGTGGATGGTTTGCTAGCAGGTTTTGTACATACAGGGATTTGCTGAGCTAAAAGGTAAGGTTAGTTCAGAGGTGTGTCATTAAGAATTTGGAGCAGCGAAATTCTTTGGCATAAGAGACATGGAGATTTTATCTCCAGTGGGAGCTGATGTGATGACGGTGTTGGCAAGGTTTATTACGTAGGATGCAGAATCGGTAAGCACACCAATGGTTGGACAGTTCAAGCTTAGCTTGAAACAGGGTTCAAAATCACATGAGATCTATTGTAGATCTGGCTTTTCCCAATTCAATGGGGGTTGTCGAAAAGTATGGAGCCAATTCGGGGAAGGAGTACTGGAGGGCAGTTCAGTGGGACTAGCAGCAGGGATTCTTGTTATGCAGGGTCAAGTTATTTACTACATGGATGTGTAGGTTCGGATGTGGCAGGTTACTTGAATGACAGGTAAAGCATCACAGGTTGTGTGGTGGGTGGTCTTCAAGATTCATCTTGAAGAGGGATACAAACCAAGAAACAAATTAGATGGGCTACAGATACAGGTACAGGTGCAGCTGTTTATCTCCAAGTGGGAGATTGTTAGGTTGTGGAGCTAAAAGCTTCACCAGGATGCAAACAGGAGAAGTTATGGAGGTTGCAGGAAGTGTTGCGAAGTGTCACTGACACCGGCATTGGTCAGGACAACCGAAGATGGCAGGAGGGAGACAGGAAGGCAATCGACGTCGGTCATGGATCAGTCGGCGTCGGCACCCCCAAGCAGCCAGGGACCGACATCGGTCACCTGTGGTTCGAGCTGCGAGTATGTTACGGGCAGTTGGTTGATGAACCAAGTGTTTGCATGTTTAGAGCTATTCTTAGACTGAGAGCTGAGGATTTAATTATTGTATTATTGTCTAATTATTGTTTGGATGAGATCTATATATGGACTCATGATTGTATTGAAAATGTGTGTTAGAAAGCCATAGAGCTTTTAGAGAGAGCTAGTGTAGCTCCTCCTAGTTCCAAGGGGTGCTGAGTGTGTATGATCAGGGAGAGTTGCAAGGTCTGCAAGGTCAAGGAGCTGATCCACTGGAGTACTGGTTGAAGAATCATAATGACTTGGTGAGGCAAGGACAAGGGTTCTTCAGGGGTGTAGAGATGTCTACATGGTGAGTAAGGTCTAGTGATTTGCAGGTAGCAGAGAGCAGGGGATCTACTTGGAGTACGGTTGTGTACTTGGTGAACTGGCAGCGTGTTACTGACTGGTTGGAGAGGTGAACATCAATTCTGTATTGGATTTGATTGTTGGGACCGAGAGAGAGAGGGAAGAAGGTCTTGAGGTGTGGCGAACCTTTGAGGTGGAGGAAGAAGTGGCATCTTCCTTATTGTATATTCTTCTATGTATATAATACAATTGTGTATTGTCTCTTAATTCCTGTGTTGTTTCATATTTCTAGTTACTTATTGATTCTGGTATAATTCCCTGTTTAGTTGCTAATACAAGAAGTAATCACATGTGTTCTAATTGGTAGAGCAAGATCCTGACTCAGTAGGGATTTGAGCATGCTTATTGTTTTGGGGTTTCCCTGACACTTTATACGTCTGAAAACAATCTTTACACATTAAAAATATAAACCTGGAAAAAAACACACTAAGAATGACATGTGACTTGATTGAAAATATATGCCACCTAAGCATGGTCTCATAGAATGCAATGATGGTTGGATATGTGATACATGACTATAGAAATGGGAATAAAATAGTTGAGGGTATAGAAATAAAGTATGGATTTGAGCATGATGGATTTTGAAGGGTGTTGTTATAGATACATATACCAAATGTGGACTTATAAATAAAACACAACAAACATTTGACAAAATGTAAATAAAATAGATAGGATGGTTATTTGTCATTCAGTTTTGATGCACCTTTTTAGAATCATCCATTTCAACTAGAGGAATACAAATTAGTCAAAAAAGATTATAGTATGGACAATAAGGTGAACATGTCGTATTTGGACTATCTTTTAGGAGTTGATTTTATTATTTTAGTGATCCAACTTACTATCGCTGAGGAGTACCCACTATGATATGAAAAAATTATGTTTGATTCAAGATAACTAGATAACTAAGTAGGAAAACATTCATAAAGATAATTACTTTATAGTATATGTCAAAAATATATAGATGAAAACATTGTATATCTAAAAATAATATTTACACATTACAAATATATAGATGAAAACAAAACATAGAGTAAGAATGACATGTGACTTGGTTGACAATATATGTCACCTAAGCATGGTCTCATACAATGCAATGATGGTAGGATATGTAATACATGACTATAGAAAAGATGTTTTGAATCAATGATGGTAGGACATGTAATGGGGCATGGGCTAAGTAAGGAGTATATGAGTGAATGGGTGAAAAAGTAAGAGATGAATTCAGTTGCCATAGAATATGATTTAAAGGACAAACTAGCAGTATATCATAGGTTTCAAGCTCCATTTGTGCTTTTTGTAATATAATGGGAAATAAATAGTTGAGGGTGTTAAGAATGGATTTGAGCATGATGGGATTTGAGGGTTGTTGTTATAGATACATGTACAAAATATGGACTTATATAGAAAACACAACAAACATTTGATAAAATGTAGATAGAATACATAGGATGGTTGTTCATCATTCAGTGTTGATGCACCTTTTGAGAATCATTCATTTCAAATAGAAGAATAAAATTGGTCATAAATGGCTATAGTTGAGACAAAGAGATGAACATGTTGTATTTGGATAGTCCTTCATGAGTTAGATTTTATCATTCTAGTGATCCAACTTACTATAGATGAGGAGTCCCTTCCAAATGTATTAGTCAACCCCAATGTTTCACCTCCATACTGGATAACTTTGTGTTAAAAATAAAATTTAAATCAGATCTCCTTACAATGAGATTACAATTATGAACACTAGATAAAATCCATATTAACTTGCAAACTACAATAAAATTATGTTTGTCCCTTGCAACTCTAATCCACGTTCAAATAAATCATTTTCCCTTTCAACTCTAACCCACTTGCCAATATATATCATTTTACTTTCCATTTTGAACCCACATACAAGTATATATTATTTTCCCTTCCAATTCTAACCCACTTATAGTATAACAATTTCTCTTCCAATTCTAACCACATACAATTATACATCATTTTCTTGCAACTGAATTGACAATAATTGTCTTTCTATTTTAGGCTAGGTTGGTGATCATGGCATGTTCCATTAAAGTAAAAAATATCAACTAACAATTTGGATGGTATGAATGAACACTAGTAAAAAGCAATGTTGTAAAAATCCATGGAAATTTTAAGGATGGTAAAGGGATATTTAAAGTTAGAAATGTGGAATTGATGCATAGTCCAAGACTTATTGAGCCAAATTAGCTAAGTCTTTATGTTGTATGATATTAGCAATTACAAAGTGCTTAATCAATTACAAAGGATGCATTGGAGATGGAGGAAAATATTGAGATAATCCAAATAGGATTGTAATTATGTGTTCGAATGGGGAAATGAGCTTATCATTTTTAATTAAGTAGATTGCACACATCCAAACAGATAAACTGTCATCCTTCACCTAATCTAATGAGTAAACAAATAAGAGGTACCTATACCTATAAAATTGGTATAATTGAAGTTTAAAAATGTATCACCATGAAGTCAAATTCTCAAGATGATGATCATAGAATTTATTTTGTAGTCATGACAAAAAAATGTTTGAACACCAGAGAAACACAAATTACATGTACTATATATGTGTTTCCAACTATATAGAGATCATTTCCAGTCTTTGTCTTGTGTAGGTGTGTTTCCAATTGTATAGAGATCATTTCTAGTCTTTGTCTTGTGTAGGTGTGTTTCCAACTATAATGATCTATGTGATCTCCTTCGTAGCCTTTCTCCCATCTAGTTCAAGGTTCATTTGCATGAAACATGGGATATCATAATGGTTTAGTCTTGGGTAATAGGGGATTGGCATGGTTTTCCAATGTAATATTCAAACCAACGTAATTCACTTATTAACATAGATGCCCATGCATTTTTGGGGGTGACATGGTGAGTCTTTTTTGGTAGTGGTTCCTAAGAAAAATGTATGGAAAATTTTGACGTTAAGTGTCATTGGTGGGATAGACATAGACGAGTCAACATTTTCATTGACAATTTTAACTTGTGTGTGTTGGTTAAGATCACCCTTCTGAACTTATATTTCCTTTTTCAATAACAAATACAAACTTTAAAATCTCAAAAAATCAAACTATGGTATACCATTTTTTTTGGGTAGCCACATGACTTGTCTACACTTATAGTATATATAAACATTGAATATACCCATCATATGTGACTAATTGAAGAAAAAGAAAAGAAAGAAAAAATACAAAGCTTGGAATATATGTGTACTTAAAACACATATAAATGTGTGTTAGTGGGACACATATTTTTTTTTACAGTATACACAAGAAATATATACAACATTTTTTAGGAAAGAAAAGAAATTGTAAAAATGAAATAATGCTCTTGTGGGTATTTTACAAATATAAATGCATGTCTAGATTGGTGCACCCAAATGCATTTGTTCATAAATAATGCATACATACAATTTATATATTCTACATCTAATATATTTCAATGAAAATAATATAAAAAGAGAATAATTATTCATTACTGCATACTGCACCCGTTCATAGATCGAAGATGTCCCAAATAAAGAAATGTAATTTTCCAATGATTGCATTTATGTTTAAATCCTATAATTTTTTATTTGAACAATAGATATACATTCAATATATCAATCATATATTACCCATGCAAGAAAAATGAATAAAATTTTAAAAAATATATAAACAATGTTTTTAAGTTTTTGTTTATTATACACACAACGAATACATCTAACTTATAATTTTTTTAAATAAAAAAATAGTTTAAAATATGATAAACCTCCCTCCTAGGTATCCCTCAAACATAAATGCATCTCTACTTTATGTCACCCACATGGTTTGGTTCACAAACAATATATATACATAATAAATATATCTTTTCTATATTATATATTAATGAAAAAATAAAAGAACAAAAAGAATTGTTCATTATTAACAAACCCTGCAAGATGCACCCATCCAAAAATTGAAAATATATTTTGTATTGAAGTCTCCTTCATTTTTTGTTGGGTCTTCTATGATCTAAATTATTGTTTAGTTTTGTTATTGTTTATTTACTATGTATTAGTTTGTTAGTTTTTAGTTATCAACATTTTGGTGGTTATGTTCTATATCAATGAACTTTTAACTTACCATTTACCTTATATATTTTGGATATACTTTTTTTATGTTGATTTTACGGTAACATATTTTTTTGGTTTAATTATCTTAGTTATTCCTCCATTCTTCTTGATCCAACAGTGATATCAAAGCCACGTAGAAGGAGGAAGCCATACATGCAAAGGACTAAGAAGCAGTGTATTAATGAAGATTGAATATAGTACAAAATTTGATAATATTTTTAGATTAATATTTTTTAAGACAAGAGTACGACATTTTTAGAAAAGACCACAACGCACATTGTGAGATATAATGCCCATGAAGAAATAGCACCCGCAGGCATTTGGTGAGATTATTGAATGGCACAACACCTTTAGAATTGGTACGACTTCACATAAACAAATAAAATGGGATCACTATTATTTTAACACTCATTTTGCAGCAATAGGTTTTGATCAATACTTACAAAATCAAATTTATATTGAGCAAAGTATAATGTAAAAATAGAAAATGAGCACCTGTGAAGTGGAATGACAGAATAAAACACTTCAACAACTACAAATTGTTTCTCTATGAGTGAATCTTTCTAGTCTGAAGTAGACTAAAAGCGCATCAATAGCATGATTCAAACCTATGTCAGCATAGTCCAATTCCACACAATTCACTCTGCCAAATTAAATCAATCTACCATAGTGATTGATGCAATAAGTAATCATTGTAATTTTATTTTTTTATTTAAAACATGGCACAGTAAGCTTATCTAAGGAAGGCTTATCTATGGTAGGAAGCTTATAAACTAGTTTTTATTTATTTTCATTAATTTGCATTGATGAGTGGGACCTCCATAAACGTGCCGAGTAAATCCCTTTCAACATGTAAGTAAATTTAGGGTTATCAATTTTTATATGGAATGTTTAGAGATTATTTAAATATATATCAACAAAGTAAGAATATATAAGAATTTTTTTCCATCAAAATTTCAAATTGGGTAAAGTGGAGTTGAATAGAAATTACTTTGTTAATTACTTGCAAATAAGAAGGGTTTAAAACCCATTAGGGATATATATTTTAGTCAAATTTTCTTATGACTTTATTTTTAAAGGGAGATATAAGGTGTGATTGTTTTTTTGACAAATATTTTGTATATTAAATTTACTTATGAGGATCAAGGAAACTTCGAGTAGCATGCATCTTGTTGTTGTTTTATTTCTTTGTAAGTCGTGGAAAAAATTGTAATCTTGATCTCTAAAAATGGTAGATTGTCACCTAAAAACTACAAGAAATAGAATAGGAATATGGAGAACATCCTCATTTTTAATGATTTATGTAAAATAATAAAGAAAGAAACCACACCACCAACTGAAGCTAGAAAATTAGTTGAATACTAGAAATGTGATAAGCGTGCACTTGCAATGTTAAAAGTATCTTGCACTGAACAAGTTATCATTCATATAGAGGCAGTTAAAACTAGTGCATTAAAAGCTTAAAAACATTATAAGATCTATATGACAAACAACCTGCCTATAAGAAGATTGATATCTTAATGCAGTTGCTTAATAACAAGCTTAGTATTGATGAAGATGTATATGAATATCTCTCCTGCATGAAAACATTAAAACAAGAATAATGCACAACTGATGGAAAAATAGATGATGACATGTTGATTTATATCACACTTAATGGCCTTAGTTTTACATACACCAATTTTGTTGAAATGTTATAGTTTAATGATAAACTTAATGGTGCCACATTTGACTCTATTTATGAGTTATTGACTCGACATGAGCGACAGTTTACAAAGAAGAAGAGTACACCTACTGAAGAGGCTTACTATATAAATAATAGGTCCCATAATAAAGATCATCACCATGTACATCGATAGTTTCATAAGTATTCTTTGAAACACTCTCCAAGTCATTCTCTGAGACAATCTCCAAACCGTTCTAAATGGTCTCCATAGCATTCTCATCGGCACTCTCTAGGATATTCAAAATGCAAACATCACCATAGGCATTCTTCTCACTCATGTGGTTCTTCTAGTGATTCATCTTCATCTAGATCTCGTCGGCAAAAGAAAGAGCCCATATGTTTCAAATGTGGTAGTATTGGATATCTTGTAGATGTATGTACTTCTTGACAACCCCGCTGCCAACATAAAAAGAAAGTTGAGGCAAATTATGTGGATCATTCTAGTGGTATATCTTCTAGTTACTCCATCTATTCTAGTTATTTTGACACTTCCTTTGATCAGGAGGCATCTTATATAGTTGAGGTCTATGGTCTTGATGGACCTAATAGCTTATTATGAGTGATTAGTGATTCACCCATCTTATGCAAGCTACTAGGCTCAAGACTAGGATTTATTATAGTAGCAATTTTTTGGCTTGTGTTATTTCTTTTAGTTTCATTTTTGGCTTTCTATACCTGATATTCATGACATGGAGCAAACATGATTGTTTGATTTTGTTTCACTTGTTGCACAACTTCTCATCTCTCACCTGATAGGAGGAGAAGATATAGCATTTAGTTGGTCTACGATCAGTCGTCAGTGATAGTATGAGTTGACAAGGGTTGCTAGCACCTTTGTGTTAAAAAAATTTATCATCATTTGTTGGACATCAGGGAGATGTGCTATACATAGTACGAGTTGGTCACTTTGATGGATTTCTAGGTGGAGCCTTATGCGGATCGATGTAGTTGGATAGGCTTTGATCGTGTTTTACTACATTACGCTATGATGATCGTAGGGGATGAGCTGGCTTTAATCATGTCCATTAGCCTTTTATGCCACAACTCACAGTGTAGGCTTTTATATAGAACGATATCGATTTTGATTAGTACCAAGATGTACAGTACACTAGTTGCAATTGCTTCTGAGTTTCTTCAATGACTTCAAAGTCATTGCTCTAGTGTTTTTCCTATATACCCTTTTAAATCAGGGGAGAGTTGGGTCTTTTATGATCCAAATTATTGTTTAGTTTTGTTATTGTTTATTTACTATGTATTAGCTTGTTAGTTTTTAGTTTTTGGTATTTTAGTGGTTATGTCTCATAGCAATGGACTTTTAACTTACCATTTACCTTATATATTTTGGATGTACCTCTTTTAGATAATAAATTGATTTTACGAGAATATATATTTTTTGGTTTAATTATCTCGATTATTCCTCCATTCTTCTTGATCCAACATTTTTTGCTACACAGAAAAATGATGTGAGCCATTTGAAGGCATTGTCATTGAATACAATGTGTAAATGAAAAATGTGTCATTGCTTGTGTATTGAATGCAAAATAGGTCATATATTAAACACATATGCATCCCAACATACACAACGGTAGGCATTAAACACTCAAATTTACTACATACATACATTTATGTATGTATCTAAGAGTATAGCCCAACCAAAGTAAAATTGTGGGTGTGTCTATATGTTTCTTGGGGTATACCTCTATATTGTAGGGTACCTCGAATTCACAAATGATAATCTTATACGAAGAGAAAAAATTGCAAAACTTCCACATCTGCATAAATTATAAGATGTCATTGATCTAATATCCAATAAGAAGTAAACACATAAATTTTCATGGGGGAGTCTACATTTCTGTGAGAGTGTTTATAGTTTTGTGGGGTACCTTAAATTGAAAAATGACACTATTGAAAGAAGAGAAACATTTACAGAGTTGATGCATCCACATAAATCATAAGATTTCACAGATATAATATCTAATAAAAAGAAAGCATGTGAATTGTTATGCAGTACCTCAAGATTTTTAACAAAAAATAATAAAAAATGACAAAATTTAATGTCCAAAATTTTGTATTATCATTTACACTAAAAACAACATATTTAAAGTGATAAATGTGATGAAATTCTTATATCAAATCTGTATTTAATAATGGTAAAAATTACATTTTATAAACTTTACAAATGTAGTAGTGAAGAAATATCAACTCTAAAAATACTATGTATCATCACATGATTAGATTAGTCATGGAGGTAGAGGCTTATAGTGTCATGGAGATCCTTTATTAGCATAAATCCAAATATGTAGACTATGTTTTAGTTTTAGTGGGGGCCAAGTATCAAACATATGGATTTTGTTGACAATTTCTGTGAGGTATGTTGTGTTGTGGGGTATGGGGATTTTTTTTTTTTTTTTTTAAGTGTTTGTTGGGGGTTTGACTATTATTTTATATATATAATGATATTAAATTAAAAATCAAAAATTGAGAAATATTTATTCTATCAAAATCAATTTTTATTTATAATATATTTATTTTTTTACAAATAAATAAATGATTTTAACTTGTGAAAGGACAAAACATCATAAATGTTTTAACTTGACAGGATGTATAACGATTTGCATTTTATTTGTTTTAATGTGACATCGACCCAGGGACTTCTGGATAGATAAATAAACATTATAATTTTTTTAATTGAAAGAAAAGGCGAACACCAATTTAACACGTGTATAACGATTTACACTTTATTTATTTGTTTTGTTGTGACATCGACATCAACATTGATGACCTGCATTAAAAGATGTTGAATTGGTGTCCTTTCGTTTTAACTTTTTCAATTTCGTTTGAATTGGTTGGGTACGTCGTTCGTATCACAATCAAATCATATCGTGACCTTTTTATTTCATACAATCAATGAAATTTGGACGACTCTATTTCCTTCAACTTTTATGTCTGCTTCACAATTAAATATAAGCTTAATCTTGTCCTTGCCTTTAAACAATTTTTTTTTTTTTTTTTTTTTAACTTTTATTCACAACCGATAAATGTCTTTCAATTTTAGTTTTGTCATCTTTTTCAAAAATCTTGTCCCATAAAGCAAACCATGACTAAATTTTAGTTTGTCTTTTTTTTAAAATCTTGTATCATAACGCATGACTGGCAATTGACCCTACCTATGATGATGAAGAATAGTTATTCAACCTTATCTTTTATATGTTAATATGAAGTATTAAAATAAATAAATAATAATTTTTTACATTGTTTAAAAAATTTATTTTATATTTAATATAATTTTAGTGTTTTAAAAAATTAATTGTATTTTACGAAAAAAATCATAAATTTAATTATATGGTTATTAAATTTTGTCTCGATTTTAAAATTTTATATCATTTTATTTTGTTTTATTAATAAATTATCTAGAGAAGGGGATCAATTATTTCATAGGGTTTAATAGTTGTATTGTTTATTGTGAATGGAGACCTCAATTAGTATTTATATAATACTTTTTTTAATTAATGGTAAAGGTGGGGTTTTGAAAGGGCCCATACCCTTTTATAAAAATAGAGTACAATTAAAACATTAAAATATAAACAACATGAACAATTATCTATATTGGGCTAAACACTAACCCAAACTAAAAGAATGTTGGATATTTAAAACAAAATAATAAAGTAACAACAAACACAAGAAAAATACATCAAGAAAAAAAAAGTAAAGAATAAGAAGAAAACTCTGAGAACAAATGAGTAAGTTATCCACTGAAAGTCATCACTAATCACAATTTATGCTTCCACCATAGTCTATCATCCTCAGTTCTAATCAAGCGAATATTAAGAAACAAGGAGATACCCAGAGGGTGGATCTATCCACAAGCACGAATCAATCTTCTTCCTCTTTGGGAGAGAAGATCTCTCTGCATCCATTGTGTACTATCATAAATTGCATCCATTGTATTCATACTTTGATGCTTTACCGAGTTGTCTTTCATCCTCCACACTTGGTAGTAGTCTCAATTATGTTTAGATAAGGTGTTATCAGTTTGAATAAAACGAGAACTAACTGGAGTCTACTGAAGGAAACAACTATTATCAGTACCAAACCCGTTAATGTGTTTCATGTTAATTTGAACCTCCTATTGAGGCTCCTTTCTGTTAAGAGGAAGGGGAGAATGAGACACCATCCATGAAGCGGTAAATTGTCCAACACCTGGAATGAAAGATTAATTATATGCAAAGAATTTATGGTGGTTACACCACATGAAATTAGGATCAGGGAGTCCATCTTTCTTTCTCCAAATCTACGTAGATCTAAAACTTAAAACAACCTAAGAGGAATAAGGTACCACTTAATGTATAATTTGTTTAAGTGGAAACATATAAAGGGGAGTCCCTCATAGTTGATAAATTAGGACCAAGAACCAAGAAAAGAAACGATTTTAACCAAATATGAGAGGGGTTTGGAAAGATCCACCAAAACAAATACTCCCACAAATTTATTGGTAAGTGAGTCCTCATATAATTTGCAAAGAATTTATATGCAAGACTAATTATATGCAAAGAATTTATGGTGGTTACACCATAAATTTGGATCAGGTAGTCCATCTTTCTTTCTTCAAATCTACGTGGATCTAAAACTTTAAAAACCTAAGAGGAACAAGGTACCACTTAATGTCTAATTTGTTTTAAGTGGAAACATATAAAGGGGAGTCCCTCATAGTTGATAAATTAGGACCAAGAACCAATAAAAGAAATGATCTTAACCAAATGTGAGAGGGGTTTGGAAAGATCCACCAAAACACATACTCACACAAATTTATTAGTAAGTGAATCCTCATATAATATGCAAAGAATTTATATGCAAGACTAATTATATGCAAAGAATTTATGGTGGAACACCATAAATTAGGATCAAGTAGTCCATCTTTGGTTGCTCACATGAGCCAAAGGATGAAGCCCTGAAATGGTAACAATAGGGCGTTGTACAGCTTGATTGCTTGCATAAGCCAAAGGATGAGGTCCTGGAATGATGAAAGGGTGGTGTGGAGCTTGATTGCTCGCACAAGCCAAAGGACTAGGTCCTGGAATGATGAAAGGGCAATATGGATCTTGATTGCTCACACAAGCCAAAGGACTAGGTCCTGAAATGACAAAGGGGTGTTGTGAAGCTTGATTGCTCGCACAAGCCAAAGGATGAAGTCTTGGAATTAAAATGGCATGGTGTTGTGGAGCTTGGTTGCTCGCACAAGCCAAAGCATCCAAGTCCTCCTCATCAACCATATCATCCTAGTTGGTGACTTGATGTGGATTTTGTGGATCTTGATTATGTTCCCCATATGGAGTATTGTAGGGAGAATAATAAAACTCTTTACAAAATTTATCCCTCTAGGGGTTTCTCGTAGGAGTTTTTAGTTGGATTTTGTGCAACCATTGCATCATAATTTGGATTATACGTGGCTCTACCATAATTATAGCTAGACATATCTGCATCAATGAAGAAAGCTCCAAAAAAAGGCTTAGAGTTCTATAAACTCTGAAAAACTATGTCCCAAGGACAAAGGGGTTAAACATGGTCTAACTTAGTCAAAAGGGGTAAAGTTGTATCTCCAAAATGATTTTTGCTAAGACTTGACATAAAATAGTCTAACGTCAAATGTCTTACACACAAAATATCAAATATTTGAATAAAAACTAGCATGTCAAAGGTCTAGGTCAACGTGTTCCAAACAAGGTCTAAACTAGGAAAAGGAAAAGAGTCGCTAGGTCTTTTGTCTAAATACAAAGTTAAAAGTTAGGTTCAAACAGATTGTGTTAGGACTTTTGGTCAAATAGTATCAAAAGTTATTCTTTAAACAAAGATGATGTGATGTGATTTAATCTCACAAGTTTGGAGCAACTTTGACATAAACCTGACACACAGAATCAAATATAAACATGATCAGTTGGTATAAGGCATAAGGCAAAAAATACCTGAAAAAATGTTGTGTTCTTCCAAATAAAATCACAAATAATGATGATGATGATAGGCTCCATGAACAAACAAGCAATGGAAACAAGGCTCTTTGAACAAACAAACAATAATTTTTGAATTTGAGTAATCAATTAACTGAAGTTACGTAACCTAAAAAAAATATTTGTATATCATCCCCTACAAAGTGAGGCCTAAACAAAAATCAATCAATATTTGAATGTGAACTTGACAAGGTTAATTAAAAATTCAATGTTAAAAACTACGAGTTGATTGACCAAACAAGCTAAACAAGTCTTGAAAAAATTTGAGCAGCGTAACAACATTAACATGCTCTAATGATGTGATCAATGTTTTATTTCAAAGATTCCAAGACACAAATTTGATAATGATTTGGACAACATAATGGTACCCATTTCAGTCAAGTGACACACACATAAAGTTTAGCAAAAATTGAAAGGCACAAGTGTGGTGTAAAATGGCCAACATAATGCCTCTTTAACAAAGAAATGATATATAAATAAACTTGTTTTGACATGGTTAAAAATAAATAGATAAGTTTTAGTCTCAAAACACCAAGCAAGAAAAAGATAAATGATCAAATGCAACCAAACATAACACCTAAATCTTATCAAGGGTGTGAAAATGTGAAGTCAACTAAAACTAATTAGTTTTCGAATGTTTCTAGATGGATCCCGTGTCTAACAACTTTCACATTAACAAACAAGAGAAGTAATGCATCATTTAGGTCAGTGTCATATGGCTTGTTGTAAAAAGGTCTTGCATTTTTTACAACCACTACATCTATCACTTTTCGGTGTAGTACGATGTCCAACATACTCAAACATCCCAGGTTTAGTCTCTACTAACAAATATTGTTTAACTACTCAAACCATTATCCTAGTGAGGGGATCCCAATTATATACCTCCCATGAAGAGGGGTTGAAGATAATGTCAGGAGTTGAAACTTCTGGGCAAGACTTCCCTGAAAAAATTATGAAAGGTGATGAAACCCCTCTCACAAGCTAAAATACATAAAATAAAAACTAAGTAAAAATATTTATGGTTGTTTCTAGATCACCCAAGCCATGTAGGTCTTGAAGAGAGCCTTCACAACATTCTTTTTACACTTTTAAAATAAGGCATAATTTGCAATGAAGATGACGTTTTTGATCTCACAAGTTCCCTAAAGGAGACAAAGGGAGAGCATAAATGTATAAATTCTTTTTTGCACAAACAAATTAACTAAACAAATTACTTATTGAAAATAAACTTTGAATTGAGTTCAATTTTAAAGCACTAAAATTAAAAAAATTGGTGTTATTCTTTGGCCACTTGACCTTAAGTTGCAAAATTTTTTAAAGAAATAATCACAAAACCATTCAAAGAGGCATCTAAGTTTTTCTTTAAGCACCAAATGAAAGTTTTCAATTCTTTTTAAGTACCCAAAAAGAGGTTAAAAAGACTTAATTAAATGTAATTTGATCATTTTTCAAATAGTCCCTACAAAAAAAAGTTAGAGTGTTGTTTAGCTTTGAAGTACCTTTTCAAATGAAACAAGCAAACTTGAAAAGTATGCTCTTGAATTTGGATGACCTGTCGACCCAAAAGCAAAAAAGTTATGCTTATAAATACTTGTTAACTCAATAAAAAGCAAAAATTAATATTAAACTTATGAAAACATGCAAATAACAAGTTAGAAGGCTAAAAAATTAAAATCGAACACACAAAACATAAAAACATGAAGTCAGTATTTTTATCATAACTTTTCAAATATATATCAATTTGTCACAAAATTTTTAAAGATTATTTATAGGTCTAAGATGCACATCTATACAAAAATTAAAGTCAAAAAAACAAATGACAAAAAAGTTATTAGCTATGTACTAGTCGTTTTTACCAAAAAATAGAAAATAAAAAGTGATAGTCACTAAAAGAGTCATAACCTCTAAACTATAAATCAAATTTTAATAGAATTTTGAGAGAATTAGGATAAAACCAGCAAGAATAAATTGTCAATAATTTTTTAAAAAAATAGTAAATAGATTAATAATAATAGCTATTTTTGTTCAAATATGTGGGGTGCACAATCGTGTCCCACCAGACTTGTCATTTGTGATCAAAGAATTTGTCAAAGAGAGGAGGTTAGATCAAGTGTTAGTCCATTAAACCATGAAATCAACACACTAACATTCTAACATCTCTAAGCCTAGATATTAAGAGGAGCTTAATGAACAAACAATAATTGAAAACCCAACTAAAATGCAAAGAACAACAATCTTTACCTTCCTTGAGAGTTTCAAATGATTTATTTATTGACTTGCTTAGATTGTGCTCAAAAAGTCTTCATCAATGGGGCTTGGCTATCTTCATCTTCTCTTCAGAACAAGCTTAGATTTTGCTTGGCTTAGCTTGATTTTGACATTATAATATTATGCATTTGCTTCATGGATCAAATCTAACATTATAACTCTACTATGTTCAAGCTCTTTAAATGAAGAGCTCTAGGCTTATATTTATAGATTTTGAAAACAATTTGAAATGGGTTAAATCCTTATCTTGGTTAGCTTAAAAGTAACTCCATTAGAGTTATGTGTTGTCAAGCACTCATGATTTTCAATAAATAGGCATGGATCTCCAAAAAGATATTTTCTAAAATTGACAACTTACAAAAGATAATGATTAGCTTTTAAGACGCTCTTGATATATATATATATATATATATATATATATATATATATATATATATATATATATATATATATATATATATATATATATATATATATATATATATATAAAATTGATTTAATTGCTCATAGATGAATTCAATTAGGCTTTGATTAGGATTTGATGTTAATTAAACCTTGCTAGGCTTTTAAACATTTGTGCAAGATTTGAATTTAATGATGGTGCATTTGTTCAATTTAATTGATTCATAGGCCAAATTGATTTATTGCATGGTTATGAAGCCAAATTTGAGACATTTAAAAAAATTTAAGCTAGATGGTCAATGGTTGATAAAAATTGGTCTAAGCTCGGATATGAAGCCATTGGTGGGCAATTTTAGGTGTCTACAGTTACACTACATGAAATTAGGATTAAGTAGTTCATCTTTCTTTCTTCAAATCTACGTGGATCTAAAACTTAAAAGAACTTAAGAGGAACAAGGTACCACTTAATATCTAATTTGTTTTAAGTGGAAACATATAAAGGGGAGTCCCTCATAGTTGATAAATTAGGACCAAAAACCAAGAAAAAAAATGATCTTAACCAAATGTGAGAGGGGTTTGGAAAGATCCACCAAAACACATACTCACACAAATATATTGGTAAGCGAATCCTTATATAATTTGATAAATGAACCACCTTATTAGCCAACAATTTGATTTTGTCTGGATTTATCATAACCAAAGAAAGGTGGTACAATCTAAAGCACATTAGATTTGTTGTAATTTTAGTATTTGAAAGGTAAAAAAGGGGTCCAGGGGCTAAAAAAGACTCAATGTTTGTCAAAGAAGCAAGGCCTATAAGACCAGACAAACACTTTATCAATTATATATTGGAAGACAATAAAGAAAAATACATAACTCAACAAAAAATAAACAAGGCTCAACAACACTAATCCAAACTGATTTTGATCAATTGATGAGCTTTGTAAAAGGAAGCTCAGCCCACACACATTTCCAACTAGAATACTGTAGTCAACTTCTTTCTCCATACAAAGAAGGGAAGAATAAAAAAGCTACAGATTAGGAGTCCCTACAAAAAAAACCACAAGAATATCACACACAAATAATACATTGGCATCAAATGTAGAAGATTCAAGACCATCAATAACAATGGGTTGAGAAGGGGAACATTCTTCCTCGTGATTAGTATCGGTCATTTCAATGAAAGATACACCATTTAAAGAGCTTCAAAATACCATCTCCAAAGTGGTTGTATACCAATATTATAAATAATATGATTTTTCTAGAACTCTCTATTTACAATAGTGAAAGGGAATAAATCTGTTATTAAAAACTGCATACACCTATTTGTCTACATGAAATATGATCTCAAGGTAGACATAACTATTTTCTTCAACATCGTAATCTATTTCACATCTTTGATCATCACGGCCAGAAATATGAGTACAATTATTGATCCTTTTATAAGGTTCATTGTTTTCCTGAGTTGAGACTTATTTTACTTTACTACCTTCACTTTTAGAGTTCTGACTTTTCCTTTCTTCCTATTACTTTTCCATTTTCGTCCATCAAAACTCATAATACTAACAACTTCTCCATCGTTGTTGCCAAAATCAATAGCAATACATTTCTTCATATCAATATCTTTCACTTTACCTTTTACATCTTTCACAATCAAATCATAAAACAATTCCAATATTTGAAACACAATAGGCAGTTCCAATATTTGAAGCACAATTTTGAATGAATAAATATTATAAAATTGTATCTGACATAAAGAGTGATTATTAATTTAATGTGTATAATAATTTATATTTTATTTTTTAAAATTTAATATGAGATTTATGAAATATGTGGGCATTCTATATTTATCATAAATTTATTTGAAGAAGTTACGTCTATGTGATGTTTATGTTATTTATTAAATAGCACAAATAATATATTCTATGAATTCCTACTGACGTAAGAGACTATTGTTAATTTTGATGAATTGATTTGAAGATAGAAACTTGAGTGTCACTGATTTCTTAGACCTTCAATAAGTTTCTCCACCAAAGATTATCAAAATAGCCCTGGTCAATTTTTGCACCATCATTCAAAAGCTCGCTGGAAGGCAATCCGGTCGGTCATCCAAAAAATTCAAGTGCAAGAAGTTGAATCCTGCAGTGAGCGTCGACACGAGCCTTGATTCTACTGATTTTAGAAAGAAGATTATAGTAAATTTTGAATCTCTAAGTGATCATTCCCAAGCCCCAATTGATGTCCACCATTTGTGTTTAGAACACGTTGAGCAAAGCGCGTGGGATCCTCTTGCAAACATCAAGGCAGGGATCGAATAAAATATATATTGTATAATCTAAAATAATATTAAAAAATTATTATATAATTAATGTTTAATATATAAAAATATTATTATATATATATATATATGTGTGTGTGTGTGTGTGTGTGTGTGTATGTGTGTGTATATATATATGTGTGTATATATATATATGTGTGTGTGTGTGTGTATATATATATATGTGTATATATGTATTTATATATGTATATATGTATATATATATGTATGTATATATATATATATATGTGTGTGTGTGTGTGTATATATATAAAAATATTAATGTTTAATATATATATATATATAGTTTCTATTTTAAAGCGAAAGAGAGTCAATTGATAGTTTAACCTCAGTCAAAACACATGATAATGTCAAAATAAGTTTGAATGTAAAGTAATTGTGGGGCAGACCAATTGGGTTTTGAATCATCGTACAATGCTTTAGTTCACAATGGCTTGCATTCTTCATGGAAAGAGATAGACTCTTTGCGCAATCTCAAGATTTTGTGATAGATCACATTTGTGTTTGTGTTTGATGTGAAACTCAAATCAGTGTTGCAATACCAATGATATGGAGACAAGACATTGAGGTTCTAAAGTCTATATTGTAATTTATGTTCGTTTATGCTAACAATAAAGCTATACAAAACTTGCAAGTCGTGAAATATTTCAAAGTGAGATGAGCGAAGATGATGAGGGGCAATGACATGGTATTTCATGTGATATTGTGTACTAGAGGGCCTATATCATACACAAGCCTTGACTTTATGTAGTTGTTGAATTTACATACCCTACACCGACTACAAAGGGGTTTGTAATAATGGAATGACAATGATATGGAGGCACTACAAAAAGATTATGGAGTTTATCTTATTATTTTTGTTGCGGTTGAAGTGAGTACCAAAGCATTTGAAAAATACATGCCATATGGATGCATAAAGGGACATTGCTCATGAGACAATATGAATATGCATTTTCCTCGTGGGGCTTTTCTAATGTGATAATTTGTCATTCTTTATTCATTCAGTATTGTCCACACTTTATGATGATGTTTCCCATGTGAGTATATATATCATCTTTTATCTCTATCCGTTGAAACTCGTCCGTCTTTTACGTTATTGGGATCGCTCTCCACCACTTCATCATTATGTAGGTCTATCATGTCGCGTCGTTGGGAGGTGTGTCCCTCTGAATTTTTATGAACATGGACCTACTTACTACAAACATAATTTATTATTATTTTAATGGCATCTTATTAGTATTAAAGTTCCATTCAGCGCATTGAATTTTTTAATTTTAAATAATGTGGTGTGTTCACCTTAGCTCTTCCATGTTTCTTTAATTATAACATTTCCTAAATTTTAATTCGTCATAAATTTGTATAATAGTATTTTTATAGTTTATTTAGATTTTAAAAATGTATTTACGGTTATATTTAGAAGCTTTTACGAGAATAAAAATTTATGTTTATTTCAATTTTTATTAATTTTTTTTTATATTTACAATTCATATTTTAAACAATATATTTAAATTTATATGTTGTTGCTATTCTAATAAAGTTGAGATCATAAAATGATATGTGGTCATCATTGATTGATTACGGGGTCAAACATTCACAGAGTCAAACCTTTTTTAATTGAAAAGAAAACGTGTAGCAAAATCATGGAGTTCACAAAGTACAGAAAGTCATAGGGGTCACAATTTGTGAATGAACACTCCATGACCCTTAGACCCAGGTCACTATGAACTTATAATTTAACTTATACATGTGCGTAACTATGAAAGATTGGCATGGCGACACGTGGAAAACACATAGACTCACAAAGGCATAGGGTCAAGCGATCGTTAAGGCCACAAAATCAGTGTAATTATTTAATTACCAAAGATCACTAAAGCTAGTTAATTTACAAATGTAGCAATACTAAAATTTGCATGCACCCTTTGCTTTTTCATAACGAATCACACCATGCCATGGGACAATCTTTGATTAGTGCGGGCTCACAAAGTCACGAGGTTCCAAGTGATATGTTGAGAAGTTTGTGGACCCGTTCAATGTCTTACTCACAATGTGGCCACGATGGAGACAAATATAAAGTGTATGCTTAAGGTAAAAAATGAACTTCGTGAACTCCGTGGAGGTCGCCTCCATGATCACGACATGTGGACGACTGTGAATCTCACGCACAATTAAAGAAAGAATACATAGATGGTTTTTTTTTCCTTTTGTTTCTTCAAATAAATATATACCACAATGAAGTCTCTTTAATGTTATATAGAATATTTAACTATGTTTTACATGTAGTAGGTGTATGCAAGTGAAAGTGAAGCTAATCTACAAATCAAATTCCTAGTTCGGAGAAGATAAATCAACTAACTATACCGCTAGCAATATGTTGATAGTCGGGGTCATGACCAATATGGATCCGCTAAACCTACCTAAGGGATATTTTATCATATGGTATGGCTAGAGAGGGTTCCAAAGCCTCTAGTCAAGCAACACCACATAATAACCCTAGCTAAGTCTTGGTATTCAATATGAATTAATTTTTTAGGGTTATGGAGTTTAAGCCCTGTGATCTAAGAATTTGATTCAAGAGATGATGGTTAGTATGGTGTTAGTTCTAAAATGAAAACAAAATGAAAGAAACACACTAACTAGCATAACATCTCTAGGCCTAGACACTAGGGAGAGCTTAGTTAACAAACGTGAATAAAACACACAAATAAAATGGAAAATAAATCATATTTTACTTTCCTTGGATGCTCCAAAATGCTTGTTGTAGTGGTTTGCTCAGCTTGTGCTCATGAAGTCCTCATCAATGGAAGCTTGGCTACCTCCATCTCTCCTTAGCACCTTTGGCTTTGGCTTGACTTGGCTTGGAATCAATTTGGCATGGTAACACTAATTGCAATGGCTTTTGCAATCATTTGTGCATTATAAATTTGCATTATCAAAACTTAGAAATGATGTGGTAAGGCATCCTATTTATAAATTTTTGCAGATAACTAGAATCAACCTGAACTGTCCATCTCAAGATTGAGATATGTGGTTGAGGATTAATTCAATTTTTAAAATTAAGTTTGTAATTATCCTCATCATGACATTGGAATAAGGGGAAATTAAGAGGCATGGAGGGCATCATGGAAGGCATTGATTAGGCATGGAGGCCATGAATCCTGATATTTGTGGCATTTATGGCCTAGGGATGTCTTCCCAAGAAATGAGGTCACCTGATGATGCAGATATTCAATATTCATTTTTAAAAACAAGTATTCAACAAGTTTCTATGGAATTTTTTATTAGGCCTTGATTTGAGTTAATTAGCTCTTAAGCATGATTAAGCACTTTATGCACAAATTACTCAAATTGATCAGAATGTCTTGTTATAGGTCCAAAATTTAACTGAATTAGAATTGGAAGGCGATGTCAGATGCATTAGAACCATATTCTCATTTAGGATGTTACCAACAATAAATAATGAAGGCACGCATCTTGTACATAATATTTTGATAGAAAAGAGCAATCCAGAGCACCCAAGTGCAAATTTGGCATTTTGACTCGAAATGATCTGAGCAAAGTTAGCCGACCCATAAATTGCATTGTCCCATTTAGGGATACCCTGGCCAAAATCGGCACTTGAATATGTCAATTTCACATCATTTAGCATCTTTTAGTGTTTTTAGGCCAAATTGTGCATTTTGAGTGAAAATTGGCTAAAACCCTGATTGGAGGTTATTCGTGGCCAAATTTAGGTGTTTATAGTTTGCCCATGTTTGGGAAGGTGTTGCAAGCTATAAGCACATTAACCTCTTCTCAAAGAATGAAAAGATTATGTATGCCTACAACCTGCAATGATGATAAACTAACTGTATAATACCCTCTCGAGGGAATGAGTGACACAAGTAAGTCAGTAAATAGTCCCTCGAAAAGAAAGAAGCGAAATGAGGGGACCAAAAAAAGGAAAAATGATGGGGTGAAAACACAATGATATTGAAAAAGTAGTCAAAATCATTAAGAATGCAAGTGGGATGGATAAGGATGGTACTTTGTACAAAGAAGAATAGTGATAAAATGACATAACTAAAATGGTCCTTATAGATAATACACCTTAGCACTCAAGCATAGAATTGCTTGAGATGAATAGTATTCATCAACTCTGAAAGTTCATCTCCATCTGGTGTGTTGGGGATCAACCAACAATGTTGATTACACTTATGAAAGCAATAAATGCGAAATTAAATCAGAATGATAAGTAACTAGAATGATAAATAGCAAAGAACAAGAGATACAAGAAACCACCCTGAAAACTTGTATTAAACTCTTTACAGAAGGAATACAATTGAAGAAACTTCTTTTCTTCCACACCTCTCTCAGATGTACAGATCTCTCTCTAGATCTCTTTCCCTCAAGAGCTCTCTCTCTCAAGTACAATCAACTCTAACACCCTGGAATGATTCACATATACAATTCTGTACTATTCTATTCAACATTCTACAATACAATAAGCTAAGAAGAACTATCCTATTATATAATAATTAGGAAACATGAGCATGCATTTACAACCAATAGTTATGTCTCTTAAACAAGGGCTCTAAAACAGTCTTACTAATAACAGAGATGCGGACTTAAGACTATCACTTAATCCTATCATGCAAACACTCAGTTCTGTCTACAAAAATAGCTTTCTGGATGCACAGGTAACCGACATCGGTTCCTACCTGTTTGCCTGTGATTGACGTCGGCCGATCCCTACCGACGTCGACATCTCCTGAACTGCTCCTGACCGACGTCGGTCGCTCCTGACCGACGCCAGTGACTATGTAAACTTGCAACTTCTACAATGCGCTCCTTTGGTGAAGCTTTTAGCTCCACACCTTAACAATCTCCCACTTGGAGATAAACAGCTGCACCAGTATCTGTACATCAACATATTCTAGCTCCTCCATCTTCAACTCAATCATGAAGACCAACAGAAGTTGAATGAAGATTCAACTTCTCTTTTGTAATCGGCTTGGTTAACATATCAGTAGGATTCTTATCTGTATGGATCTTCTCCAGCTTCAACTCGCCATCCTCCAATACCTGTCTTATGAAGTGGTACCTAAGCTATATGTGCTTGGTTCTTGAGTGAAAGGCCAAATTCTTAGCCAAATGAATTGCACTCTGACTATCACTGTGTAATCTGCAACTCTCTTGCTCCTTTTCTAGCTCTTCCATGAACCGTGTCATCCATATCATCTCTTTGCTAGCTTCTGTGACTGCAATATACTCTGCTTCTATAGTTGACAAGGCAACAACCTTCTGCAACTTTGATATCCAGCTAACCGCCATTCCACCAACAGTGAAAACATATCCTGTGGTGTTTCTTCTGCCATCCAAATCACTTGCCATATTTGAATCTACATAACCATGTAGAGAAGTATCTGAACCTCCATAGCACAAATGCCTACTGTTGGTTCTTCTCAGATATCTAAGGATCCACTGAACTGCTTTCCAGTGCTCCTTCCCTGAATTGGCCATATACTTACTTACAACTCCCACTGCTTGGGCAATATCCGGTCTAGTACACACCATTGCATACATTAAACTCCCTACTGTGAAAGAATATGGAACTCTACCTCATCATGTGAATTAGGACATTGTTCTTTACTCAATTAAAAATGTCCAGCCAAAGGTGTGCTTACCAGTTTTGCATCTTGCATGTTGAACCGTTTCAACACCTTGTTCACATAATCCTCTTGAGACAAAATCAACCTGTGATTTTTTGTCTCTCATAATGCTCATGCCAAGGATTTTCTTTGCTGCTCCCAAATCCTTCATGACAAATGTGTGAGCTAATTTCACCTTAAGCTCAGAGATATCCTGCATTTGTGATCCTGCAACCAGCATATCATCTACATACAACAAAAAAATGATATATCTACCATTATCCAATCTCTTAAAATATACACAATGGTCAGATTGACACCTACTGTAGCCATGCTCAGTCATAAACCTGTCAAATTTCAAATATCACTATCTAGGAGCTTGCTTGAGGCCATACAAGCTTTTCTTCAATCTGCACACTAACTTCTCCTTACCTTTGACCTTAAATCCTTCTGGCTGTTCCATATATATTTCCTCATCCAAATCTCCATGAAAAAATGATGTCTTAACATCAAGCTGCTCAAGATGCAAATCCTCAATAGCAACTAAAGACCGTACAGTCCGTATAGAAGTCATTTTAACAACAGAAAAAAAAATCTCACCAAAATCAATACCTCGTTTTTGTACAAATCCTTTCACTACCAACCTGGCCTTATATCTCATCTGTCCATTCTCACCTTCTTTCAATCTGTAGGTCCATTTGTTCTTCAGTGTCTTCTTTTCTGCTGGTAAATCAACCAAATCCGATGTTTGGTTCTCTTTCAAGGACTCCATTTCCTCAACCATGCCATGCTCCCACTGATTCTTGGATTCTACCTGTATTGCTTTTTCAAAACTCTTTGCTTCTCCACCATCAGTAAGCAATAAATATAATAATGAAGGAAAATATCAAATTGGAGGTTTACTTACACTTTCTGACCTCCTGATGGGTGTCTGAGACTCATTCACAACACGCTGTCCGCCCAAATTCTCTGACAGTGACCGACCTCGGTCACTTCCAGGCCTGTAACTGGTCGACGTCGGTTCTCCCTGACCGACGTCGGTTCCTACCTGGCCGACGTCAGTCTCTGTATGATCGACATCGGTTTCTGTCCTGCCGACGTCGGTTCCTGCCTGGCTGACGTCGGTCTCTGTGTTTTCCTGCAAGTGATTATTTCTTCCTGCGAGCTCATTTTGGATTATCACCTCGTCCAATTCTCCATTGCTCTGACCAGATTGATTCAACTTCTTCAGCTAATCACTATACATCACTTTTTCATTGAAAACAACATCACGGCTCTTAATTATCTTGTTAGTTCCTAGATTCTAAAACCTGAATCCGAAATCATCAGAGCCATAGCCAATAAATGTGCACCTCATAGACTTAGCATCCAGCTTCTTTCTATTTTCCTTATCGACGTGCACAAAGGCTTCACAACCAAAAAATTTGAGAAATGAGAGATCTACCTTTTTACCTGTCCATGCCTCTTCTGGAATTCCACCATCTAGAGCTGTAGAGGGTCCTCTGTTAATCAGGTACACTGCATTATCAACAGCTTCTGTCCAAAACTCTAAGGGCAAACCAACATGCAATCTCATACACCTTACACGCTCCATTATTGTTCTGTTCATCCTTTCAACAACTCCATTTTGCTGAGATGTCCTTGGAACCATCCTTTGCCTGTGGATTCCATGCATATAACAATACCAGTTGAACTTATAGCTGCAGAACTCACCACCATTGTCAGATCTCAGGCACTTTAATCTTCTTCCTGTTTCATTCTCAACCATAGCTTTGCAAATTTTAAAAGTGTCAAATACATCAGATTTCTTCTTAATACAATAGACCCATACCTTTCTTGTAGCATCATCTATGAACAAAACATAGTACTGTGATCCTCCAATAGAAGCAACTTGAGCCGGTCCCCACACGTCTGTGTGAACAAGATGCAACTTATGCTTCTTCTTTGTTGACCCAATCTTGAGAAAACTCACTCTCTTCTGTTTTCCAAAAACACAGTGCTCACAAAAATCCAGATCTATGCTTTTCAAATCTGAAAGCTTACCTTTTGACTTAAGAATTGACATTCCCTTCTCACTCATGTGGCCGAGCCTTGAGTGCCACAACATTGCATCCACATCTGAAGTAGATAATACAGAAGGAGAATTGTTAGTAACACAATTACATAAATAGAGAGTATCTACTCTCTTACCTCTGGCCATTACAAGTGCTCCCTTGGTCACCTTCCAAGACTCAGCTGTGAGAGTTACTGTACAACTCTCATCCCCTAACTTTCTTGCAGAAATCAAATTCCTCTTCAAGCTGGGAACATGCATGACATCTCTCAACACCCATGTGTTGCTATTCTGCATTTTCAGCTGCACTTTTCCTTTGCCAATAATTTTGCAAGGCTCATCATCCCCTAAATACACTATTCCAAAATCTCCATGGACATAGTCACTAAAATATTCTCTATTAAGGGTAGCATGAAAAGATGCACCAGAATCTAACACCCAAGATTCTATATTATTATGCAAAGAGAATATTAAAGCATCTTGTGCAATACCTGCAACCTTTGCTTCTTCCTTTCTTTCGTGATGATTGTCCTCCTTAGGTTTTGACTAGCAATCTCTGCTTATGTGCCCTATCTTTCCACAATTCCAGCATTGTGGCTTCCTGCCATTTTTGGATTTGGATCTACCTCTCACCTTTGACTTAGATCTTGATATCCTCTTGCTCTTCTCTTTTTGCCTTCCCCTGCTCTCAAAACTTAAAGCGTTCTCTGATGTTTCCTCTGTACTTTTCCTGCAAATTTCTTCATTCAAGATGACACTAACAACATCCTCTACTTTTAAAATATTTGAAGCAGATGTAGTATTACTAACTGCCATTACTAAGCTATGCCAGCTTTCAGGCAAAGAACATAATATTAAAAGAGCTTTAGTTTCATCATCAAACACTATTTTGACTGAACTTAACTGATTTACAATTCCATAGAAATCATTTAGATGATTAGACACAGATCCACCTTCTTGCATACGCCAATTAAATAACTGCTTCATAAAATATACCTTATTAGAAGCTGAGGGTTTTGCATACAAATTTGCTAAAGTAGTCATTAACTCTACCGTAGACTTTGCCTGTGATAAATTAGATATCACAGTAGATGCTAGACTCAGTCTTATAGACCCCAGAGCCTTTCTATCAAGAACTTCCCATTCTTCATCATCCATGTCTGTGGGCTTCTTTGCAATCCCACCTAACGGTAAGTATAGATCTTTCTGATACAAATAATCCTCTATCTGCATTCTCCAATGTTGATAATTCTTGCCATTAAACCTCTCCATTCTCAGTTTACTTTCTTCTGCCATTGCTTTTTCCACTCAAACAAAAATCCCTGCAGAAACCCCTGTGAGTAACCTGTAATCAATACACACTACACAGATCTGAACCACCTGTTAGTGACCCTGAGCTCTGATACCACTTGTTGGGGATCAACCAACAATGTTGATTACACTTATGAAAGCAATAAATGCAGAATTAAATCAAAATGATAAGTAACTAGAATGATAAATAGCAAAGAACAAGAGATACAAGAAACCACCCTGAAAACTTGTATTAAACTCTTTACAGAAGGAATACAATTGAAAAAACTTCTTTTCTTCCACACCTCTCTCAGATGTACAGATCTCTCTCTAGATCTCTTTCCCTCAAGAGCTCTCTCTCTCAAATACAATCAACTCCAACACCCTGGAATGATTCACATATACAATTCTATACTGTTCTATTCAACATTCTACAATACAATAAGCTAAGAAGAACTATCCTATTATATAATAAATAGGAAACATGAGCATGTATTTACAACCAATAGTTATGCCTCTTAAACAAGGGCTCTAAAACAGTCTTACTAATAATAGAGATGCGGACTTAAGACTATCACTTAATCCTATCATGCAAACGCTCAGTTCTGTCCACGAATATAGCTTTTTGGACGCACAGGTAACCGATATCAGTTCCTGTCTGTTTGCCTGTGACCGACGTCGGCCGATCCCTACCGACGTCGGCATCTCCTGAACTGCTCCTGACCGATGTCGATCGCTCCTGACTGACGCTAGTGACTGTGTAAACCTGCAACTTCTACAATGCGCTCCTTTGGTGAAGCTTTTAGCTCCACACCTTAACATGGTGTGGCAAGCTTGTATGCTCTTGATCTATAATTTGTAGTGATGATGAAAGGCCCTATCCAGTTTGGTTTGAATTTTCCTTTATGATTCTTCTCAGCCATTGTATTCTTTTGGTTTTTTTTAAGAACAAGATCACCAAGTTCAAATGTTCTATACTTAATAAATTGATTATAGTGGCCTTTGAGTCAGTTCTGATATGCTTGAAGGTTGTTGAGTACAACTGTGCATTTCTCATCAAGTCGGTCTAGCTCTTGCAAGCGAGCTACTCGATAGTCATGATCATCCAGGACAAGCTTGAAAGAGATGCACAGTGAAGGCAATAAGACCTCAATGGGAAGGATGGCTTCAGTACCATAAACAAGTGAATATGGAGTGGCTCCTGTGGGGGTACGATGATTGGTATGATATTTCTAAAGGGTAGGGAATATCTGCAAGTGCCAATCACGATCAACATCATTGACAATCTTTTTGAGAATATTGACAATGGTTTTATTGGATGCCTCAGCTTGGCCATTATCTTGAGGGTAATATGCTATAGAAAAATGTTGTGTGATATTGTATTCAATACATAGCTGGTCTACATCCTTATTCTTGAATGATCCTCCATTATCAGATATAATATCAGAGGGGATACCGTTGTGGCAAATGAGATGGTTAAAAATGAATTTGAAAATTTGCTTTTCAGTCACGTAAGTGAGGGGTATAGCTTCAACCCACTCAGTGAAATATTTGGTGGCGGTAAGGATATGTTTATGGTCATTAGATGAAGTGGGGTTAATATTTTCAATGAGGTCAAGTCCCTATGTAGAAAATGGCCATGGTGTCAACATTAATTTCAATTTTTTTACTGGGGCATGAATTAGATTAGCATGCAGTTGACTACTTTTTTACATATGTAGTGGCATCTACATCCATTATGGCCCAATAATAACTAGTACACAAGAGCTTTTTGGATAGGATTTCCCCGTTAGAATGAGCGCCACATATTCCTTCGTGAACTTTGCTTACGTTAGTGTGAACTCTATCGAAGTTAAACAATGAAGTAGAGTTCCATCAAAACTACGATGGTAAAGGGTGGATCCAAGTAAAGTATAACGAGTAAAATGATAAATGAAGGCTTTGGTTTGTTTTCAAGATAGGTTAAGTGGTAGAACTTGGTCATGATTGTAGTTGTAAAGCTCTGAGTACCAGATAGAATTAGGACCAATAATATCACAAATCATGAGAACAATTGAAGGTTCATGAGCTGGTGCTGACAAATTTTTGATAAGGAACTGATACTCTCTAGCTTTATTTTTTTATCGACTTAGAGAGCCAATAGTAGCCATGGCATCTGCAGTTCTGTTACTAGCCCTCAGTATCTGCCCAAACTAAATATTAGCAATTTGTTGCTTAAGAGTGTCGACCATGGCTTTATATGGAACCAACTTGTCATCTTTGGTCTGAAAATGATCTATGACCTAATTGATGATTAACTAAGAATCACCATAAACTTAGAGATGAGATATATTCCAATGCACTACTTGTTGAAGTCCTGCAATAAGTGCTTCATACTCAACCATGTTGTTGCTATTCTAATAAAGTTGAGATCATAAGATGATACGTGGTCGTCATTGATTGATCACGGGGTCAAACATTCATAGAGTCAAACCTTTTTTAATTGAAAATAAAACGTGTAGCAAAATCATGGAGTTCACAAAGTACAGAAAGTCATAGGGGTCACAATTTGTGAATGAACACTCCATGAACCTTAGAACCAGGTCACTATGAACTTATAATTTAACTTATACATGTGCATAACTATGAAAGATTGGCATGGCAACACGTGGAAAACACATAGACTCACAAAGGCATAGGGCCAAGTGATCGCTAAGGCCACAAAATCAGTGTAATTATTTAATTACCAAAGATCACTAAAGCTAGTTAATTTACAAATGTAGCAATACTAAAATTTGCATGCACCCTTTGCTTTTTCGTAACGAATCACACCATGCCATGGGACAATCTTTGATTAGTTCGGGCTCACGAAGTCACGAGGTTCCAAGTGATATGTTGAGAAGTTTGTGGACCCGTTCAATGTCTTACTCACAATGTGGCCACGACGGAGACAAATATAAAATGTATGCTTAAGGTAAAAAAAGAACTTCATGAACTCCGTGGAGGTCGCCTCCATAATCTTGACATGTGAATGACTGTGAACCTCACACATAATTAAAGAAAGAATACATAAATAGTTTTTTTTCCTTTTGTTTCTTCAAATAAATATAGACCACAATTAAGTCTCTTTAATATTATATAGAATATTTAACTATATTTTACATGTAATAAGTTGTGATTGACCACAAAGATCGGTGATTGTCTTGGTCTTCACTCTATTCTCTTATTTATATGTCATTCAATCTTGTGGAATGACCTATATCCAAATAAAAATATGATTGGAGAGATTGACACATGAATAAAGTGTACAAAATGCTTAAAATAAAACTTAGAGACTTTAAAAATGACACATGGCATCTTCTTTTGGCCACACAACCACACGCGATCAAATATTTCCCCATTGTCTCATTGTTATTAAATTAGGACATGGAGTTCACACATTGGTTAAGTGTTTCGATCATAATCATGGAATCATGGCCCTTTTAAACTAATTAATCTTGTAAACACACTCACATCCTTGGTCACAATACGTCATGCCACGTAATCTAAAGGAGTTTTGGAGTGTGGAGGATCACAAAGTGATTTTTATTTTCACTTTGTTTACCACCTGTCTTGTTGACTCGTGAAATTAATAATTTCATTTTATATTAATGAATGTTAGTGTTGTGCTGATGTACTTAGTTATGGCCTAGCTAGCTCCTACATGGGTACGGAGCAAGAACTCACGTTACCTTCCCACGTTTTACTATTGAGTTACATTTTCCATGTTGCATGCATATTTTAGTTTTCATATATGAAATTACCCATATTTTCATTTAATTTTTTATTCCTCAATTAATAGATGTTGAATTCTCCTCTTTGCGCTAAATAAATGTTGAATTGTGTCCTTACTTTTCAACTTTATTTTTTTTTATATTCATAAATGTTGAATTATGTCCTTGTTTTCAATTATTTTTTCTTTTCCACACTTATAAATAATAGTTCATGTCAGTGCCTTTAACCTTTATTTAACTTTACTTTTTAAAAGACACTTCATGTTTATGAAACGTAAGTTCGATATTAAAGCCCTGGGTCGTTCTTTATCTAATGGCCAATTTTTAAATAATGGTGTGACTAGATTGAGGGTTTTTATATCTCATGTAGGTGTTTGATAATAACGTAAAAGTAAAAAAAAAAAAAAAAAACCCATTCACTCTTTTTTTGATTTCCCTCTAGTGACACATGGCTTAGACTCAGATTAGGAAGATGATGATGTGGAGGGAATTTGGCCTTCCATGACCAAATTTATATGCCCCTGTGAAAAGGGTTTAACCAGGGCACTTCACAAACTTGCTCTTGGAAAGTCTGACAAATATTCATTTGGTGCTTACATGTCAGATTTTTATGTTGAGGGATTAGAGGCAACACTCCCAACAACATTCAATGGCATTAGTGTTAGAGGAAATCAATAATGATGATCCTTTGAGGTCATTTTTAGTCTATAAAACATGCATTAACAACTAAAATCCATTTCATGGTTGTGGTTATTTTTATATGAACAAGCTTCTTTGTTTCCATGCTTTTGATCCCTCTTTTGACTTAGTCCCTAGGAGCTTTTTGGTATTTTTATCCCCTATTGTGGAATTTTTGGCTTCATGAACTTGTGCCTCCTCCTAGGTGGAGCTTGCTTCCTTATCACCTCCAATTGGTTTTGTTCTCCATGCTGCTCCCTCTATTTTTGCTCAGCTGAATCTCTTTGTGGGTGATGTGCCTATCCATTTTTCTAAGGAGCCCCCTGTACTGAATATTCTCGATTCTTATGTTTCAACCATGGAAGAAGATATTGATAAAAATTTCTTGCTTTGAATATGTGTGGGATCCTTATTGACTCCACCTGATCTCTCCAGCATGGTTGTTTATACTTGAAATTATATATCGAAACCTTTTTCTCCTTGGTTGGGCATGGATTCTTCCTTGTCTTCAAAAAGTGTGTCGATAGGGAGTATGTCTAGTCCTTGGAACCTTGGTTCTTTATCAAATTGGGGATCTTACTCTACCCTTTGTCTCCTTTTATCTAGTGGAGGCTAAAATCATGGCATTCCATTTTGGATTAGGTTTTATAACCTTCAACTTGTTATAATAAATTCTGATCACATCAAATTGCTAGCCAACCTAGTGGGTTCTTTAGTTAAATTTGATGAGATATCTTTGGGGTGTAGGTTTGTGAGAGTTTTTGTTCTGTTAGATCTCTCCAAGCCTCTTTCTCATTTAGTTAAGTTTGAAACTTCTCATGTTTCATGGACATCATTTGTTAACTATGAAGGTCTTCCCCTCAAATGTTTACATCGTAACAATCAAGGTCACTAGGAAGAAACATACTCTTCTTTGGGCTTTGTGAATTATTTTTTTAACTTTTAGTAGGTTAAGAGGAAAAAATATTTCACTCGTAATGTTGATTTTGTTTGGCACAATCATGGAAAGTTATTTTTGCAACACCCTCCTCAACCCTCTGTTGACTTTCCATATGGTGATCCTCCAAGTTCCTCTCTATAGATATCTAATGTAGTTGTCAAGACTTACTCTAGCCTTATTTTTGGTGCGATGGATTTGATTTAGGGTTCTCTTCCTTTTAATGGCTTGTATTTAATTAAATGCCTCATCACCAAACACAATTTGGGGTCCGTGGTTGGGAATAAAAGGCATCTTATTAAGGTTGAACAATTGAAGAGAGACTTGTTGGGTGTGATCAATCTCCATTTGTTATGATTATCGAAGACCCCTCTTTCCCTAAGAAGAAGAATGTCGGTTTCTTCTTGTGGATAATTCCACCCTTATTCTCTTGGTCTTTTTAATTTTTTGATTCTAGTGGCTTTACTCTTATATGTTGCAAATGGTTTCCCATTTTGTTTTTTCATATTTTACTAATGCTCTTTCACTATATTTGAACTTAGTTTATTTCTTTGTCTTTTGGAGGTAATTTATGCAGTGTTTGTGTTATTCTAACTAGTTATTTCTGATCATTTTTGTGAATCCCAAGGACTGGGCCCTTTGCTCTATCCTAGATTTAGTTTCTTTCTCTAGTCATAAGCACTAATTTATAATATCAAAAAACTTTACCTTTGAAGTCTTTCATAATGAAATAAATATTGACACTTCTCTTGCATTAGTCTTGTCTAAATTCGTAAATGTTAATCGACATCCTCTCCTTCAATTATCAAGTGTTTCTTGCTTTCTATAGACACTAAAATTAAAATTTAATGCTAAAAGAAATTCACTTATGACCACTCATTATACACACTTAAATTATGCTCAATTATATGGTTTTAAACCACTATACCTTTACTTCTATGTGGATGATCCTTACCTTAAAGCAAATTTTGATATATGATGTTCATATTCCTCATTTTAAGCAGTTTAGACTCAATATTTGACTGATTCACATTCCCAGTTTAGATATGTCTAATCCTCAGATAAGGTTTATCCTTTAGGAAAATATCAATCATCAATTGTATCTGAAGTAGATGGTTTTGTCCTCTTGCCATATAACATCTAGTTTATCAAATTTAAATTCACCATAATGGGCCATCTCACATGTTCCCTTGGTTCCATTTGGGGAAATCCTAAAAATAACACTATATAAGCACACTTTTTATTCATTTGTTTAGTAGTTGGCAAGATAATTTTATAGTACCAACACCATAATTATTCTAACTATATTTTGAGAGGAAAACACATATTTTCCCCAATTTTGAGTCCATATAGCCCAAGTAGTCCCGAGCTAAGTTTGAATACACATCTAAGGTCATGAGTCATTATTAAAACACATAATTACACCATAATTTCACCGACATACAACATTACACTAGTAATTCACACACACAGACGTAGCATATAATAACTATATGGATTTTGATCCTTATTTAGAGTATTAGTATGCAAGCCATGCTCAACATAGGAGGTGTTGAGGTCAAGCACAACTTCAACCCCTAACCCCATTTCCCCCATTTATGGCATTTGTTCCTCATTTTCAATTGAGTTAGAGTTCCAAGTAAAGGATAAGGTATACAATGGCTTCCCTAATGAATTGAGTGACCATGATCATACACAAGACATACATGTGAAGGTGCACTAATATAATTTCAATCATAGGGAAAAACCCTATCAGACATTATTACACACTACAGAAGACAATATTGGCCAACCTTGTCTGAATAGTGCAACCTTATCCCATGTTCAAATGAAGCTCTATTCCTAATTCACAATGACCTCACATAGTCCCATAGTTAATTGGAGTCTTCATTGCAGTCTATTCAAATCCCAGTTCCAACTAATTTATTTATATTTAACACTTTCTCCTTTTAACATTTTCCATAAATAATAACTTCCAAATTGGTCTTATGTATTTAATGTATATATTATGCATTCTAATTTTACTTAATAATTTGTCATAATTATATTATTATTTAATTAATCCCAAATATTGATAAAACACTTGATTTTAAGTTTAAATCTTGTCCACAATTGAATAAATGTTAAATATTATCCTTGTTTTACTTTTGAGTTTTGTACACAATCATAAATGTTGCATTATAATTTTCATTTTAAACTATTGAATGTTAATCCTGACTCTCCCATCAAAATAAATGTTAACTCATATGCTTCCTTTAACTCTAAAGTCTTGTCCAAAAGTAAATAAATATTTAATCTTGTAAATAAATGTTGAAACTTGTCTTTACCTTTTAACATTTTTTTTTATTCACAACAAATAGACACCTTTAACTTGAGTTTGGTCCTTATTTTTAAATTTTGTCCTTTAAAGCAAGCAGTAAATTTGGCAATCAGTAAAAGTTTGATGATGGTTATCTATTTAACGTTACCCTTCACATGTTAATATGAAACATTAAAAAATATATAATAATATTTGACATTTCTTAACAATTTTGTCAAAATGTTACTTGGCATTCAATATAATTATTTTTAAAATTTGATTATATTTTATGGGGAAAATCATAAATATGATTATATGGCCATCAAATGTTCTCCTTACACTTAAGTTTTACATATTTTTATTAGTTTTTTAAATGGATATTTTAGGTCTTGAATTTTCTCATTAAGATGCTATGTTTAAAATAATTATTAGTATTCTATCATGCAACATTTACTATTTACTTTGAAGTTGGTATTGATTAGGCTATGCTTGGATTTTTTATTATGTTTTTACAGAGAATTGTTTTTTGAAGGGAATATTTTCTTCAGAACAAATATGTAGATTTCAAAGCTATATGATTTAAATATTATTTTTTTACATGAATTAAAAAACATAATATTTAAATCATATAGCTTTAAAATCTACACATTTGTTCTCAAGAAAATATTCCTTTCAAAAAAAATTCCTCTCCATAAAACTATGTCTGGTAAAAGTCAATTTCAAAAACCTTAGAATTGCAAATGTTAAGGAACCCAACATTTTATTCTTAAAAGATAAGAAAAAACACTTATTTAATGAGCAAATTATTTTGGAAAACAAAATTAATACACACATAATACATATGCCAAGGCATATTACAACCAACACCATAACACATTAGGGCATCAATGCAAGCTTGCATGAACACAACTAGCTGAGGTCATTAATGGTGCTTTAACCCTTTTTTGGTTGAAAAGTATATTTGAATTTATGTAAGTATTTATTTTTTTATATTATTTATATTTATTTGAATTTTTATAATTAAAATTATATAAGTTGATAGTATTTTTAAAAAATTATCCTGACATAACATGTGTTAGCTACTATATATTAGACGATGCTGATGCAGAAGTCTTATCGCATCATTTTTCAAAATAAAATAAAATGTGTCAACAATTTTTTTTTAAAATATTGACATAATTATTTGATTCAAAACAACCTCTTAACGCTAATTGTGGATTTACATTAGAAAAATTCATGTGAAGATGGTTTTTTTCAATTGTAGTGTTAATTTCACTTGATTTTGTCATATAAAGTGATGCAAGAACTTTAAAATATAGTAGTGATGTGACTCTAATAAGGGGTGAAAGTGTTTTGAAATGACTAAATGCACACAAGTGGACCAAGTATGGAAATGCATGACATAAAAACATGAAAATTATTATTGTAAAATATACATTTATCTATGATGACATAAACCTAAAACAAAGGGAAGATGTAGGGGATAAAACAACCTCTTAATGCTAACTATGGATTTACATTAGAAAAATTCATGTCAAGATGGTTTTTTTTCAATTTGTGTTGTTAATTTCACTTGATTTTATCATATAAAGTGATGCAAAAACTTTAAAATATAGTAGTGATGTGACTCTAATGAGGGGTGAAAGTGTTTTGAAATGACTAAATGCACACAAGTAGGCCAAGTATGGAAATGCATGATATAGAAACATGGAAATTATTATTGTAAAAATATACATTTATCTATGATGACATAAACATAAAACAAAGGGAAGATGTAGGAGATAAGACAATTGTTATTTCTATATGACTATCAAGTTGTAAATAAATTTAAGGTTGATAATTTTTATTGACGTCTCACACTATTACACTCCACCACCATCCCCTGCTACCATTGTAGGTTATGCTTATCAACCTATTTAAGAATATGGATCTTGGGATTTAGATAAACCTCTTCCCAAAGTTAATGATCCACTTTATTTTTGGAGTTGAAGGTATGTGCTAAGTCCATCGTACACATATATACAATGAAACTTTTGGGCATTTCATATTGGGCTGTGTAAAATTTTATTCAAATCAAAGAGTTGAGAATGATGAACATATTTTCCATGTACACTTTCAAAATAAGTGAAAATGTAGTTGATTTAACCTATTTTGATTATTTTCAACCCTAAACACGATATAACTATTGAAAATTTAGATTCTTTAAGATATATAATGAACTTAACAAATATGAGTGCAATTAACTAAACATGGTAACTTTTTATTTTTGGAAAACACTAAAGGAGTGATGCACTACGCAAGTATGTGGAGGGATACATTCATCAAAAATAGTCTAAAATGGGCATGTGAATGCTATAATCCATAAATAGAGAGTTTACATGCACCTAGTCAAGTTTGGACTCCCTAGATGCCTATGCAGTGCAACCCTGTCAAATGTATTAAAGAATTATATATTATATTTTAAATAATTTGTGACTGTGTCACTCACTGCACATGTATCTAACAATACTGAATGCATATTTTAATTTCTAAAAATTAGCACAATTATCCCTATTTTCCCTATCTTTACATCAAAACCCTAGATGTACATTGAAAAACAAATTGTAAAAGTGAGACAATGGGTGAAAGGCAAGGGTTAAACTAATCTTAGCCACCCCATTTTAAATAAATGTTTCTTATCTATCCAATACTATGAGGATGGAATTCAAACTGAAAGTAGGTTTCCCACCTAGTTGATTGTGTTCAATCCTATGTAATAATAGTATGCTATGAAATACTGTGTATGGATTTCAACACTTGACAACGTGTGACATAACCTTTTAAATGGTATTCAAACTTAGTGTTTAACCTTAAATTTAGATAAGGGGGTTATCTAATGTTAAGGGATATTATATTAGCTTTTTGACAAGGATGGTGGAATAATCTAATGAGCAAGCCAATTAATAGAAACTTAGATAAATAATATTATGAAGTTATACAACTGATATTGCTAAAAATAGTAAAGTACAAGTATTGATGGATATTGCAATAAAAGGGAATAATTGATACTTAGCCAGTTTATTGTGCTCATAAAAGTCTAATCTAGAACATGTTAGAAGTGGACTAGAAGGTGATCTTGGAATAGTCATCAAATTTTGGGAATATTTTTTTTGTGGCCTCAAATGTTTGCATCAGATCTAAATAGTTACATTGGCATAGATGTCTGACTGTGATGTAGGTGTCTGGTACATAATAATGACTAGATCTAGATATAACCAAATCAAGCCTTTTTGGGTTTTCTTTTACTTTTCTTCTAATGTATACATATTATGCACACATGTTATCACTATCTGTCAAATGATCAAACCCTAGCTTCTTCACCCTTTGAGAAAAGTATGTTAGTGGACTCACGATGTTAAGTTGTCCCAAAGACCCCTTAGTCAATTGGTGTTGATACATATCCAATACTTCAAAGAGGCCCTTATACTTATGTAGTTCTCCCCTACGTGTTGGCTTGCGTGTGTATCACGATGCAATGTTTGATAAGAACTAATATGTAGTCACCTATCTTGTAACATGTAACTTGGAAAATATGGATCATAGACTACTCTTTGAATTATTTAGACCTATGGAACTACTACTCATATAACTCATATAGAAATAGGGATGATTAGGTCAAGTTTTCTCACTTTAATGCTTGATTGAGTGCTTCTTATTATGTAACTATTGACACTTGGATTCACACCCTTGAGGAGATGCTCAACTCTCCTCATCCAAGTGGCACAATGGAGTCATCTCTCTTGATGTGGGTGACAATTTTGTTGAGATGAATCTCTAGATAAGGGACTAGCTCCCCTTGATGCACCTTTAAATCTCTCTCTAAGCTATAAATTCGTGTATGAAAAGGGTTCAAGAAAACAACTAAGAAAAACAAAAGGTGATGCACTAATGTTTATCTCCTCCTATTTGACTGAGAATATGCTACTTAAAGACCAACATAGCTTTTTTCACACAAAACTCATAATTCCTTGTGTGTTGTCACATCAATGTTTCACATATTAGATTCAAGAAGGCATTCAACATTGAGGAGGGCAATGGATGATTAAAAGAAGGAATACAGTCATAGACTACTTCTAAAATGTATAGACACTTAGGAAAGAATACTAACAAGGACCTGTAATGACACTCTTTTTACACATTGGTAGACCATCAAGAGTACAAGCTAGAAAAGACAATCTTTCACTACACTACAACAATAAGATTCAAGTCATCACTCAATTGTACAACATGTGAGTGGAAAAATAACTTGTATTATTTCTTTAAGAGTCTTTTGAGTACAAATTTGGCTAGATTTTTCCCAATAACCAGTGGAGGCTACTCAAATGAGCCAAGAGAATGCATATTTATAGCTTTGAGAGGTGGAGCAAGCAAAGGAAGTCCAAGGGTCACTTGGACATGTGTAATCTTGAGAAAAATAATTACATTTTCATGTGGGAGAGAGGTGGGTGAGCTATGCCATGTCACCAAATGAATCAGTTACAAATAAATAAGTTACAACTGAACTAAATGCTTCAGTTACAATTGAATCAACTATAGTTGAATAAGTTACAACTAAACCAAATGCCTTAGTTATAATTGCCATTTGTTACCTTTATACTCACCTTCAGGTTCCCACTGAGTCTTTTGACATTAACTACTTTTTTTCATAGTTTAAAGTTAATGTTTTATGGGCCGTCATCCTTTGGATAGTTTCTTTGGAATTTTATTTCCTTCGGATTTCTTGTCCTCTTGTTTCCCTCAGATAATATTTCTAAGAAAATTCATTCCTCAGACTTCTTTTTCTCATGGTTGCTTTGTTTCGACACTTTTCTCCTTCTAACTTTTTGTTTCAGCACTTTTCTTGAAAGAACCATTCGGATCTTTGCATTGGGTCTTTTCCTTCAAGCTTTTTTCTTTTGACCATTTTTGCAGACAATTTTCCCAAACAAATTTCTTTAGACTTTTTGTTTCAACATTTTCTCTTGAGAGAATTCATTCAGCTCTTTTTTGCACATTAATTTCTTTGGGCTATCGAATGACCTTTCAACTTTTGAAAATGGATCATTTGGTTCTTTGAATGTTACTTTGAGTTTCTTTGAAGTGGACCTTTAGGACTCTGAAATGACCCTTCGGCAATTTGAAAAAGATCCCTTCAAAAAAGTTTCAAGTATCCCTTCGGCTTTTGGAAGAGACCCCTTTGGAAAAGTTGTAAGTGCTTTTCAGAAAAACTAAAGTTCCCTTCAAAAAAATTGTTTCGGATAAAATGTTTGAAACAATTCCTTTAGAAAAGTTGAAAATTTCCCTTCAAAAATCTGAAAAACACCCCTTCAAAAAAGTTGCAAGTGCCTTTCAGAAAAACTGAAGTTCCCTTCAAAAAATCTGTCTCAAACAAATTGTCTACAAGAATTCAACACTTGGCCAAATGAAAAGTCTGAAAGAAATAACACTTAGTCAAAAACAAAATACTTGAAAGGATTACTATGTAAAGGCTTAGCAAAAGACCAAAACCAAACTTCCCAAAAGAATTAGACTTGTACATTTGTTGTGGACTTGTATAGAAAACTTATTTTGAATGAAACTTGCATACTGGACCTAGCCAAAGATATAGACTTAAGTGGCTAAGTTTTGACTTGAAGGGCCAAAATTTGGTCAATAGTAACATTGTGAGGTCTAGGTGTTTTCTAGGTGAGGAATGAATGAGGGTTGATATCATATATATACTAATTACTTTTTGAAAATATCTTGCACTAAAACACTAAGGCTGACCTTTATAATACATTTCATTTATATATTATATGAATTTTAGGCACAAAACACTTAAAAGGAAAGTTGGACACTTACATCAATGCATATGTCCACCTAAGACACAAGTGTTCAAGAAGATAGAAAATAGGTACTTATCCAGAAATGGTAGTGAAGGATAATAATTAGGTTTAGATATTTTTGCACATTATAGAAGACTTGATCATTATAATAATAGTGGTTAAACAAAGAGATAAATAATTTAGGCACAAAGAGATATAGTGAATGTGAGAGTTTTGGCTACGAGTAGGTTTATAACTAAAAGGTACATCCATGATGGATATTTTCTAAGTTCAAGACTATATTACTACATAAATTAAATTTTAGTATCTACATTGCCCCCTTAATATTGTAAAAAAATTTCTAGTTTAAAGGAAAGAAATGCATACTTGGGTGTGTATAACACACCTTGTCTATGTGTGAGCCCATATTGAGTGTTTTTAGGTGACTGGTCCATAATCAAGATAATGTTACATTATTTAATAAGTGTATGAAATTAAATCAATTTCCATATTTAAATTTTTTTTATGGACTATTATTATACCCATGTTAGACTTTTATGGACAATTATTGAGCTAATCTGCAATAACATATGGTTCATTTTTGGAAGGGGTACTCCCTCGTGGGTAAAAATCTTGTGGATTATCATCTCATATCTCTCCCTCATCCCATAGAGGTTGATATGAATATAACTCTACCCCATGATTTTTTTTCCAAATGCATAATGAAATCATGGCTTATGTACAAACTAATCAAAAAGGGAATGTTCTTTCAAATACATTAATTCAAACTCCTACTATTGTAACATTTCCAAATAACATCCCCCTTATCAAGGGTGATGAGTCACTTGTTCCTTCATTTGATAATCAAAAATTTTGAAGGGTGAATAAAGATATCATGGAATATTTATCAAAACTAATCAAGACATCCTGAATATGGGTGCATAAAAAACCTAAGGTGGCAAAAGCTCATAATGTTCCAAAAAATGCACTTTCACCAATATCAACCAAGGTTTATACACAAAAGGTTCTTAACATACCAAGAGAAGTACATTTACCAAAAAACCTAAATTTCCAATTGTTGTATCATTCTAAAAGGTGGATGATCTATCAAAGGATAGGCTAAACGTTCCAAAATTCAAAGATCAAATACCATTTACAACATATCCTAAATTCAGTGATTTCAAACATGTACTTATTATTCATGAGAATGATAATACCAATATTACTAAATTCAAAAGGGGTGGTGGATTAGAACCAATGATAAAACCTTTGCCAAATACCACCATTTCTATTGATGATACCATGTCCATGATGAGTGCTATTAGAGATCTTCAAAGACAAGTATATATACTTCAAATTCAAATAGGCCACCATAATGCTAACACAATATTACCTCATTCCACAGTCAACCTATTTCATAATGTATACTTGAATATCCTTATTCTCAAGGTTTTACACTACAAAAATTATCACTGATGATTGTCATAAATATCCCTTTGAGCACATGAATAAATATGTACATTATTTTTGTCAATGGGATAAAGATGACAAACCATTACTAAAATGCTTTCACATGAGTATCACCAATGAAACTCATAACTATTCGATAGCTAACCTAAAGGCTCATTAACCAATTTTTCATAATTAGAGGATTTCTTCTTTTTGGATTTCAACATACACAATGTTCCCATACTTGCATTAGAACATTTTCATAATTTCAAACAACATGATGATGAATCCATTTAAAATTTGTTATTCAATTTAAAATTACATCATATGCCTTAGCATTTATACCCTCAGATTTGGAATTGTAATTCATATTTATTAGAGGTCTTCTTTCCTTTTTATGGGAAAGATCATTACATAAACAATATGAATCATTTACCTACTTATACTTGGATGTTCATAGATATGCTTCATTCATACTCACACATTCAAACAAACTTAACATCTTTCCTTCAAAATAAAAAAGTTTTATTCCACATATAAATGATGAAGATGAATTACCAAATGAGCACTATGAAAAAATGTGTGGTGTTCTTCACATTCATATGAGATATTTAAAATCATTACTCAATATGGGACCAATATAGGATACACATCCAAAATAAACACCTCAACTGGAATAAACTAAACATCATCCAAACCAACAAGATCTAAAAATCAGATTATTCATGGGTGGTGCTTAATTTTGGCTTAGCCATGTTGATCCTACATTTAAAAAAAAACTTGAAATGTAAGACATTTGCAACAACTTGGCTTTGATCTAAAAGACTTACAACATAAAAGAGGTTGGAAAGACTCCTTGGGCAACATGATAATACCAATTTCTTGTGGTCCTAAAGTAGTTCAAACAAGGGTTTGGGTTATGCCACACATATCACAATATGCATTCCAAAAAGGGCCATTTGGTTATACCATATGGAAGCAATAATTGATCAAAATCAGAAAGGTATTTCCTTTTCTCATGTGGGAATATTGATCCATATACCACATGATGGTAACCGTTCTTCTACTTCACATATAAATTATGAGGAAGAACATGCCATATACAATTTTTACCTATCCAACCATGTTCCAAAAAATGAAAAGGATCCAACCTAAGGTTGAAAACTTAATATATACCCCAAAAATTTATAAAAAAATAAAAATTCAAAAAATACCAAAAACATTCAAAAATTTTCAAAAAAACCAAAAAATTTCAACATGTTCTTAGTTGTACTATTTATTATACATATGTTTCTTTATCCATGTAAGTAGATAACATATCATTCATTTTGATATACACATGCATTTCACACTTCATTTGAGTGTGATACAAGCACACCCAAGTACATGATATATGTACATACAAATGTTGGGATTTGCCTCCACCTGCATCCTAAGTACATTGAGGCATCTGATTATTTGATCATGATACACCCAGGTTACATTATGTTATGATCACTTTCCATTATCATGTTTGAGCTTATAGACTTACACATGAATTTATCCATGCTTATATCTTTCATAGTCTACTTGATATGCTATGTACTTGACATTTCTTGCAAACACATATGTTTAGGAACTAGTATGCTATGTTCATGTTGGTTGCCTATTAGACTTGATTTATAATGTATTGTATTATATTGACTATTTTGAGCATTTTAATATGCTCCATTTATTGTGTCCCTCATATTAATGCTTGCCTATTTTGACATTTGGACATGTCATGTTTTGTTATATGTGGACATTTGAATATGTCATCCTATTCTCTATGGACATTGGACTAAGCCATGTCCTTTTCATTTTATGACATTTGAACATGACCCTTGTATGAGGTCATCTTGGATCATTTATTGTTGCTTTGATTTTGAGTGCTCTTGTGTGTGTTCTTGATTGTTTGTTGAGTTTGTATTGTTGCTCTCTAGATGTTTCCATGATATACATCATGCATCTTAGGATTTGATTTGATCACATACTATATGCCTAAATAATATATATACATAGATATGTTACCCTTATATGTTACATGATCCATACATAACTTATACAATTATATTATCCTTTTGAGGTAAGGTAACTACCAAATTATATTTCCCCTCACCTCAAAACATGGGCATATTAGTGGGGACATGTCATAGAGGCATGGATCCACATTTTCATAAATTATCTAGCTTATAGTAGGGGCATGTCATGGAAACATGTCCTCCACACTTATGCCAGTTCTCATATTCTCCATATTATAGTTGGGGCATGCAATGGAAACATGTCCTCCACACTTATGCCATTTCTTAGATTCTCTAGATTATAGTGGAGGCATGTCATTGAAACATGTCCACACTTACACCAGTTCTCAAATTCTCAAGATTATAGTGGGGGCATGTTATGGAAACATGTTTTCCAAAATTACATAGATTCTATATTCACCAAATTTTATAGCTATATGATTGAGATACACATTTGTGGTAACATTTTATGTAATGATACTATTACAATACCTAGGTTTGATATTGAGACATATATGAGGTGCATATTCCATGTAAAGGGTACCTAAAATTATAAAATAAAATCATTTATAGATTTTAAATTTTTTTATGGACTGTTATTATACCCAGGCTATAATTTTATGGACTATTATTGAGTCAATCTACTATAGTAGTTGGTCCAGTTTTGGAAGGCTGAGTTGATTAAATCACTAAATCTCACTAAGATTATAATTTAGACTTGATTAAATCATCTAAATTTACCATAATTATAATTGGAATTAATTAAATCATCCACCCTCACTAGATATATCTTGTGAGTTGATTAAATCTAT